>JACEFZ010010448.1:220000-335000 GCA_014155875.1 Cepaea nemoralis | reverse complement strand
ATCTTTCTTTCTGTCGGCCCTAGCTAATCATTATTTTTCCATGACAGTCTTTCATTTTTCTTTATTTGCTTGTTATTGTTTCTTCGCTGTTTATTTATGTCTTTCTTTCCTTCTTCTTCTCTTTGTCTTTCATTCTGTCCTCACTAGTACTTATGCCATTCTGTTTATTTGCAATACAAATAGTCAGAGAGAGAGAGAGAGAGAGAGAGAGAGAGAGAGAGAGAGAGAGAGAGAGAGAGAGAGAGAGAGAGAGAGAGAGAGAGAGAGAGAGATTGTCAAGTATTGGACACTGCCCCTCCAGGCCAGGATTTCACGACAAAATTGAACTGGGTCCTGGGTCGATCCATTATAAAATGGCCATCTGAAACTTTTCTGGCTGGCGTTACACTGACTACATTAGCCACCCAGTACCGTCTACACAAAGATGACGCTAGCACAATGTTCCAATTATGCCTGGACACGTTGAAAGCCTCTGTACTGGTAACTTTAAGTCACGGTTAGAAAACTATTGCCGGCCATGTTAAGAGTGCATTTCGCAATCCGGGTTCGAGTTCCGGGTCCGAGTTCGAAACACAGCTGCGGTCAGTTTGAAAGCAGATTGCACGACGTTGGTTTTCATACAATGGTATGAATGCCGGTAGTTCAGAAAGCAATGATAAACTACTAAATGTAAACTCGCCAAGAAATCACACACAGCCAAAAATGCTGGGGTTGACTGCGACGTCCTGTAAGATATATGCAACAATAGATGTAGATTATTACATGTGAGAGAGAATGAACAATTACGCGCAACCACAAGCAGCGCAGATTCTGCTCAGCACAATAACCGGTAGATGATAAGGACATATTTGAAAATATACACGTATGTGCACTGCCTAAATAAGGCCTCCGTGGTCGCCCCAATCTAAAATAGGAACCAGGAAATGTCTTGGGAAGTAAAGACAAGCGGCGTGATACTTTCCACATCAGCCATGGGTGTACTTTCCACATCAGCCATGGGTGTACTTTCCACATCAGCCATGGGTGTACTTTCCACATCAGCCATGGGTGTACTTTCCACATTAGCCATGGGTGTACTTTCCACATCAGCCATGGGTGTACTTTCCGCATCAGCCATGGGTGTACTTTCCACATCAGCCATGGGTGTACTTTCCACATCAGCCATGGGTGTACTTTCCACATCAGCCATGGGTGTACTTTCCACATCAGTCATGGGTGTCCAGCAACATGTGGCGCCTTTAGATGTCCAGTAAAAGAGGTCTGTAACTGTTTGAACCAGAGTTAAAATATCGAACCAGGAATCACGTGCGGACCCTGGCTAGAGGAACGGCTGGATGCCTGGTGGTCGTGAGTTTGGCTGCTCTTCAGGAGGTTGATTACAATTGGCCTAGGCTATCAGGATGACCTAGCTTAAACTGGGTGTCAGGAAATGTCTTGGGAAGTAAAGGCTGCAGGCCGTATAGTGATCACATCTCGCGCCCAGCGTCCATTGGTTTATACAATATGCGCTGAGCATCATATGCCCAATGCGTATTCACGTGTGTCCTGTAGGATGTTCTTTGTTTTATTTTTACTAACCAGGTTAAATTTAGTTTCTTTTGTTTAATATATGATCCCATTTACTGCACACTCGGACAACTCCATAAGTGTCCCATTGACATGGCATACATCACACACAAGTAGGATTTCACACAGTGCGCGCAGCCAGTAAAAGCAGCGAGAGCGCATTCGCTAATAGCAGTTCTGTGTAAGTACATCATTCTCGTGGTTGTACATTCTGTCAAACTATATCCCGAGCTTATGTTCACGTTACCTGTCCATTTACATTATAATTTTCACGTATGTAGCTCTTTATCCGCCAACTCGTCCCTCTATAATGTTTACAGAAGATTGTTACGTAGTATTATGTGTTCAAAGTATCTTATTTTTCCTAGTTTACCATTATTTTATTAGACTTGGCCGTTTTACCAAATTTGAGTAGTACCACACACACTCCACAGCTGTGTCTACTGTGTGTAGCGAGAGTACTGGTGTTTGGTTGTGCGAGAGTACTGGTGTTTGGTTGTGCGAGAGTGATGGTGTTTGGTTGTGCGAGAGTACTGGTGTTTGGTTGTGCAAGTGTACTGGTGTTTTGGTTATGCGAGAATACTGGTGTTTGGATGTGTGTGTACTGGTGTTTGGTTGTGCATGAGTACAGGTACTTGGTTGTGCGTGCGTGCGTGCGTGCGTGCTGATGTAGATTTGCATGCATTACACATGAACATGAGACAGTTTGGGTAACTCCTGATGTGAAAGATTAATTGACTGGAAGTATAGATTAGCATCGATACAATACACGTGCTTTCACCAGGTAACCCCTGTATATATTTATCTACTGTGTTCGCCAGGAATGAGGCACTGCAGCATCTTGCCCCCGGGTTGATTGGGCCCGTTAGCTATTACAGCGGCCAATCTAGGAGATGGAAAACTCCGATTATAAACCCCCAAGTTTAAGGTGGTGTCACAAAATAAAACCGTGTGTTTAACAGGTTGATTATTATAGAGGATTTTCGGATTAAGCGGACGATCTGCCAGCGACAACTATTTTTACTAACAGAGTAAACACAGCTGTACAGGTTACATCGTGTCAGCCCATATACACATTTGGTGGTGAGTGAGTAGGAATGGATACACAGAGTTGGCAGTTCATTAACAAGTAGAATCACATATATTGTCAGCTTAGGATTTGGAATGGTTCCGTTTGTCATCTATACGGCCGGACATCAGACGAAAATGGCTGCTGGGATTGTCACCACGGAACAGAAGATTGACAAGTTTGTCAACATTTGAATGCAGATGGAAGCCGCGAGATCACAGGGGCAGATGTAAAACGGAAGTACCTAGTACGGAAAACAGTGCATCTGTCAATTCTTGGTTTCCGGCACATCATGATGATTGGCAGCTTGGTATCGAAACTCTTTGTTGGGAGTATACAGAAACTAGCTGGCTTGTTTTGAGAATCTAGGCAATTACTGACAACTTTGACAGGATTTAAGCCAGGAAAATAGTTCTTGACAGGGGATGATTTGCCACTGTGCCACCTGTGTGGGGGAATAAAGGATAACGTCACGTGACCAACTTTGGTAGTTTGCCATATAAACTCGAGTTGAGATCAACTAGGGTGGACTTGAATAATGCTCTAGTCGGAGTGCAAAGGGCACTGCAGTGCTTAGTGGAAATAATATCTACCGTGTGTTAATTAGTGACTTAATTTTGCACGTGCCTATAATGGCAGATGTAGATATGATTGATAGGACTGCAGTAGTGCCATTTAAGGTATAACCTATTATAATATATTCGTTATAATTAATATAGACTGTGGCCTTGTTAAACTATAGTGTGATGATTAGCACTGTTAGTGTTAGCTAGAATAGATTAGTGAAGTGTTGATAAGCTTTACTAATTGAGTAATGAGGGATAATTGGGATCCTTCCCGTAGGTGTCCCTGGTGGGCGGGGTTCCGCATTCTGGTTGCTGATTTTTTCTTTGTCATAGCCTGATTCGGCTCTAGGTGGGTAGCTAATCTGCTCTGTGACTAAGTCTAGTTAGCTAAAGATCATTAAGCAAGGTGATAGGCTTACACTCAGCCGAAGGGATCAGTGACTAGTACTATCACCAGATGTGTTGTTTCTATCCTAGGTTCCCTACCAGATCCAAGGAAACTCTACAAGTTTTGGGGAAGAATTAAAAACCCATTCTGAAGAACACCAGTTCAAGAGTCAATAAAGTTGCATACAGAAACGTAACTTACGCTAGAAGGAAATTGATTCATCAAAGAGAGTGATGCATACTGATGCACCACACAGCATCAGACAGTAGTAACGAACCGAGAACCGGCTAAGAGTACCTAGTGTTAGTACAGTAACAATTAACATTAGTAATTAGCACTTATGGACTGAATGGTTCGATGTGCAACGAGGATGATCTGTCGACTAACTAATTAACTAACTAACTGCGTACACACTACAAAAGACTTGTGCAGTTTGTTAAGGAACGTTAGGAACGGACATTGTGTAGAGTGCAACCGGTCCATGATTAACTGTTAATACCACCGGTGTCTATTTCGGATGTTCATGAAATTGGATTACCAGAGGTCTACAGAGGCAAAGCAGTATCCGGCAAGATGGTTTCGGCAACGGGTGAGAAGTACATGTTCTGACGTACCGTGCTGTGGTCTATCTTTGCTGGGATCAGCTGACTGGGTTGCTGTCTGAGAGTCAGAGTCTACACACTTTATAGAACACGTCACACATTTTCTTCACATACACGTCTCATATATGTTACACTTTTATTTTAATAAATTACTCTTTATTAATTTCTAGAAGCAAGAGTTGTTGAGTATGTTGCGTTGGGGAAGTATGAGAAGGGGGCATAGTACAACAGTGTGAGAGTGATAGGAAAAGGTGTCCATAGGCTGATGGAGTGTGTTGGACGGAAGCTGGTGGATTCTCCAGAATATTGAGATGGAAAAAAATATTATAATGTGGGTGTCGGCTCTCTTCACTCCAGGGACGACACTTTAAAGGAGGACACGACATTATTGGGGGCTCGTAAACGTGATCTTTGGACAGCGGGATCTCTCGTAAACGTGATCTTTGGACAGCGGGATCTCTCGTAAACGTGATCTTTGGACAGCGGGATCTCTTGTAAACGTGATCTTTGGGCAGCGGGATCTCTCGTAAACGGGATCTTTGGACAGCGGGATCTCCCGTAAACGGAATCCTTGGACAGCGAGATCTCCTGCAAGCAGGAACCTTTGACAGTGGGATCTTCTGACAACGGGGTCTTTTGACACGGGATCCTTAGTTATAAGAGGGAGATATCATTTTGGAGAATCCAGCTAGAGTGAATGTGGATAGGGGTTAGGCATAATATCTTACCTGTTCACAGTTCACACGTCTGCATAGGTCTGTGGTCCTGATTCTACTCTTGTCACTGAGTGAATGTGCTGTGTGTGGTAATATCTAGATTTATAGTACTTGTTCATATATCTGTATAGTAATTTGCAGTTATATTGTACTAGACCTGCTAGCTTACCTCTCTGTATAATGGCCACCCCTAAACTAACCACGTTAGAATTAAAGGCAAAGGGGGAGGACATGGGATTGTCGGGGTCTGCTCTAACGGATTACATACAGGAAGTGGAGAGAGAGTATCGTCAAGCAGAAAGGGAAGATCGAAAGGCCGAGTTGGAATTGAGAAGGATGGAGTTGGAACAAGCAGCTAGGAAATTGGAAGCTGAGCAAGCAGCTAAGAAATTGGAAGCTGAACAAGCAGCTATGAAATTTGAAGCTGAGCAAGCAGCTAGGAAATTGGAAGCTGAGCAAGCAGCTAGGAAATTTGAAGCTGAACAAGCAGCTAGGAAATTAGAAGCTGAACAAGAAGCACAGAAAAGGGAGCACGAGTACCGGATGAGGGAACTCGAGTTGAAGAGTCAATCTAATGGAGAAACTGAGGGAGCAGTTGGAGGGTCCTCCATCCCAGGATCAACACCAGTAGGTGGACATGGGTACCATGCTATGAAGTTTCCTTTAGCGGTCTACGAGGAGGACAAAGAGAAGATTGACCAGTACCTTCAACGCTTCGAGGCTATGTCTGTTGCTATGGGTTTGGAGCGTAACAAATGGAATCTTAAGCTATCCCAGGGATTACGCGGGACCGGATACTGAGGTTTATACTCGCCTGCCACCAGGACATGAGAACAATTATGACGAGTTAAAGACGGCTCTGCTGAAACGATTCGAGGTTACGTCACATACCTACCGGAAAAAATTTCGAGCAGCGAAACGAGAACCGGGAGAGTTGTTTGCCGCCTACAGTTTGCGTCTTAAATCTTATCTCCATAAGTGGATGGATTTGGCTGGGTTCGCACATGACTATGAGAGTCTGGAAGAGCTCATGGTGGTCGACCAGCTGAAGAAGCAAATGTCTAAACCTCTCAGGACGTTCCTGGGAGAACAAGGAGCGGAACGTATTGACCTCGTGAATAAATTAGCAGAACGGTTCGTCGAGGTACATGGGGAGGCAGGGGAAAACCTTTCCACCAACACCAAAAGTCAAGAGAAACATGACAAGAAGAAAGCCAAAAACTCAGGAACCAAAAAGTGGGAACCTTATGTGCAAAAATCAGAGGATAGTTCAGAGAAGAAGAAGGAGGGAAGCAAGAGCACTTCAAGCTCTACACCTAAACGACCGTGGTCGGAGAAGTGGTGTTCAATTTGTAAGTCACCCTCTCACAATACGAGGGACTGCAAATCGAAGGCTAAGAACCCTCACTTTGCAGCATGTCAAGTGACTTCCAAGGAGGTTGTCACGGAAAATGCCAAGGTCAACAAGGAAGCTCGCCACCAGGAGAGCTCATTCAAGTCCGACAATAGAAAATCTAGGACAGGGAAATGGATGCAACCAATGTCAGTCAAACACGCACAATGCTATTGACTGCAGGGGAAAGTCAGGAGACACTCAATTCGTCGTGTGCTCAGGGAAACCTAAGGTGGAGCCCACCGAACAGGTCGAGGCCGAGGAAGAGACTCCAGACCAGGAAAAACCACCTGTAGTGGAATTGGTAGAGGTTAACGGTCGTCAAGTGGAGTGTTTATACGACACAGGACTGGACGGGGAGGCCGTGATTTCTGCGGATCTGGTACATCCAGAACAATTCACAGGTGAAACATTGGATATACAGCCTGCACAGAAGAGTGCTGTAACCATGAAGTTGCCCATTGCTAATGTGGAGATTCGGTCAAGGTACGTCACCGGCACCATCAAGGCCGCTGTATTGACCGATCCCATTTTTCCAGTCATCCTAGGTTGCCGGTATGTCTTTCTGGGAATGCCCAGGGAGCCAATTCATATGGGAGCAATGCAGACTCGCTCTCAGACGAAAACGGAAGAGGCAGACGCAATTGTGACTAACCCAATGCCGGGGGAGCTACGAACTGCCCAGAGTGAGGATGATACTTTACGTCCTTGCTACAAAAAGCTGCAGAAAAGTGCTGATCCACCAGGACGGGGGCAGTACTACATGAAGAATAGGATACTCTACAGGAGAGCAGGAAGGGGAGACAACCTATACGGTCAGTTGGTCGTCCCGAAAGCTCATCGGTCCCTAGATTCTTCATATGGGGCATACCATCTCCTTTAGTGGACACATGGGTATTGCCGCCACCATGCAGCGGATTTCCTGCCACTACTATTGGCCGGGAATGACAGATGATGTGCGTCGGTATGTGAAGTCATGCCCTGAGTGCCAGAGGGTGGCACCGAAAACACTGGACAGCACCGGTGATGTTGGGGGAGATGCCCATCATGAACTCTCCTTTCGAGAGGGTAGCCATCGATATCGTGGGTCCACTTCCCAGGACTAGGAAGAGGAACATGTATATACTCACAATGGTGGATTGCTGTACAATGTGGGGTGAAGGCCTATACCGTTGACCACGATTGACTCGAAAAGAGTGGCGGACGCACTGATGGAGGCCTTTACCAGATTAGGCTTTCCGGATCAAATTCTGACGGACAATGGATCTCAGTTTTGTGGAAAACTCATGGAGGAGGTATTTAGGGTGTTTCACTCTAACCACATACATACCAGCCCTTACCACCCTCAAGCCAATGGACAAGTAGAGCGTTTCAACGGCACGTTGATGACAATGCTCAGGAAACTAGCGCAGGAAAAACCTGATAGGTGGGATGAATATATCCCAGCAGCACTCTTTGCCTATCGGGAAGTTCCTCATGGCTCAACAGGACTACCACCCGCTACGTTGCTGTTTGGTCGTCCAATCAAAGGACCGTTGGAAGCCATGTTGAGGAGTTGGACTGAAGAGGGGACGTCAGAAGAAGTGATCTCATCCTATCAATACGTGGAGGAACTGAAAGAAAAACTCCACAAGGGATGGACTCTGGCAAATCAAAACTTGAAAAAGGCCAGGAAAAGACATGCGGCTTACTACAACCGTAGGTCTAAAGAAAGATCTCTAGAGGTAGGAGATAAAGTCTTGTTGCTTACTCCCAACGGGAAACAACAAACTGGAGATAGGTTGGCAAGGACCATTTCCCGTGGAAAGGGTGATATCCAGAACCAACTATCAGATCCGGATCCGGGGAAAGTCGAAGATTTTCCATATCAATCTCTTGCGGAAATACGAAGAGAGACCAGGAGACAAGGCAGCTCACCTCATGGCAATGGCAGTTGCAGTGGAGACAGAAGTGGGAACCAGCGAGGGCAGGGAATATCCCTTAGTACACCAGGAAACCTATAGGGATGTGCAAGTGAACCCTGATCTGACCTCCCAGGAGAGGGAAAGGATAACCCAGGTTCTCAAGTCTCATAAGGAGATACTGACTGATAAACCAGGACGAACGAGGTTGGTTGAGTTCGAGATGACTTTGACCACACAGGAGCCTGTTCGCCAAAAGGTTTACCCAGTGCCATTCTCTAAAGAAAAGGCCCTGGAGGAGGAAATAAAAAAACTGCTGGAGGATGACGTGATTGCACCATCCACATCCCCATACAATGCGGGGGTAGTTTTGTTACGCAAACCAAGTGGAGAACACAGGTTGTGTATAGATTACCGACTGCTGAACAGTCATACACAGTTTCAGGTGGAACCTTTGCCGAATCCAACTCAGTTATTCGCTAGGCTCCATAAGGCTCGGTACTTTTCAAAGGTGGATCTGAGTCGGGGGTACTATCAGATACCAGTCAAACCGGAGATTCGACCACTGTTAGCTTTCAGTACACCCAGTGGACACTACGAATTCAAGGTCATGCCCTTTGGACTCAGCAATGCACCTAGTGTGTTTACACGCATGATGAGGACTTTACTAGATCCGTTACAGGATCCGTCCATCATCTCATTCATGGATGATATTCTGATTTCCAGTGACAGCTTGGATGACCACTTACAATCCTTGGAGAGAGTGTTTAATAGACTCAAGGAAGCAGGGCTTACTGCTCGTCCAACCAAGTGCATGATTGGTTACCAGACTCTGGAATTTCTAGGTCACACCATCACTCCAGGACACATTGTTCCAGAAGAGAAGAACCTGGAGAAAATCAGAAATGCACCAAGGCCAAAAACGAAGAAGGATGTGCGATCTTTTCTCTCGTTGTGTGGGTTCTACCACAAATTTATCCCACATTTCACTGAACTGGGAGCTCCGTTGACGGAAACCTTGAAAAAGGGATTACCGGATCAAATCATTTGGACACCAGAATGTGAGAATGCCTATAGTCAGTTAAAGGAGGCCTTGGTCAGCAAACCTGTATTACAGCTCCCTGACCTTTCCAAACCATTTGTGTTGAGAACGGATGCGAGTGCGATTGGAATTGGAGCCGCTTTGTTACAGGAAGGAAAAGACGATGCTTCGGTTTTGAAACCTGTAGGCATACGCAAGTAAGAAACTTCTACAGGCGGAGAGGAATTATTCAACCGTCGAGAGAGAGTGCTTGTCCCTCGTATGGGCAGTGCAAAAATTTCAGCCATATTTGTATGGAGTTAAGTTTCGGGTTCAGTCGGATCATCAGCCCCTGATGTTCCTGGCTACTTCTCAGAAGCTCAACGCACGTTTGATGCGGTGGTCGTTGTTACTTCAACCGTATAATTTCACAGTAGAGTACATTCCGGGGAAGGAAAATGTTGGAGCGGACTTCTTGTCAAGACACCCAGCTCCTGAAGAAGAAGAATGAATCATCTGGATTAAACTCACGGTGGAGAAGAGTGAGATGGACTACTCTCTTAAGAGGGGGCCTATGTCACAAAATAAAACCGTGTGTTTAACAGGTTGATTATTATAGAGGATTTTCGGATTAAGCGGACGATCTGCCAGCGACAACTATTTTTACTAACAGAGTAAACACAGCTGTACAGGTTACATCGTGTCAGCCCATATACACATTTGGTGGTGAGTGAGTAGGAATGGATACACAGAGTTGGCAGTTCATTAACAAGTAGAATCACATATATTGTCAGCTTAGGATATGGAATGGTTCCGTTTGTCATCTATACGGCCGGACATCAGACGAAAATGGCTGCTGGGATTGTCACCACGGAACAGAAGATTGACAAGTTTGTCAACATTTGAATGCAGATGGAAGCCGTGAGATCACAGGGGCAGATGTAAAACGGAAGTACCTAGTACGGAAAACAGTGCATCTGTCAATTCTTGGTTTCCGGCACATCAAGATGATTGGCAGCTTGGTATCGAAACTCTTTGTTGGGAGTATACAGAAACTAGCTGGCTTGTTTTGAGAATCTAGGCAATTACTGACAACTTTGACAGGATTTAAGCCAGGAAAATAGTTCTTGACAGGGGATGATTTGCCACTGTGCCACCTGTGTGGGGGAATAAAGGATAACGTCACGTGACCAACTTTGGTAGTTTGCCATATAAACTCGAGTTGAGATCAACTAGGGTGGACTTGAATAATGCTCTAGTCGGAGTGCAAAGGCACTGCAGTGCTTAGTGGAAATAATATCTACCGTGTGTTAATTAGTGACTTAATTTTACACGTGCCTATAATGGCAGATGTAGATATGATTGATAGGACTGCAGTAGTGCCATTTAAGGTATAACCTATTATAATATATTCGTTATAATTAATATAGACTGTGGCCTTGTTAAACTATAGTGTGATGATTAGCACTGTTAGTGTTAGCTAGAATAGATTAGTGAAGTGTTGATAAGCTTTACTAATTGAGTAATGAGGGATAATTGGGATCCTCCCGTAGGTGTCCCTGGTGGGCGGGGTTCCGCATTCTGGTTGCTGATTTTTTCTTTGTCATAGCCTGATTCGGCTCTAGGTGGGTAGCTAATCTGCTCTGTGACTAAGTCTAGTTAGCTAAAGATCATTAAGCAAGGTGATAGGCTTACACTCAGTCGAAGGGATCAGTGACTAGTACTATCACCAGATGTGTTGTTTCTATCCTAGGTTCCCTACCAGATCCAAGGAAACTCTACAAGTTTTGGGCAAGGAAACTCTACAAGTTTTGGGGAAAGAATTAAAAAACCCATTCTGAAGAACACCAGTTCAAGAGTCAATAAAGTTGCATACAGAAACGTAACTTACGCTAGAAGGAAATTGATTCATCAAAGAGAGTGATGCATACTGATGCACCACACAGCATCAGACAGTAGTAACGAACCGAGAACCGGCTAAGAGTACCTAGTGTTAGTACAGTAACAATTAACATTAGTAATTAGCACTTATGGACTGAATGGTTCGATGTGCAACGAGGATGATCTGTCGACTAACTAACTAACTAACTAACTGCGTACACACTACAAAAGACTTGTGCAGTTTGTTAAGGAACGTTAGGAACGGACATTGTGTAGAGTGCAACCGGTCCATGATTAACTGTTAATACCACCGGTGTCTATTTCGGATGTTCATGAAATTGGATTACCAGAGGTCTACAGAGGCAAAGCAGTATCCGGCAAGATGGTTTCGGCAACGGGTGAGAAGTACATGTTCTGACGTACCGTGCTGTGGTCTATCTTTGCTGGGATCAGCTGACTGGGTTGCTGTCTGAGAGTCAGAGTCTACACACTTTATAGAACACGTCACACATTTTCTTCACATACACGTCTCATATACGTTACACTTTTATTTTAATAAATTACTCTTTATTAATTTCTAGAAGCAAGAGTTGTTGAGTATGTTGCGTTGGGGAAGTATGAGAAGGGGGCATAGTACAACAGTGTGAGAGTGATAGGAAAAGGTGTCCATAGGCTGATGGAGTGTGTTGGACGGAAGCTGGTGGATTCTCCAGAATATTGAGAGGGAAAAAAAATATTATAATGTGGGTGTCGGCTCTCTTCACTCCAGGGACGACACTGTAAAGGAGGACACGACAGGTGGATCAGCGTGCCGAGGAACTGGATGGGCACGGGTAAGCTGGTCGTGAACGCTGGACGTCTGGCAGGCGTGTGGAGCAGCACCGGGCGTTTGGACTCATGCGGGACATCCCCTGCCTCTTCCCTAGCAAGCAGGCAATACTAGGGTGACCGGTTATTTCCTGCAATAACCAAACTTTGCTTATGGAATTAATTAAACACGGGAATCGTTGCCGGAGCTACGGAGCACGTGATCTGCGCTTGACACATCTTTCTGAGGTTAGCGAAGAGAGAGTGAGGAGGAGAAGACGAGGAAATGGTGCGAGGAGAAGGCGTAGAAATAGGAGGGCAGGCGCCAGGAGAACAAGACAAAACGTGGAAAGACTAGGTTTCAAACATGTAAGAGTGGGATACTGGAACTATCGTTGTACCAGGCAGAGAGGTTTCGTAGTGAAGAGGCTAATATATGATTTTGATATCCTCATGCTCCAGGAGCTAAATACAGACAATATCATTGTCCTGGGTACGCCAATTATGTAAACCCTACTGAGCAGAAGAGACATGGGCAAGGTCTGCTGGTGAATGAAGGGGTGAAGCATGTGGTACTTGACTTGAGTCAGTGGAATCACAGTGCAAGAGAAATCCAGGGTTTACAAATGGAGATTGGTGGCTTAAGTTGGAACATCTCAGCAGAAGAGACATGGGCAAGGTCTGCTGGTGAATGAAGGGGTGAAGCATGTGGTACTTTACTTGAGCCAGTGGAATCACAGTGCAAGAGAAATCCAGGGTTTACAAATGGAGATTGGTGGCTTCAGTTGGAACATCATAAACGTATATGCCACAGTGGACTGTTTTGTCAGAAAGAAACACTGGGACTGGCTTAAGGATTTGGAGGAATTACCAGGTGATAGGCTACTCATATGTGGAGACTTCAATGTGAGGAACAGGGATTGGGACAGTAGTGGAGAAAACCGACAGGGAATTGCCCTTGCGGATACCATGGTGGACTCCGATGTCGTCTGCATAAATGATGGGAGACCGACTAGAATGGCAATGAGGCCTGGCGTTGCAGACACAGCTATTGACTTGGCATGGGAGAGATCACATGCCGTTTCAGTCCTGATCTCTAAATCCAGGAAAGTTCAGGCTGGGAAAAAGCGCAAGACCTTCCGGTATGAGCGGACCGAAAGCCTTCTTGGACGCCTCAGACAGGAGGCATGCAACAGGACTGTTAAAACTCCTTTTTTGCATCCCCCATGGTGGACTCCAGAAGTAGACCATGCTTGGAAAGCAAAGAGAGCTGCAGTGAAGCAGCTAAGGAAAGTGCGACAGACACCCCGAAGCTCACGAGAGGAAGTGGATACAGCGGAAAATGTCAAGAAAGACAAGGTGGAGGTTTTCAAGCGCTGTGCTGCAGAAGCCAAAAACACAAAATGGGAATGTTTCATGAAAGAGATTGGGGGTGATAAAACACTGCGAAAATTCTGGAAGCTGCACAGACAAATACAAAGAAAAGATCGGCTTATGACAGTGGGAACAATTTATAGAGATGATGGTGTGCGCGTGACAACAGACACAGAACGTTTAGAGCAGATTAATCATAATGATGCGGACACCAGGGATGCAGTTAGAGAGGAGTTATCTGGCACCTTGAAGAATATGCATTATAAAGACATCATTCGGGTTGAAGATGTTAAATATATTTTGAAAAAGGTAAAAGACACGACACCAGGGCCTGATTGGGTTAGGTATGGCCACATGAAGGCTTTGAGTGAAGCAGACCTGAAGGAGATGACCGACTGCTTTAACCAGAGCATCAGGACAGCATCAGCACAGTTATCTTATCCCTCTCCCAAAACCATTCAAGGATCAGTTAAAGCTTAGCCGCTTTAGGATCATCACCCTTCAAAATACTTTTGGGGAGGTTTTAGAGAAGATAGTCGCTGTCAAGCTGCAAGAGTTTTCGGAAAGGGGGAAGCTTCTTCCAAGAGGTCTGGGGAGCTACAGGCCAGGAAAAGATACCTGGGCAAATGCAGCCACTTTTGCCTTTCACGTTTATGAGGGGTTCCAGGGTAGACAGGAAACGATGGCGGCGGCGCTTTATCTCGAGGATGCATACAACAGAGTTAGATCTGATATTTTGATGACCGCACTGATGGAGAAGGGGGTCAATCCCTGGTTGGTGATCTGGATAGCAGCCGTCCTGTATTCTCGTCGGGTTGCTTTCCGTCTGGGTGCATGGACCTCAGAGCCACATATGTTAACCCCGGGACTGCCCCAGGGATCTGAAATCTCACCTGTGCAAACGTAGAAGCACCAGGGGTTGGAAGGATACTAACATTTGCAGATGATATTCTTGCATATAGGCAGGGGAGAGATAGGATACAAACAGCCCAGGAGCTACAGGCGACAGTAGACAAAGTGATTGACTGGTGCACTGAAATGAGTGCTGTCATCCACCCGGAAAAGGCGCTCTCTGGACAACAGGATTGTGAGTGTTGATGTCCCAAGTCTCACGATAGATGGTAGAAATGTCAACAGAGAGAACAAACTGAAGAATCTGGGAATCACATTTGACAGGAGCCTGTCTTTCAAGGACCATGTGGAGACGGTTGTGGCAAGATCTCGAAAGGGACTCAGTGCGCTATGGCTGCAATGGACACAGAGCAGAGAATGCTTTTCACACTATACCAGCACTTGATCCTCTCAGTGATTTATTATGGACCAGGACTGCTCACTGTCTCAAAGAGTCCGCTGGTGAAGTTATAACTTGTTGGTATGGGAGCAGGTCATTCAGAAAGCAATGGCAAACTACTGAACGTAAAACTTGCCAAGACATCAAGAACGGCATTACAATTATGGTGTTGTCTGCAACGTCCTGTAAAGGATATGCAACTTTAAAAATACAATTTAAAAACAAACTTAGAAGCAGTCACAGAAACAAGTGGAAATCAGAGCATCCAATCCACCAACTCAACCAAAAAGAACAAGTAATAATATGAGACTTTGACAGGAATAAAAAGGCTGAACTAACATATCTTTAATAAACTAAACATTGGAAATACTGATAAATGTCATAAAGAACAGTCCGAAGAACACAGCAGTAGGAATCGATGGAGTAACAACGAAGCAATAATTGCATGCGGTGAAATAGGAGTAACATGGTTACTCCATATTTTTTTTAAATAGGCGTGGGAAGTAAGAACTGTCCCAGCGGACTGGCAGAAAGTCATTATTGTATCAATATGGAAGAAACAGGGAAATAAACACGATTGTGGCACCTACAGAGGCAATTCCCTCCTCAGTCATGTGGTAAAATGTTTGCAAAGATTCTTTAACAACGAATAAGACCTATCGTTGGACCACTACTCAGCCCAGAACAGCTCGGGGTCAGAAAGGGTTGAGCATGCACAGATGCAATATTTACTTTAGGACAAATTAGTGGGAGGGGGGGGGGGGGGGGAAGAGAGAAACAGTAGAACATAAACAGCAAATCTATATCACCTTTATAGACCAAGCGAAAGCTTTCGAAGGAGTAAACAGATACATACTATGGGGAACACTCGAAAACTACAGAATAAAAGATCAACTACTAGACTGTGTAAGAGCCATCTACAGAGAGAGCAAAAGCGCAGTTAGAACAAGAGCTGAATTCACAATATGGTTCTAAATAACAACTGGAGTTAGAAAAGGATGCGTTTTGTCACCACTTCTTTTTACTATATATATATATATATATATATATATATATATATATATATATATATATATATATATATATATATATATATATATATATATATATATATAATGATTAGGCCTAATGTTTTGTGCTCAATTACACTTTCTACTGGCATTTGTCAATGTAAAGTTGAAGTGACGTGTGTGAATTTAGAGTTTGAAGTCTTTCTCTGGTTGTTAATAACATTGATTTTGTATGCCAAACATGGGCACTAACTAAAGAACAAGAAAGAAAACTCAGTACTTGTAAAATGAGATGTTTTAGAAAAGCAGCGAACAAATCAAGACAGCAACATAATAGAAACAAGGAGATCTATAAAACAGCTGGAGCAACATCAATTGTTACATTCAATGATAGACAAATACTTAACAGGTTCGGCCAACTAGTGAGAATGAACCCAATGTCACCAGCAGCAAGAGCATACAACATGAAACTGTAACCATCAAGAAGCAGGGTAAGACCACGATAAAGCTTGATCGACGGAGTCATCACAATATTAAAAACTCACATCTCAGCATACCAAGCGACCGACGAGCCCTAGTTGGTAAACTAAGCATCGAATAAGCCTGCGACGCCTAGTGGCATAGGGCAGTACAGACAGACAGACAGAAAGAAAGAAAGAAAGAAAGAAAGAAAGAAAGAAAGAAAGAAAGAAAGAAAGAAAAGAAAGAAAGAAAGAAAGAAAGAAAGAAAGAAAGAAAGAAAGAGAAAGAAAAAAAGAAAGAAAGAAAGAAAGAAAGAAAGAAAAGACAGACAGAAAGACAGAAAGACAGACAGACAGACAGACAGACAGACAGAAAGACAGAAAGACAGACAGAAAGACAGAAAGACAGACAGACAGACAGACAGACAGACAGACAGACAGACAGATGAATATAATTGTGGAGCTGGAAAAATTGTCATCTAAACATTTGTGGCATACTGCTGCTCCATTTGAGAACAAACTCAATGAGAATATCAACAAGCTTAAGCAGATAGTTGCTTTCAATGCATCTATTCGTATTGTCGTGTGAAAATGGATGAAAAAGAAGAAACAGGATCTATCTACCCAGATGATTTAGTGTTTCGATGGGATGTGCTCGTTAAGATTGTGGTCGGTCGTCCGGCAAGCTTTAGAGCTAGGACTTTGAAATTCCCTGAATTTATCATTAAAAACAAGAAGACAAAAACATTTATTATTGAAAGCTCCCCTCGTATTTGGTGGCACCAAAATCTATATTTCACCGACTGCCCTCCTGTTTTCCATTTCTGACTCTTTTGGTGTAAATTCGGCCAGTCTGAACATTCACAACTCATTAGTTTCCCCAGTGTCTACTCACTGCAGTGAAAACGTTCCAAGTTACATGCACAACCGGCCGATGATTACATGGTGGTAGAACCGACTCATTCGAGAGCAGCACTAAAGCACCACACCCACCTAGAATATTGCAAGCAATAACGTCGGTCTGGCAGGAAATAATAACACGTTAATAAGCAAGAGGCAGTAAAGGGGATACTTAAGAATTCTATATCCGTGGTGTGTGGGTGAGTTCGGCACAGACGTGGCACAACAGACACATAACGAAGCGCCATGTTGCTGATGGCTGTCAGACGTGATGTTTTAACTGTATACTTTTCTCAGACTGAGTATAAAGCATGCTATAATGATGTGGCATGCCGATAAGCGTGGGTGGTCATGTTTCGCCATCTCACACGATCACCAGAGTCGTGGATCAGCTCCGTGTTCTTGTCACGACCATGCCATATGACCAAGCGATCCAGATATTTACTTCTCTGCCCCCTTCCCCCCTATTCTGTTCCCTTCAATCTTGCCAGATATCATCAATGTCTCTAGTTTATTTCTTCCCACCGTGCGCACAAATCGTGTATATTATAACAACTTCGTATTACAAACATCTTATTAACGAATATTTAAAACGTCTGATTATGTGGTTGCTTCGGGATTTGAAATTTAAATATTGAGCACAACCCACTACTGGCAACGCCGATCACATTCTGGTATGAACCTAAGGCCTATCCACGTCAATATGGAAGCACTATACTCGAGTTTCGCCCCCACCCGAGCTCTTCAGTAGTGCACATCCCTGACCGGATCCGGAAACAGTCCCGGATCACGCGTGCGAAGCGGGTGTGTAACCACGCGGCACACACTGGACACACCAAATTATCACAACAGAACATCACAACGCTACCCATCGTAGGCTATGCTCAAGATTGCCCAATCGCCGCGACCGACGTCCGTCAATCGATGGGACCCGAACGATCAGTAGTGGGTTGTGCTCAATATTTAAATTTCAAATCCCGAAGCAACCACATAATCAATTGATTATTGCTCACTGGATTTAGGAGGCCTGGTGTTCCTTGCCAGTGAGAAGTCCTGATCGTTCGGGTCCCATCGATTGACGATAGATACAATCCTATTGTGTCATATATTAAAACGCAACCAGAATGAAGAATGCTATTTGTTCTGGAATATACTAGAAATACTCCCAACTAACTTGGACTGCTCTCGGTAAGGCCCAAATAGGCCTTGCCCAGGTCAACTGCTCCAAGACGATGTTCAAAGGCGATAGGCGGCCCTTTCATGGAAGGATAACAGGTTGCAGGCAAGAGGGCCCACTTCATTACCTTCAAATACTTCAAATACAACACTTCATCCCAAAACGGATCGGTCGCTATCCCCAGTGCGGCTATCACCTGCCGATAGCATCGCACAGATCGCGAACTCTCTAGTTCCAGCAACGACACCCAAGCGTCTGTGACAAATTGCAATCTTTATTGCAGTTCTTTGGTTATGGCTCCTGTTTCTTATGGTTATGGTTATTTCGTCCTAATTATATGCTGGCAGTAATTATCTATTTGATGACGATAACAACTTGAAACCAGTTTATTTTTATGCATACATTGTCCCTTTATTTATCAACATAATTTCCACCAACATTAATGCATTTATCCCATCATTTTATCAGTCCTCCCGAAACGGCTGCATAGAACTGCATGCTTTGTTTTCATTTACCTGCCATCCCACAGAACTGTGGCTTACTTATTGACTCACCCTCGTAACGTTTTTCTACCCAGCTATGCACCGCTTTACGGGAAATCGCTATTGACTAAGTGCACTGAAAACCCACCTTGGCGGGAGACATTTCGCGAGTGACGCCGAAGTTGAATGTGAAGTGAAAGCGTGGTTTATGACATTTTTGGTGAAAGAAGGTTAAAAACTAGCTGAAATTCATCGGCGACTGTCATGTGTGTTTGGAGAACAGGCTGTAACACGTTCATCAATCTGAATGGTGCAAACGCTTTCGTAGAGGTCATGAAACCGTCGAAGTTCAGCCCCGTGAAGGTCGACCGAAAAGTGTCATTACGAGTGAAGCCATACACGGTTGTTTTGGACGATCAGCGAATTACTGGACGCGAAGTCGCGATGACATCTAGCATAAGGAAAAGTTATGTGGACATTATCATCGGAGATTACCTCAATTTTCATTAAGTGTCCTGTTGATGGTTGCTGAAACAATTGAATTTTGGTACGTCAAGAGTACTGATTTGCAGAGATCTGTTGGGTCGTTTCGAACGTGAACAATGAGATCGTCGATGCAATGGAAGCATTCAGGATCACCGCCACCCAAAAAGCGCTTTCAGTGGATACGGTTATGGCATCAGTGTTTTGGGACCTCAGGTGTATTGTGTATCTGGATTTCTTGAACATTGTGGCCATTTCTGCAGTCGCTACTTTGAAACAACAATAAATACACATATAAAAACGGAAAGTAGAAAGCATTATCTGTACAAAAGTACAGTCACAAATGATGAACGTTGCGGATAAAAAAAAAATTCTTCATGAAAGTACACACGAAGCTACCAAAGTGGTACTTAGCTGGGAGAATGTGTGAGCGTGAGGGAAACCATATAGATCGTATTTCATCACAGAAAAAACAAACCAAAACAAAACAAAAACAAAATAGGACAATCAAACAGATTGGATTGTGTGAACTGAGGGGGAAAGAAAATCATGTTGTATTTCTTTGAGAAAGAACTCTTTCTAGAAGCAACGTCAATTCTTTCACGTTTGCGTTCTTTTAATGCCGATACTTTCAATGTTCCATTCTTGTTGATATGTTCATTGCATTTCCACAGCTTTACTGTAGTTCCGACTGATTTCATTTTACATTGAAAGAAAGCCGCAAGGTTTGAAGACCAGCAGACGTAACATTTCCAACAATAACTACAAGCGGTCGACGATTATGAATACTTTTATCACAGTTTACACTCACGTGAGCATCTAAACTCAATGTACGTCACACAAACGAGCCCCACACGTGATCGTGGGACCAGATTACACGGTAGACAGATTGCTTCTCACTACATATCCGCGGCGGATAGATTCTGGCTGCCGTTATTATAGATCGATACAACTGGCGCACATAACTGAGTAGAGATGACCTCGACACGTTCAATATTGATATGGCTTCACGCCGCTGACTTTATTTTCTCTTGTTTATTGGCTTCAGGAACGAAACTCGGCAGCTGTCAGTAAAACATAAGCAAACAGCATAGGACCCTCAACGGCTTGAGGTGTGTTAGGTGTGTCGTGCGTGCCCTATGTTTTCATCAATCAATGGTCGCTGTGACGCGGTCAATACCATGCCGGTAGCCTTTGCTTCCAAGCACAGTTCCAGGCACTCATTTCAGGCTGGGTCGACCTGGCAGCCCGGGATTCTTTCAAGAAGAAATGCTCATCTTGGTGGAGACAGGAACGGAAGACACAAGGGCTGGCAGGCAAGAGTGTTAGTCAAAGCGTCATCGCGGCCCCTGGACTGAATGTCCTGTACAACGAATATCTCAGGCCACAGAAGACACCAGCTGTTGTTGTTTCCGCTTCATGTTTTTGTGATGTCTTTAAACGTGTTGTAACTTCTTAAAACACCCGATGTTGAGCAGACATTTGAAATATTCACAGGTATCACAACATTTGCCTTGTCGTCTTATATTTAAATTACATCGATAGTACATATATTATTATTTTTCGGACAGCTGTTTCAGCTTTGCGCATACCTTTCTGTGTCTTGCCTAGTATCTGTTAGTTAGTTAGTTAGTCGCAGTTCCAACTTCACAGCAACGGGTCGTCCCCATTATGCTCCGTTTCTGTGCCAGCGAATATCACACAAAACGCTCCCCACTGCCCAATGTGAAGAGTGGAAAAGACAGGAGTCTCGACAAACAACAGCCCACACAGATACACTGTGCATAATGCCGCCGTTAGAATGTCAACACACCAGTCCCCCACGAAACACCCAATTCATCTCTGATGGAATCGTCAGTCATTTTCCTATCTGGATGTTTCCTAGATGTTCACCCACACAGTCCACGAAAATACAGTTCATCACCGACAGCAGTGGCAGTCAACCAGAAGCCCAGCAGCTACGCATTTCTGCATAAGGCAAAAACCGGACAACTCTGGGACATAGCCACCTGCCATCGCTCCGAACATGCAGTCACATTCCAAAAAAAAACAAAAAAAACTTGAGCAGATTCAAAAGCACTTCACACGAAACTCACAGCTCACAGTGTCGCGCCACGCACTCACTCAGTAGCAGGGCGACGGAACCTAGTATCTATTCACACAAAACAATTTTTTCTATTGCACAACTTTTGTCATATGCACCATTCATGTTATTCGTTCCTTATACTTTCACACATGCATCTGCCAACATCTCAGGCTTTGGTTTCTTCCCTGTCTCCAACATTCTCAGCACCGCTCGCAACACCCACATCTTAACTATGATCTGTCCAGAAATGAATGCCTTCATTCACGATCAATTATTTTGAAAACTGTCTGTTGCATCGATATGAAATTTTTCCTGCCGACTTATATTTACCCCCATCCAAGGAATATGTCTTTGATAGGTCCAAAAGCAACTTAAATCATGGAAAGCTGCGACATTTCTTTGATGTTTTGGTGGAAAAACTAGTGATTTTATGCTAATAAACTTGTTTTACAGTTCGCCTCGGATGACGACACAAGGATCTACGCGAGACACTTGTCATAAGGCCAATTCCATGTCCAACGAGAAAATTAACTATTCAGCGCTAATGATTCTGTGTAAAGACGTAATACATTTAATAACATGGACTTAATTTCTGTCCCGTAAATTATATACTGTATATAAAAAAAAAAATAACTAAAAAAAAAAACTTGAAATCTGCTGTACAATCTCCAAAACAAAACTTTTGTTTTGTTGGGTGGCCATAATGATAAGGTTATATGCTAAATCTCATTTTCCCTCAATTGGTTACTGAGATATGCAATTTTATATTGGGGCAGACAAAAATAAACAGACTATAGCTCCAGTCTCCCAATCGTTTCATTACTCAATGCCCGGTGTTGACTGCATACTAAAGACACACTACAACCTTCTAGTGAGCGGTGGCCTGTGTTTCTGGCGATATTTGCATGTTTAATTAAGTTGCTTTGTCTAGAAAAGCAGTCTTTGGATAAAGCGAATTCTGTCTTTACCTCGACATCACATCTTCCACAAGTACAGGTCAGATATGTGAATACATTAACCTGTGTGGTTTTGTTATACCGGTACTATAGATGGTAATGTCAAGGGCACGTGTACGTAACCTCAGACATAGTGGGTGTATGGTGGTAGACCGTTATTTGTATAGACCAATCATCACTCTGTAGGCGATGTAGTCAGACCGGCAGTCTTTTCTTCCCAAGATATTTCCTGGAACCTCATCTAGGCTGGCTCGACCTGGAAGCCCAGATTCATGTTTAAACTAAGCACCGATGACAACTGGAAACCTTGACCGCTGGACGGGCAGTCGAGCGCCTAGCCCAGTAGCCAGCGATCGTTGTGAAATGTTGCACCACTGGACATTAGAATACAGAGTAAACAATATCCAGATCAATATACGATAATACATAGAGAAATAGTACAAATACAAGAGGCAGCAAAAGAAGCATGTCTAAGTAGTCAATGCAAGGATATTGAGGAACAATGAGAAGACACACAATCTATGTACAAAAAGATAATGAATTATCGCACACAAGAAAGAATACAACACGTTTGAAAACAATAGAAGATAATATATTATTGGACAAAGAAACGATCATTGAAAGGTGAACAAAATATATAAAATAGTTATCTGATGATGATGTTAGAACAGAAAGAAACATTAAAAAAAAATATAAAAAAACAATCAATGTTAACTAACGACCACCAATACTGAAAACAGAAGTTGAAGATGATGATATGCAATAAATGAAGAAAGGTAACTCCCAGAGGCCAGAAAACATCAGTGTCAAAGAAATTAAATATGTTCGTAAATTGGGTATAGAAGTGATAACAAATTTGTTGAATGATATCTCTAGCAGTGGATATATACCTGATGATCTCTTGGCATCTATTGTCAGAGCTCTCCAAAAAATCTCTTGCAACGGAGTGTGAAAAACATCGCACAATTAGGTTCATGAGTCATGTGACTAAACACTAATGGTAATTATAATGAGAAGAATAAGAAACAAAATAAAAACATAAATTGAAGATGAACAGTGCGGATTTGTGGAAGGTAAAGACACAAGCAATGCGATATACATTTTGACAACATTAACAGAAAGTATGATTGAAACAGAGATCTATATTTGTACTTTATTTTAGCTTTTCATATTATGAAGAACATTCTCTGCTATTTATCTTTGGCATTCGATATGAGGAAAGGAATTATTAAGAGCATTATTGGGCCAATCCTGGTGTACGAATGCAAATCATGGATAATCAACAAAAAGTGAGGATTTAAGTTGAAGCTGCAGATATGTGGTTTTATAGAAGAATGATGAGAATACCATGAAAGGATAGAAAAAAGCTAACACACAGAAAAGAATTGGTTACAGTATTAGAAGGGGACAGTCTATATGTCATGATAAGAGAAAAGCTGAAGTATGTCATCACAACGGCAACGTTGGCGGAAAACAGATGTAGGGGGAGACGAAGAGAGAAGATGCTAGACAGTTTGACATCATGGCATGGAAGAACGTCGGTATCAGAACTGATTCGCTGAAGCGACAGACATGATCATCAATGCCACATGACATGGACTATAATAATAATAATAATAATAATAATAATAATAATAATAAGAAGAAGAAGAAGAAGAAGAAGAAGAAGAAGAAGAAGAAGAAGAAGAAGAAGAAGAAGAAGAAGAAGAAGAAGAAGAAGAAGAAGAAGAAGAAGAAGAAGAAGAAGAAGAAGATAGGGAAATCATAGGACAGAACAGAAATATAGCTTTCGTCATGGTGAGTATAATTTGACCTCATTCAGCTAATTTTATCAGATCGAACATGTATATCTCCATTGTCTAGCAGGGTTCCATCCGACCCAGTAGCTGGATGTGCGGTCAGGATGATATAACGAATAACTAACTCATCTTTTGTAGTGCTACTGGAATAGTGTGAGGACTTTTCGATACATTTTAAAGAGGATATTGTGGAAATGTTCCAAGTGAAATGATGTGGATTCTGAAATGACGTCTCTCCTTGAGTAATCCTCTTGTTTACTTCTGGTGGCTTTCATCCTCAGCAATGTCACTTTAGTGTGTTCCAAGTCAGTCAGATTAGTCAATCCCATGCCTGATGTTGCTGGATCGTGGTGCTCATCTCTATCCGTGACCCTCTGTGGCCAAGTGATTCAGCGTTGTTCGGTTCGTGAGATCGCTCTTTTCTAACACCCAATGGGGAGAAGTCACGGGAACTATGGAGCTCGTGTTCCGTTCTAGGCTTTAGGAGACCCCTGGGGGATGTCACGGGAACTATGGAGCTCGTGTTCCGTGCTAGGCTTTCGGAGACCCCTGGGGAATGTCGCGGGAACTATGGAGCTCGTGTTCCGTGCTAGGCTTTCGGAGACCCCTGGAGGATGTCACAGGAACTATGAAGCTCGTGTTCCGTGCTAGGCTTTCGGAGACCCCTGGGGAATGTCGCGGGAACTATGGAGCTCGTGTTCCGTGCTAAGCTTTAGGAGACCCCAGGGGGATGTCGCGGGAACTATGGAGCTCGTGTTCCGTGCTAGGCTTTCGGAGACCCATGGGGGATGTTGCGGGAATTACGGAGTTCGTGTTCCGTGCAATCACTTTCCGAGACTACTGAGGAATGTCGCTAGAACTACGGAGTTTATTTTGTGCTCCGTGCAAGGTTGTCGGCAGATGTTTAGCTGATCTGGGAAGAAAGACTAAGCAAGAACGGGAAAACCAGCCTCAATTAATTCTATCTTCTAGAATTAAACCCCCCCCCCCCTCTTCCCCCTCCACCCCCCCCCCCCCCCCCCCGACCTTAAATAAAAATTCACATGTTCACAATTCTTTCCAGCTCATGACATGTTTGCTGTCTATCATATTCACATTAGTTTAGTTGTTCAAGGAGACAAAAGTGTTATGTCAATGTTGCTGTCTATGATGTTCCCATTAGTAGGTTAAGAAGACACATCGCAGTATGTCTAAGTTTTATGTCAATGTTGCTGTCTATGATGTTCACATTAGTTGTTCATGGAGACAATTGTGTTATGTCAGTGTTGCTGTCTATGATATTCATATTAGTTGTTCAAGGAAACACACGTGTTATGTCAATATTGCTCTCTATGATCTTCACATTAATTGTTCAAGGAGACACATATGTTATGTCAATCTTGTTGTCTATGATATTCATATTAGTTGTTCAAAGTGAGACACTCTTGATTATAACATATATAGACAACGTACTAAAGAAACCAGACAAACGGAGATCGAGAGAACCCGCATGACGAGAACACAGAAGAAGAACCATCTGCAAATCTAACCATTAGAGAACTCCTGTTTGCGGACAACCAAGCACTAATAGCAAAATCAGAAGTTGAATTACAAGACCACATGAATAGTCTAAACGTAATGTGTAGGGAATATAACATGAAAATTAGCTCAAGTAAAAAAGAGGTACTTACAATAGCTAAAGAAGATAAAACAACAACGATTCACCTAAACGAACATCCCTTGAAACAAGAAAAGAGTTTCAAGTACCTAGGAAGTATAATATCATCAATGCTAAAATCAGAAGACGAGATTGAAAATAGATGCAATAAGGCAAACCAACTCATTGGACACATGGCACCAATACTAAAGAACAAGCATGTATCAATAACTACTAAGAAAGCACTTTGCAACACAATCTTCCTACCAACTCTATGTTACCAATGCCAAACCTGGAAAATGACAGAAAAAGAGAAAAGAAAAATCACAACAACAGAAATGAGATTCCTGAGAAGAATTCTCAATGTGTCAAGAAGAGATAAGATCAGAAATGAAGAAATCAAGACTAAAGTGGGGGTTATGACTGCACTAGATTTTACTAGAAAGCAGCAAGTCAAATGGTTTGGCATGCAATTAGGTTACCAACTAATAGTATACCACAACAAGCAATGATGTACAGACCAGAGGGAAACAGAGGAAGAGGCCCACCACGTATACGATGGAAGCAGGGAATAACAGAGTCCATGGGAATATCGATACATGAAGCACATAAGCGGGCACTCTCCCGTTGTTTATACTTCACCTCGACACCGCAAGGTACAAGAGGTACATGATGAGATGAGATGAGAGGAGACACATGTGGTATACCAATGTTGCTGCCTATGATCTTCACATGTTCAAGGAGAAACGTGTGTTATGTTAATGTTGCTGTCTATGATGTTCATATTAATTGTTCAAGGATGCACACGTGTTAAGTCGATGATGCTGTCTATGATATTCACATTATTTGTTCAAGAAGACACATGTGTTATTTCAATGTTGCTGTCTATGATATTCACATTAGTTGTTCAAGGAGACACATCTCAGTATATCTATGTTTTATGTCAATGTTGCTGTCTATGATGTTCACATTAGTTGTTCAAGGAGACACATGTGTTATGTCAATGTTGCTGTCTATGATATTCACATTATGTGTTCAAGAAGTCACATGTGTTATTTCAATGTTGCTGTCTATGATATTCACATTAGTTGTTCAAGGAGACACATCGCAGAGTGTCTATGTGTTATGTCAATGTTGCTGTCATTGATATTCACATTATTTTTCAAGGAGACTCATCGCAGTATGTCTATGTTTTATGTCAATGTTGCTGTCTATGATGTTAACAATAGTTGTTCAAGGAGACACATGTGTTATGTCAATTTTTCTGTCTATGATATTCATATTAGTTGTTCAAATAGACAAATGTGTTATAACAATGTTGATATCTGCGATGTTCATATTAGGTTTTCAAGAAACCTCTTGTGCTATGTCAATCTTCCTGTATGTAATGTTCACATTAGTTATTCAAAGAGACAAATGTTCTTTGTCAATGTTGCTGTCTATGATATTCACATTAGTCTTTCAAGGCGGCACATAGCATTATATCTATGTGTTATGTCAATGTTGCTGTCTATGATATTCACATTAGCTGTTCAAGGAGACATATCGCAGTTTTTCTATGTGTAATGTGTGCTGTCTATGATAGTCACATCAGTTTTTCAAGGAGACACATCGCAGTATGTCTATGTTTTATGTCAATCTTGTTGTCTATGATATTCATATTAGTTACTCAAAGAGACAAATGTGTTATGTCAATGTTGCTGTCTATGATGTTCACATTAATGAGATGCCTGAGGAGTGCTGCCAACCTAACAATCCGAGACCGAGTAAGAAATGCTATTATCAGACAGACTATGGGATCAACACCTTGTGCCACATTTATTGAAAGACAGAAGATCAAGTGGTTTGGCCATGTCGTTAGAATGCAACTCCAGCAACTACCATCACTGGCCTTACATCAAAGATTATGAATTTAGCGAAACGCGTGAATGTGCTAACGAAACAGAGATTGCAAACAATTGAAGATGTCGAACAGTTGTTAGTAATTCGGATAAATCCATTTAGAAACAAGTTAGATGGCGATTCTGTTTCGGAGGTAATCATTTGTCAAAAGGCCAGACTTGTGAATGCCGATCTCATTAAGGAAATCCTTGGGACGAGTGCTAGTATACTTAGTGATTTTAAGGCCAGCAGAGGATGGTTTGAAAAATTCAAGAGGCGATCTAGCATACAAAGTGTTACTAAGCACGGCGAAGGTGCGAGTTCGGACAAGTCTAGTGCCGAAAATGTGTATTAAACACTATATTTATTCTCTATAAAATGTGTTTTTGGTATGTATTTTTGAGTGTCTAGAACGAATTAATTTGATTCACATTGATTCATATGGAAATAATTGCCTCGGTTTTCATTGGTTTCGGATTTCAGCGATTATTTCGGACAGATTATCGACGAAAACTGAGGTTTTAATGCAGAAATGCGTGGCTGCTGGGCTTCTGGTTGACTGCCACTACCGTCGACGATGAACTGTATTTCGTGGACTGTGTGGGTGAACATCTAGGAAACATCCAGATGGGAAAATGACTGCTGATTCCATCAGAAATTAACTGGATGTTTTGTGGGGAAATATTGTGTTGACATTCTGGCTGCTGCATTATGCACAGAGATCTGTGCGGGCTGTTGTTTGTCGAGACTCCTGTCTTTTCCACTTTTCACATTGGGCAGTGGGGAGCATTTTGTGTGATATTCACTGGCACAGGAACGGAGCATAATGGGGACGACCCGTTGCTGTGAAGTTGGAACTGCGACTAACTAACTAACTAACTAACTAACTAACTAACTAACCAACTAATCCACGATCGTCCAGAACAGAACATGCGGTAAGAAATGACACAGTAAAAGTACATTTGCTCAACTGTTTCTCAGAAACTGTTGATACCGGCCCGCGAACTATTGTTGTAATTGCGAATAACAAATTCAACATTCATTTGCTCTATATAACTGGCTTATTTATATTGTCCCTGGGGTGATCAGATTGCAATATGTTTGTGGCATAACACTGAACATGGCCAGTGCTATAAACCTGCTGAACATCGCCAGAACTATAAACCTGCACTGATTATCGCCAGAACTATAAACCTACATTGAACATGGCCACAGCCATAAACCTAGTTTATGGTTAACACAAACAAAGCGAAATGACCTGGTTGCTATATGTGAGTGCTAACGTGCGTTGTGTTGGCCTCAGACTGAGTGTAGGTCAGCATGCAGCACTTAACAGCTTTTATGTGTTGCTCATGGCTGATAAAGGAGACATGGAGGCGTCCAACCATGCGGTATGATCAGATTTAATGCCCTGCGCCACTTGAAGTGGCAAAGAGAATCGCCCAGATTTACTAGTGCACATAGAGTGGTGCAGGTTCTTTCTATGAAAGAAGACTATAAAGCAACACCACTAGAAAACACTTGAACAGTGCATTCTTCAGTGATACAATGTACTCTCAGCCACTGACACAAACACTGGTGTCGGAGTGTAGATGAGACAGACACAATGTACTCTCTGTGGGATGTGGGATTTAATATATGAGAACATATGTGCTTTGTCTGTCTAGGGGATCCCTAATGGGATTATTTTAGATTCTCACTCATTTCACCAGTTGGGGTGATCATGGAATTATACCATAAACACAAGAAGGAAAATACTTCATTTCTTTTTATAACTGTGTCTATTCGTACTTCTCCATTCCCACGATATCACCTTTTGAATATATTATAGTGCTAGAGGACATTTATTTTTTACACTATATAAAACAATCACTGTTGAACAATCATCAATAAGATATTGACGTAAACATCAACATTTGGACAAACAGTTCACTAACCAAGTAAATCAAGATCTGAGGTAACATATATGTAAGTTTAATGGCCACCTTGAGCTTTGGAATATGCATGGGTTGAAATATGACTTAGGTACACATTCACATGAGAGGGTATGTAATACCATAAACACAATTACATGTGGTAACACCCATGTCCGTCCCCCCCCCCCCAAAAAACCCCCACCCAAAAAAAAAAAAACACATCATCACACTCAACTAAAATTAAACCAATCAATACCAATTGTTTCCCACACCATTTACAAATCTCATATTTAAAAAAAATAATGAGATGGTGTCAGGATAATCAACCAAGAATACATATTCCATACATAATACTAACTAATTAATTAGAGTTATGCTTCCCTTTACTTTCCTATTGTACTGTTTATTATTCCTCTTGAATGCTTGGCAGTTTATGTCACTATTATCCGGGGACCGACATGATAATCACTCAACTGTGTCCTGCTCTTACAATATCCACTGAAATTTTCCTCCAGTGAACTATTATAATCCCTAATATCCAGGAATAGAAATAACACATAATCCCCATCCTCCAAGGGCTGAATTCACGACTACTCTTATGCTACTGGGCTCTGTGTCCTATTGAAATCGAGGCCTAGGTCAGTCAAATTTTCAGGAGCTCCAACCTAAGACTTATCAAAGGGTACTTCCTTACATCATCACATAGATGAAAAAAGATGACGACTATGCAGCTTCTCTGCTTATGTTATCCGATTCTCGATTGTTGTACAATAGGATGGTTCACACTCCCTGTCTCCAGTCTATAGGCCATCCCCACACTGATGACTACGGGCACATCAGGCCGACATAGAACCAGCCTAGTGTCATACGTATAATATATCCATTTCATTCGCAGGAACTAACACTGATTGAGTAACACTTAGTATTTGGCTAGCATTCTGGCGATTTACATCTAGGATTGGTCTTCCACTAGCATGGAACTGTAAGAAGGAATGTTTCCGCACACAAATTGGGAGTCGCACAGAAAGTCGCATGATTCTTTCTGCGTTGTATTTATACACAATTGCTCACTAATTTTTTCATTCGTCTTTCAGTTGTCTTTTAGTTGGTATTTAGGGTTAGGACCTTCTGTTGAACTTGCTTCTTTCATGGTCTTTCAGTGTCTTTCCATTGGTGTTCACATGCAGGACCTGGTGTTGATTTAGCTGTTGAAGGATAATACTCTTGAGTATTTGAAACTGGGACTGTCCCTTAGTTTCGCTGATTGATGGAGTGTCAAGTGGTACCTCCCAGAAGTACACACAATCGATACTCTGGTGTAGGTGTACTCTGTATATCTGTTTATCTTGATAGATATTTAGATACGGAAGGTAGTCCTGGGTATTCCAAGTGAAGTCGGAATGTATCAATCGTCTTAGTGTCGATCAACTTCCTCCATGTCCATTGCTGGCTACGGCAGCTAATAAGTGCGGCAGTCAACATTTAGTTGTTGGTCCAGATTATGTTTAGGACATTTTCCTGTATTACCTACAAACAGGCTTTTAACCCAGGATCCTGTTTGGTGATAATGTCCAACCACCACCTGCCTTTCCAGAGCTGGGAATGACAAAAGAACACAAACCCAAGCATTAATGCAACTTGTGGTGTGGTAACATTTTCACAGCACAAATACAAGAAACAAAGGGGAAGGAGAGGGAGGTGGTTTCCAATTGTTCCATCCCTCTTTGCTGATTGTAGAGTTATCCCAACTCCAAATGTGAGTAGGGTATCTCCTCACTCAGTATTATTTTCTGGGATTGCTACTGGATCTTTCTGACGATTTAGAGAATACTTTCCATCCAACACTTTGATATTGCATCTGCCATAACTTGACAAGAATCTATGAGACATAGGCCTTTTGTCTAGAATTCACCATCTCCTTTCATTAGCTGTAATCAGCATTAGGCCAAAGGCCAACAACCATATCATTCAACATTATCTTCTTGTTGTACTGACATACACAAGGCTTCTTTCCTCATCATCATGTCTCCACTGGGTAACATTAAAATGTATATTCCAGCAATAAAATAACAATCTTGAATAGAATACATAATTCTCATAATATAGAACAAATGTAAATTCCTCACATAAAAATAATAATCACCATATTAATAATGCAGGAGCCATTCTTGAGATTTTCTCTCATTCTTCAATCCATAAGACCCGAATAGCATGAGGTTAGTGAACGCTGTTATATATAACTCACCAATTGCTGCTAGCATAAGAAGTATCCGGTTTTTCAGAAAATAACGTCTGCAGCATGATAAGTGTTCTGAACGTTGTTGGTAGTTTCTGAACATAATATTCATCCAGGCGCCTACCACCCTGATGCAATGTAGACTGAAGGCACGTCCTGCCACACATTCGAAAATATACCTCGTGCGTTTTTGTTTCTTTACACTTTGAGATTATACTCATCACACATGGCATTTACCTTACATGTTAAGAAAGGATTACATGTCCATCACATATATTGTGTGGTTAATAATATCAAAACAAGATGATTGTATCGAAAATAGCACGATAGCTCAAGTTACAGATTAGCAGACTTATTTCTCTATCATGAACTGGTGTCCATAAGATGCGTTAATAATATTATTCGTCCGCACGGAGAGAAAGTTCATGAAATGTCCTTAGAGTTCCTTCACTACAGCATATATAAAATTTACAGATGTATAGGCATTGACAGTGAAATAGTTTCGTAATGCATATAATAAGTTAAACATAGGAATTTGAAACTGTACAGTATAGGAAAATTGACAGCGAGGCAAAACATGGCCGCTTAGTGGAAGGCAATACTTACGCCCTCGTGTACAAGAATCGATTTATCATCTTAAAAATTCTTATTAAACACATTGATATATGTACCTTATAAAAAGACATGATTACACACTCATAATGCATTTTCAACGTTCCTAAGCTCCAGAGAGTGAAATTATGTTGCTTATTTGCCCTCCCCAGCGGGGAGTCTTGACGTATGCGTTCTTTGTTCTCACACTCAAAATGTCTACTAACCCTTAGTTAAATCTAGCGCCTCGGTTTTCCGGGTACTCAACCAACCATTGGCATTGATTTAAACCGGGGCCGCATAAATTATGACGTCACCCATGTTGATTTAGCCCTGTTTTCTCCCCCCAAAGTATGGTACTTAAGGAGTCAATGCTAGGTAATTGTACGGACGTTTTCATATACTACACTCTCAGACACTGACACAAACAATGGTGCGGGGTGTAGATGAGACATGACACACAACACTGTCACACAACACCAACACCAGGCTGTGTGTGCCTTCAAGTTGCTCATCATTATCATGATCATGCACCATGCCGACATACGTGGGTGGTCATGGTTCGCCATCTTACACAATCACCAGTCGTGGAGTCTTTTTCTATCAAACTTGTCAGTTATCACTTAGTTTTCCAGTTTATGTCTCCTCATCAAATTCCACCCCCCCCCCCCCAAAAAAAAAAAAAAAAAAAAATTTAAAGATTAAATTTGTCTAATAAAATGTCTCTATATTCTAGAATAAATTTACGCTTTTAATTTTTAGGTGGCTACGTCTATAAAGGAGATCAGCGTGGCCGCGGGGCCCAATGCGCTCGCGCATAAACTTCTGGAGTGCTGATGATTGGTACGGGGTTCATTCCCTAATCACGTCTGTTGGATTTCAATATTCACTAGACGTTTAGAAAGTTGTGGCAAACTACTAAGCGTACAACTTTGCAGTACATCAACATGGGGTTGATCACAAAGTCCGGCACAGGAGACGCAACATTGTTCTGCACCTGTCACGCCACTGGAGGAACTCCTACACCTGCTATACCACTAGAGGATCGCCTACATCAACCATACCACTAGAGGATCTCCTACAAATGCCATAACATTAGAGGATATCCTACACCTGCCATACCACTAGAGGATCTCCTACATCTGCCATATAACTAGAGAATGTCCTACACCTGTCATGCCAATAGAGGATGTCCTACACATGTCATACCATTTGAGGCCGTCCTACATCTGTCAGACCACTAGAGGCCGTCCTACACCTGTCATACCACTAGAAACCGTCCTACATCTGTCATATCACTAGATACCGTCCTAGATCTTTCATATCACTAGAGACCGTCCTGCATCTTTCATATCACTAGATACCGTCCTACATCTGTCATATCACAAGAGGCCGTCCTAGATCTGTCACACCACTAGAAACCGTCCTACGTCTGTCATATCACTAGATATCGTCCAACTCTGTCATATCACTAGTGGCCGTCCAACATCTGTGAAACCACTAGAGACCGTCCTACATCTGTCATACCACTATAGGCCGTCCAACATCTTTCATACCACTAGAGACAGTCATGCATCTGTCATACCACTAGAGACCGTCCTGCATCTGTCATACCACTAGAGGCCGTCCAACATCTGTCATACCACTAGAGGCCGTCCAACATCTGTCATACCACTAGAGGCCGTCCAACATCTTTCATACCACTAGAGACAGTCATGCATCTGTCATACCACTAGAGACCGTCCTGCATCTGTCATACCACTAGAGGCCGTCCAACATCTGTCATACCACTAGAGGCCGTCCAACATCTGTCATACCACTAGAGACCTTCGTACATCTGTCATACCACTGGAGGCCGTCCTTCATCTGTCATACCACTAGATAGTGTCCTACACCTGTCATATCACAAGATACCGTCCTACATCTTTCATACCAATAGAAACCGTCCTACATCTGTCATATCACTAGTGGCCGTCCTACATCTGTCTTATCACTAGTGGCCGTCCTACATCTGTCATAGAAAAATATGAATAAAATTTGATGGAACTGCGGTAAAGCTGTGAAAGTGTAAACAATATAAAATGACACAAACGGGGAAACTAAACCGCAAAATAGCCCAGAGGGGGAAAGAAATTCGTTCTGGTGCATGTGTGGTCGGCGAGTGCCGTGACTAGAGATTGTCTTCTTCTGTCAACAGGTCGTTATATACACCGTCATTGGCGTATCACTATTTAATCTGTCTCGAAGATGTGTTGACGCAGTCGAGGGCAAGTTGTGGATCGCTCCTCCAAGCAGCTGTCTAGGTTACATGCTACCAAACCCTAAAATATGAGCTTCTACGTGATATTACCGAGTAATGCTTCGCCGAACATGTTTCCCAAGAACGCACCAGGTCACTATTTCGTCAAGTTACCGCAGACTATTGAGGTGAGTCAACATTTTAAAGTGGTTCTGGCCGAAATTCAATTCCCCAACTACTACTGCAATGTGCTAGAGAAAGAAGTATGGCTAAGATACATCCCACCCAACGGTAGAGCGATACAAATAGGCGTGTCCCCCCGGGCCTGTACAGTTCACCAGACGCGTTTATAGCTGCACTAAATCGACTAATGAAAGATCGGAAGGTGACGATCAGCTCTGTATTCTATTCCATTTCGACAAGGCATCAAAGAAAGTTATCGTGGAAATAATCGAACCCGGGGCCACTATTACATTTAGTGAGAAGTTGCAAGAGATACTAGATACAATTGAAGGTGAAGGGGCGATAGACCTGAATAACGACTTGCAAAATGTCTACGTCTACTGCGATCTCCTTGCGCGCGACCAGTCGGAGACGTCATGGTCCCACTACTAAGGACGGCTCCTATCGTGAATCAGCGCTTGACTCAGTGTTTCGCACCTACGACAAACCTCACTACTTATCGCTGAGTCGTTACTCCTTTGACATGGTGGAAATACTTCTAACCACTGATACGGGCACAAAGGTTTCATTCACTACCGGAACTTCAGTGCTGACGTTACATTTTCGAGTTCGGAAGAGATCAGACCTAGAATAATGGTGAAATACGTGGCGTTACGTCGAAACCCCAGACTGTACGAAGACATGATGTGCTCGACACTCAGATGATTGATTCCCCGGTTATCTACAATACTCAGATATCAGCCCACCAAGCAGGAGATCAGTCTTATGACTACATGCTAAGTGACATGTGCATACCAGGCTACCAGACGAAAAAATCAACCTACTCAGACAGTGGTGTGAAGAAATCCAGAAACAACCTGCAATGTGTGTAGCTCTGTATGTGAAAATAAAATGTTGTGATAATACTATGTGTACCAGCTCATATCACATCATCCATTTCGTATAATGACATTATGCATTTTATTCTTGTAAAATGTATTGAAATACTGTAAAATGTAATGAAATACTGTAAAATAAGTAGGCATATATTACAATTACGTCTTGGTTGTTGAATTTTTTAGTGTTTACGGTGTATATAGTTGTCATGATGAGAGAATGATACATATTGATGACAAATTCAAGAAATATGTCAACAAAATTAAGGAAACGGGTTAAGTAGGAAAAACTGCTGACCATAGTCTGAAATATCTCAACCAAAATTATGAAAAGTAGGAAACTTTGCAAAAAGTAGGTAAATCTGTTACCCATGAGGAAAAGCTATTTGGCCACATTTCAATCAAATTTATGAAAAGTAGGAAAATTTGTTAACCAAATGGCAAAAATCTTGACCAAGTAAGAAAATTGGTTAACCAAATGTGAGAAGTGAGGCCAAATTTCAACCAAACTTATAAAAAGTAGGACACTTTTGTTAACAAAATATGAAAACTTTAGCCACAGTTCAATCAAACTTATGAAAAGCCCAGCTTGGATGAGATATTTATAAGTTTGGTTGAACGTTGGTCACAATTTTTCACATTTGGTCAACAAAATTTCCTACTTTTTATGGATTTGGTTGAAATTTGGCCAAACTTTTCACATTTGGTTAACAAAGTTTCCTACTTTTTATGAGTTTTGTTTGAAATTTCGCCAAACTTTTCATATTTTGTTAACAAAATTTCCTATATTTCATCAGTTTTGGATGAAATGTGTCCAAACTTTTCACACTTGGTTACCAAAGTTTCCTACTTTATATGAGTTTGTTTGAAATTTGGCCAAACTATTCACATTTGGTTAACAAAGTTTCCTACTTGTTGATAAGTGTGGTTGAACTTTGGCCAAACTTTTCGCCTTTTGGATAACAATTTTCTACTTTTCACAAGTTTGGCTGGGCTTTTCATAAGTTTGGTTGAACTTTGGCAAAAATGTTTCACAATTTGTTAACAAAAGTGTCCTACTTTTTATAAGTTTGATTGAAATTTGGCCATATATCTCACATTTGGTTAACAAATTTTCTTACTTGGTCAAGATTTTTGCCATTTAGTTAACAAATTTTCCTACTTTTCATAAATTTGATTGAAATTTGGCCAAATATTTTTTCCTCATGGGTAACAGATTTTCTTACTTTTTGCAAAGTTTCCTACTTTTTATAATTTTGGTTGAGATATTTCAGACTATGGTCAGCAGTTTTTCCTACTTTGGTTAACCCGTTTCCTTAATTTTGTTGAAATATTTCTTGAATTTGCCATCAATATGTATCATTCTCTCATCACATGACAACTATATACATCGTAAACACTATAAAATTCAACAACCACGACGTAATTATAATATATGCCTGTTTGTTTTACAGTATTTCAGTACATTTTACAGTATTTCAGTACATTTTACAAGAATAAAATGCACAATGTCATTATACAAAATGGATGATGTGATATGAGCTGGTATACATAGTATCATCACAACATTTTATTTTCACATACAGAGCTATACACATTGTAAGTTGTTTCTGGATTTCTTCACACCATTGTCTGAGTAGGTTGGTTTTTTCGTCTGGTAACCTGGTATATACATGTCACTTAGCATGTAGTCATAAGAATGGTCTCCTGCTTGGTGGACTGATATCTGAGTATTGTAGATAACCGGGGCATCAATCATCTGAGTGTCGAGCACATCATGTCTTCGTACAGTCTGGGGTTTCGACGTAACGCCACGTATTTCACCATTATTCTAGGTCTGATCTCTTCCGAACTCGAAAATGTAACGTCAGCACTGAAGTTCCGGTAGTGAGTGAGACCTTTATGCCCTTATCAGTGGTTAGAAGTATTTCCACCATGTCGAAGGAGTAACGACTCAGCGGTACATAGTGAGGTTTGTCGTAGGCGCGAAACACTGAGGTCGAGTGCTGATTCATGATATGAACAGTCCTTAGTAGTGGGGCCATGACGTCTCCGACTGGTCTCGCCTCAATGAGATCGCAGTAGACGTAGACATTTTGCAAGTCGTTATTCAGGTCTATCGCCCCTTCAGCGTCAATTGTATCTAGTATCTCTTGCAACTTCTCACTAAATGTAATAGTGGCCCCGGGTTCGATTATTTTCACGATGACTTTCTTTGATGCCTTGTCGAAATGGAATAGAACACAGAGCTGATCGTCCACCTTCCGATCTTTCATTAGTCGATTCAGTGCAGCTATAAACGCGTCTGGTGAACTTTACAGGCCCGGGGGGCACGACTTTCTTATCACTCTACCGTTGGGTGGGATGTATCTTAGCCATACTTCTTTCTCTAGCACATTGCAGTAGTAGTTGGGGAATTGAATTTCGGCCAGACCCACTTCGAAATGTTGACTCACCTCAATAGTCTGCAGTAACTTGACCAAATAGTGACCTGGTGTGTTCTTGGAAAACATGTTCGGCGAAGCATTACTCAGTAATGTCACGTAGAAGCTCATATTTTAGGGTTTGGTAGCATGTAACCCAGACAGCTGCTTGGAAGAGCGATCCACAACTTGTCCTCGACTGCGTCAACGCTATTTCGAGACAGATTGAATAGTGATACGACACTGACGGTGTATATAACGAACAGTTGACAGAAGAAGACAATCTCTAGTCGCGGCACTCGCCGACCACACATGCACCAGAACGAATTTCTTTTCCTCTCTGGGCTATTTTGTGGGTTAAATTCTCAGCTGTATCATTAGTTGTTATCCGATGTGACCATTACCCAAGTGTCTTATCTGTATCTTTATGCGGTCAGTACACTCTGAGTCATCCTCCGGTTTTCCCCAAAGACATGTCTAAACATATTCACGCACGTTCCTTTATGGCATCGCCACTTGTTGAGTAACCTAGGAGGTCACCCTCACCTCAGCCAACTATGAGTTCACGCCTCAGTCTTTAATATAAGACTTAACCTCCGCTCTTACCAAGGAATGGACGTATTTTATCTAGCCACCCCGACACTCATGTGATCGGTTGTGACCATTAGCCACGGGTGATCAGGTGCCGCGCCAGCCAGTGAGCACATGGTATGGGTTTCCCATTACACTTATGAAAGGATCATTCAGCCATGCTAATCAGTATTCCACCCCCTGTCTCCACCACTCAGTCCCGGTGACATCTTCGCTAGTATCTTTTCCACCTTGTCTCCACTATTCAGCCTCGACGCCGCTTGACCCGACCATCTTTTTACTAACGGCAACCTGTCCTATATCCACTCCACAGCCACTCCTCCAGTCGGCGGACCAGTACTGTAACCTCATACCACCCATGCGACGCCATATTTGATATCTCGTAGCCAGTCAGCATGTAGTCTGGTTGTCATTACACATGCCACCGGAAGCAGCAGCGTCATATATGATCGGATGTGATCATTAGCCACGGGTGATCGGGTGCAGCACCAGCCAGTGAGCGCGTGGCATGATTTTCTCATTACCACGTGTGATACGATCATTCAGCCACGGTGACCTCCTGGCTAATCAGTTTTCCATCCCCTGTCTCCACCATTCACCATCGATGACATCTTATCTAGTATCTTTTCCACCCCTGTCTCCACTATTCAGCCACGACGCCGCTTGACCCACCCATCTTTATACTAACGGCAACCTGTCCTATACCCACTCCACAACCACTCACCCAGTCGGCGGACCAGTACTGTAACCCCATAACACCCGCTCACATGTTCTCGCACGCACGCGCACGCACGCACGCGCGCGCGCACACACACACATTTATTTTATACCATTTTTGGTTCGTTTATTATACAAAGGAAAGGAACCGCAGTAATCCCGTCAATGTTATTCATGAGTTGCATCCCTTAGTGAATTGACATGCCTTGGGCTTGCCTCGCATGACATGTTTGTTGCTTGCCTCGCATGGTTTCATTTTATCGTCACAGTTTTGTAGTGTTTCTGGCAATGACCTAAGGTGTCTTGTTAATGTCTGAGTGGTATTCAGCGATAGTAAGCTAATCTTTACAGCTAAAGACATGTCCGGAGCTTGCATCGCATGACATGCCCGGGGCTTGCCTCCTGCTGCAGTTTTTACCGCTTTTGTGCAATTACTACAAACTAAAGCATATTTGTCACCATCCAAGCATACCGACAGGATTTGCCCTTCGATATGTACAATTTATGACACTATTTGTTGATTTTCTGTTCATATTTATGCAACATTTCATGTGAATACTTCATTGGCACCCAAGCAAAGTACCTTACAATATTTGTTTATACATTTGGCGATGAGCTCACGCGATTCAGCGCCATTTAAAACCGCTATATTCAAAGGTTCACTATAGTGCGTTAATCGGTTACTGCGATATTACAATAAGCGCAGATGACATACCCCATGTTTGCCGGTATCAAAGGGACACAACTATTCCCAAAATACGCAAGGGAAAAAACTGGCGTTATTTAAAAAAAATAAATCATTATTTTAATGATTAATTTGCAATCTTCACTGATAATGTTAAGTTACTTGAATGCATACTATTGAGACCGGTGTTTGGTATTATTTTCTCTAGAATTAATTACTGTATTTATGTTATTACGAGTTTATTAATTGTGGCAATATACCCATATATAGAATTATTAGCCGTAGTCTGGCTTCAGAATTTTTTCCTAAAGTTGAATATGCCCAAGCGTTATTTTGGCTAGATCAAAGTGTAGTTTATACTGTCTTTGATCAGGCCAGGACCCTGTGGCTCACCACTCTTCATTTCCTCTCAGTAGGTATGGGATGGTAGCCCCTTTTTGGAGCAAAGGCTAATATCTGGGGTAGGGGTCTATTCCCTCGCGATCCTCACATCGGCCTAACCCGTGTACACACACACCCACACACACACTCCCATAGACTGGGACTCGAACCCAGGTGCCAGGCGCCTATTCGGTCTACTTATCTATATAAGTATTCCACATCCCCGGGTCTTGCATCACTGTCTTCAAGTGGTCGTGGGGGCGGTCGGGGGAAGCCGAGGCGGCCGGCGGAATCACCTGTGGGTGTGGCGGTCGGTTGGCGCGTGCCTCGGGAGACCCGGACCGGAAGTCAACCGGAAGTAACGGAAGTAGCCAAAGAAAATACCCGCCAAAAATTCAAAAATGAGGTTGGCTTTTTTGACGTTTTCTATGCGGTTGGTAACCCCGTAAAGAAGGATTTATCTGAGGTTGCCAACCTTATTTACAAATCCATTACAACGTACCTTATTACTCTTGGGTGCACCCTACATTTCTCTATAATATCCGTCCACTAGGGCCAACCCATTCACATGCATCCACTCATGCTTCGGGAGTATACCCACTGGGACTCCTCGGTTGCCATCACATCTCTATTGCTACTAGTTTCCTATTACCTTCCTGCCTCCGCCCCCTTCCCCCACCCTGCCTTTTCTGTTCATGTGCCACTTTCACGCATGTACCTGGGATGCTCACTGGGCCGTTACACCCACCACCCATACATCACCTCTCTCCCTCGGCGGTGTATATAAGGTGATAACGGTGCCATTCTCAGTGATACACGTTCGGATTCCCATGTAAGTAGGAACATTTTGTGGAATTTTTATTTTCTCTTCATTGCTTTCATTTTTTCATCTTTTTTTGCTCTTCTCATCCCGTCGTCAGGCCTCAATGTAGTTACCGGAGGGTCTTCTCCGTGGCTATGTGTTGTGTTTTGTTTGTGTATTTGTTTGTTGTTGAAGGCTTATCGCCGCAACGTCCTGTATGTGTCGTAATTCTGTTATTTAAAGCTGCACTACTTTGTGTCATTTTATATTGTTTACATATGTCATATCACTAGCGACCGTCCTACATCTGTCATACCACAAGATACCGTCCTACATCTGTCATATCACTAGTGGCCGTCCTACATCTGTCATAACATTAGAGGCCGTCCTACATCTGTCATACAATTAGAGGCTGTCATACATCTGTCATACCACAAGATACCGTCGTACATCTGTCATACCACAAGATACCGTCTTACATCTGTCATATCAGGGGCAAATCATGGATGGGTCGGGCGGAGGATATCATCAGATAGGTCTGCAGTTCTACCAATATCAACACCGGCAAGGAATGGGTGCATGTGCCTCCAGTTTTAAGTGCAACTTCTCCTGCATTATCACACTTGACAGACGATGAAGAGAACAGAATCCTGTCACTGTCAATGCAGAGGTCAACGCGCTCATCAGTGAACACGCAGACAACCCCCAAGTGCTCATCTATACAGATGGATCTGTTGTAAAGAAGCAGAGAAGTGCATGGGCATTTACAGACCGTTCAGCTGGCCGAACCGTCCAAGAATCCAGTGGTGCCCACACTATGCCCACGAGCAGCATGACGATGGAGGTGATGGCAGTAACACAGCTTACGTATGGCTAGAATCACAGCATTATACCAACGTGTGTGTACTAAGTGATTCAATGAGCATGATTCCGAAGGTCGAAGCTGGATCTGCACGTACACAGTGGACTGAGTCGCTGAGGAAGTCTGTTGTCCGTAAAGTCACCTTCATCTTTGTCCCGGGATATGCGGGAGTCGAGGGAAATGAACGAGCTGATAAACTGGCTGGCTCTGCACCCGAGAACAGAAGACTTTGACGTCAGTGAATCCACACCAATGTCCAGGATGAAAGACTTGGGAGTAAGAATTGGCACGGCCAGACATGAGAGGTACATCGGGAAAACGAGGTGCCTCGTTAACCAACACAGACCTGGCACTATTAGCCACCGAACGCTGATGCTTATGCTGGGGGGAGGATCTGAGCACCTATGGACCTGTCCGGAGTGCAGTGAAGATACCCCAACTGATAACTGATAACTGATCTGTCATATCACTAGAGGCCGTCCTACATCTTTCATACAACTAGATACCGTCCTACATCTGTCATATCACCAGTGGCCGTACTACATCTGTCATATCACTTAGATACCGTCCTACATCTGTCATACAACTAGATACCGTCCTACATCTGTCATATAATTAGATACCGTCCTACATCTGTCATATCACTAGATACCGTCCTACATATGTCATATCACTAGATACCGTCCTACATCTGTCATATCATTAGATACCGTCCTACATCTGTCATACCACTAGATACCGTCCTACATCTGTCATACCACTAGATACCGTAATACATCTGTCATATCACTAGATACCGTCCTACATCTGTCATATCATTAGATACCGTCCTACATCTGTCATATCACTAGATACCGTCCTACCTCTGTCATATCATTAGATACCGTCCTTCATCTGTCATTCCACTAGATACCGTCCTACATCTGTCATATCACTAGATACCGTCCTACATCTGTCATATCATTACATACCGTCCTACATCTGTCATATCATTAGATACCGTCCTACATATGTCATATCACTAGTGGCCGTCCTACATCTGTCTTATCATTGCCATACCGTCCTACATCTGTCATATCACTAGATACTGTCCTTCATCTGTAATATCATTAGATACCGTCCTACACATGTCATATCACTAGTGGCCGTCCTACATCTGTCTTATCATTCCATACCGTCCTACATCTGTCTTAACACTAGATACCGTCCTACATCTGTCATATCATTAGATAACGTCCTACATCTGTCATATCATTAGATACCGTCCTACATCTGTAATATCATCAGATACCGTCCTACATCTGTCTTAACACTAGATATCGCCCTTCATCTGTCATATAATTAGATACAGTCCTACAGCTGTCATATCATTACATACCGTCCTACATCTGTAATATCATCAGATACCGTCCTACATCTGTATTAACACTAGATACCGTCCTACATCTGTCATATCATTAGATACCGTCCTTCATCTGTCATATCACTAGATACCGTCCTACCTCTGTCATATCATTAGATACCGTCCTTCATCTGTCATTCCACTAGATACCGTCCTACATCTGTCATTCCACTAGATACCGTCTTACATCTATCATATCACCAGTAGCCGTCCTACATCTGTCATATCATTAGATACCGTCCTACATCTGTCATATCACTAGATACCGTCCTACATCTGTCATATCACTAGTAGCTGTCCTACATCTGTCATATCATTAGATACCGTCCTACATCTGTCATATCACTAGATACCGTCCTACATCTGTCATATCATTAGATACCGTCCTTCATCTGTCATTCCACTAGATACCGTCCTACATCTGTCATATCATTAGATACCGTCCTACATCTGTCATACCACTAGATACCGTCTTACATCTATCATATCACCAGTGGCCGTCCTACATCTGTCATATCATTACATAACGTCATATCATTAGATACCGTCCTACATATGTCATATCACTAGATACCGTCCTTCATCTGTCATTCCACTAGATACCGTCCTACATCTGTCATATCACTAGATACTGTCCTTCATCTGTAATATCATTAGATACCGTCCTACATATGTCATATCACTAGTGGCCGTCCTACATCTGTAATATCATCAGATACCGTCTTACATCTGTCATATCATTGGATACCGTCCTACATCTGTCATATCATTAGATACCGTCCTACATCTGTCATATCACTAGATACTGTCCTACATCTGTCATAGCACTAGAGGCCGTCCAACATATGTCATACCTCTAGATACTCTCCTACATCTGTCATACGACTAGATACTGTCCTACATCTGTCATAGCACTAGATACTCTCCTTCATCTGTCATTACACTAGATATCGTCCTACATCTGTCATATCATTAGATACCGTCCTACATCTGTCATATCACTAGTGGCCGTCCTACATCTGTCATAGCACTAGTGGCCGTCCTACATCTGTCATATCATTAGGTACCGTCCTACATCTGTCATACGACTAGATACCGTCCTACATCTGTCATATCATTAGATACCGTCCTACATCTGTCATATCATTAGATACCGTCCTACATCTGTCATATCACTAGATACTCTCCTACATCTGTCATAGCACTAGAGGCCGTCTAACATATGTCATATGACTAGATACTGTCCTACATATGTCATACCTCTAGATACCGTCTCACATCTGTCATATCACTAGATACCGTCCTACCTCTGTCATATCATTAGATACTGTCCTACATCTGTCATAGCACTAGAGGCCGTCTAACATATGTCATATGACTAGATACTGTCCTACATATGTCATACCTCTAGATACCGTCTCACATCTGTCATATCACTAGATACCGTCCTACCTCTGTCATATCATTAGATACTGTCCTACATCTGTCATATCATTAGATGGCCTGTCCTACATCTGTCATATCACCTAGTGGCCGTCCTACATCTGTCATATCACAAGATACCTTCCTACATCTGTCATATCACTAGATACCGTCCTAAATCTGTCATATCACTAGATACTGTCCTACATCTGTCATATCACTAGTGGCCGTCCTACATCTGTCATATCACTAGTGGCCGTCCTACATCTGTCATATCACTAGTGGCCGTCCTACATCTGTCATATCACTAGTGGCCGTCCTACATCTGTCATATCACTAGATGGCCGTCCTACATCTGTCATATCACATAGATACCGTCCTACATCTGTCATATCACTAGATACCTGTCCTACATCTGTCATATCACTAGTGGCCGTCCTACATCTGTCATATCACTAGTGGCCGTCCTACATCTGTCATATCACTAGTGGCCGTCCTACATCTGTCATATCACTAGTGGCCGTCCTACATCTGTCATATCACTAGTGGCCGTCCTACATCTGTCATATCACAAGATACCTTCCTACATCTGTCATATCACTAGATACCGTCCTACATCTGTCATATCACTAGATACCGTCCTACATCTGTCATATCACTAGATACCGTCCTACATCTGTCATATCACTAGATACCGTCCTACATCTGTCATATCACTAGATACCGTCCTACATCTGTCATATCACTAGATACTGTCCTAAGAACAGAACAGTTTACAGAGCAGAACAGCTATTCTCAGCTTCCTTGATGACGAATACAAACAGGATCTCTGGATCCGAGTCTACACAGATGGGTCAGCACAAAATGCTGTTCGAAATGGAGGAGCGGGAGTGTACATAGAATACCCAGATAATACTAGAGACACGGCCAGAGTTCCAACAGGAAAGTACTGCCATAATTATGATGCTGAAATTGAGGCAATCATGATAGCAACAGAGAAATTACAAAATACCAGCCATGGTACACAAACTGTGGTGATATTGACAGATGCAAAATCCGTAATAGAGGCGCTCCTGTCTGGGAAATTGCCAGTTCTAAGGCCACTACTTTCTGAACTTAGCAGTCAGCGTAAGGTCACCTTACAGTGGATACCATCCCACTGTGGAGTCTCCGGAAACGACAGAGCTGATCGATTGGCTAAGGAAGGAGCAAAAGAAGAACGAACGAACGAACGAACGAACAGACTTTATTTTCAAAGGGTAACAAATTGGGCACGCAGGCCCGTCTTACATTCGGCCCTTCCAATCACTCATCTTTCTTTCATGAACAGTGCATAGGAAAAAAACATTGTCACATGAATTTTGTAAACATAAACAATGCATATTACTATGTTATAAGACACATCCACCACCCACCCACACATCCCCCATTCACTCCAACTCCCCCACCCAACCACACACACATACAATACATTCCCCCACCCATCCACCACATCCCTACACATCTCCCCACCCACACACACCTCTCATCCACCACACATCCCATCCACCCACACCCCAAGCACACATACATTCAATAACCCACACATCCCCCACCTACACACATCTCCCCACCCACTCACATATCCTTTACCCGTCCCATTTCCCACCAACAATCACTCACCCAATATCCTCCTCCACCCATACACCTCCAACCACACAACCAAACACACATTCCTCAGCCACACACACATCTCCCCGTCAACTCACATATTCCGCACCTACCCATACACAAATTCCGCACTCACCCACATAATCTCCCATCTCCCCCAGCCCACTCACTTATCCCGAGCCCACACCTACAAACATCCCCCACCATCTCCTAACCTGCACACACTCACCCACCCACATATCCTCTACCCACCCACACATCCTCTACCCACCTATCCCCCAACCAAACATCCCTTAACCACACACCCTTACTCATATACAATCACCCACCCACACATCCTCTACCCAACCACACATCCTCCACCCAACCACACATCCTCCATCCACCCATTCCCCCAGCCACACATCCCTTAACCACACACCCTTACCCATATACACACACATCCCCACCCACGCACAATCTCCCCACCCATACAAACATCCCTCACACACATCCCCACCCACCAACACATTCCTCATTCACAAACACACACCTCCCATCCACGCATACATAACCCATACATTCATCCACTCACACATCCCTAGACACACGTACTTATCCCTCAACCACTAACACCCACATGTCCCTTACCCACTCATCAACACATACATCTCCTATCTACCCACCCACACTCACACATCCCAACCACCCATCTAAGCAAACATCCCCCACCCTCACACACATCATTCACCCACCCACAAACCCAACCACACCTTCACCCACCCACACAAACATCATTTATCCACACCCAGCTCCCCTCCCACACAATACCACACCCACACACATCCCAAAGACACATCCCTCACCCACACACACACATCTATCCACACATCTCCTACCCATCCACACATCCCCCAACTATAGTCACCCTCACTACCCACACATACATCCTCCATCCAGCCACACACACCCCCACCCAGCCAGACATATTCCCCACCCACACACACATCTCCAAATCCATCACCCACACTCATCACGCACCCCTCCCCCAACCCACACACATCCCCCACACACATTCACCCACACATCTCTCACCCACACACACTCCCCACCCATCCACCCAAACATCCCACACCCACATACACATCCCCAAACCCACAACCACCCCCACCTGCACACATCTCCCACCCACCACATATCCCCACACCCACATCTCCCCACTGTCCTGTTAAAATCCCGAGAGAAGACTGGACTCAACAAGCACATCTTTAAACTTATTATCTGTTGGGATTATTGACTGACTTTGGTCTACACTCCTCTCTTCTGTCTTCCCTTCCATATATCTATTTCTTTCTCTCTCTCTATTATTCCCTCAACACATACTCCGACAACAGTTCCTTTCAACGATAAGATAAAAGATTTATTAATAAAAACTATGTCTGGTGTATGTATGGATATTGTCTATGTAGTTTGTATGTTCTTCTAGTGTGGCTGCCAGATAAGATGTTGATAGATAGTCTCCGTGGTTTCTCTCGTCTCTTCTCTCAGCTAGAGTACAGGACATGACATAGATACAGAACGGTCTCACCCTGACAGCTCCGTCTGCTTGAGTCGGTAGATATATCCGTTTTTTGTAATGAAAAAATGTTCACCACTGTATGAATGTATTTAACCCGATCACCATATGCTGTCAGCGTAAACTGAATGGTCTGTTATTATCTTATAGCGTTCTTAATTCCATCCTGGAAAACACATCGAGTTTCTATTGTTCTCTATTTTTGTCCTGTAAAAGTTCTACACTTAATTGATATAGGCACTTTGTATGCACCTTGCAACTCTTCGATACTGAGTAATTTGAGTCTTTTTTCTTTAGTTTGTATGATCTCTATTTTCCATTCTCTGTCCTCCTGACTTATTAAGATGCCACTTCTTTTCCTTCCTTTCTTATGCACAAGTGTCGTGCTTTATTACTTTAAAGTGCTTTCTTGTGGATTATCAACACTGGGTGATCTTGACCACAGCCATCTGTGTAATCTCTTAGTTGATAAGTCCCGCACTGGTATGGAAACCTTATTTAGGCATCTATGTTCCTGGAATCGAAATAACACTTAGCGAATAACACACTATTATCCCCTCTTTCCATCATTAGGGACGTGTATTTCTATTCCCACTCAAGAACATATCTCCTTCAGGTCAGTTTGGAACACACACTAACTTTACACAAAGAATTGACCCTCTTTATATCGGTCATTTCTGCCGCATAGTCCTTGACATTGCTGGACACCTCACATCCAGACTGCATTATCATTGATTAGTGGAAAATTACCGCTCTGAACCGTTTCCATTCTTCATACATTCAGACCGCAATATGCTATCCAATAATGCTGTCTGCCTTTGTTGCAAACCCATTTTTCCACGCGACAGGTTACCTGTACTGTTGGCCTCCTTCTGGGGCTTGACCTAGAAACTCATGCGCCTGGTCACTCCTTTGTTGGTTAACCCTTTTCCTACCTGGTTAGTCGGGTATACAGTCGTCCATCTGGGAATCGTTAACTCTTCAGTATTTCACTACAGAGGCCCCCTCTTAAGAGATTAGACCGCGTCGAATCTTTCTCACTGTAGGTTTGATTCCCATGATCCACAATCCCTAGTCTTCTTCCTCCGGAGCTGGAATGTCTGGATATCAAATCCTGCTCCTACATTCTCCTTACCAAGGATGTATTCCATTGTGAAGTCCAGTTGCAGCAACAACGTCCATCACATCCACCGTGCGTTGAGCTTCTGCGAAGTAGCTATTAACATCACGTGTTGATGATATGATTGGATCCTCACATGGCTCACTTCATTATCCAGTAGGCGCTCTAATTGACACCCTACTATACTACTAACGACTGAAACTAGTGTTGGCTCCTCGCTCCTGTACGTTCAGTCGACCTACTTTCGACTTGCGTCAGCGACGGCTCACAATACAAACGGATTGTCCCATCCTGATTGTAACACTGCTTCCATGTCCTCTTGGTTTCCCCCGGTTTTTCCTCTGGGGATGTTCCGCCTCGTCCTCGTCGGACCGAGTCGTCTTTCCCAAACCTCCTGGGCTTTTGCTTCCAGGACCATCTTGGGCGATATTGTATCTGGTCAGCCAATCTTTGGTTGGAGTCCTGGGTAATTCTCGCTTTTCCCGACGTTACCCACCCCTTCTGAACTTGGTTACCGGTGAAACTTTCACTCTTGTCCTTTCCCTGACTTGTGATTTCCCTCCTCCTGTCGTTGGGTAAATCTGACCTATCACGTACTGTCCCATAGGCCCTCCTATGTTGTACTGGCGATCTCTGGTCTTCGTCTGGACTGGTAACCTTTGTCCCAATGGCTGCCATCACCATAAAGTGCGAAGCTTTGCTCCCGGATCTCTCCTCATATTTCCTAATGAGATGTCTAGGGAGATTTTTCTTCTCTTCCCCGATCCGTATTTTGTAGATGTTCTTGGACACCACCTTTTCCACAGGATAAGGTCCTTTCCATCCTACTTGGAGTATATTGGTCTCTGCTGGACTCCACACTTCCACTTTGTCTTCCACTTTAAGAGCTAGTTTCCTCTTAATTCGCTTGTTGGGTGGTGCTCTCTGGCACTCCGAACAAGACTTCACCCACCGGCGTACATCTCCGGTCATTCCTGGCCAGCAATAATGGCCGGATATTTGCTGCAAGGTCTCTCTGACACCCATATGTCGATTCTCGCCTATGATGTGTCCACTCTGAAGAATATGAGGACGGTGGGTCTCTGGAACCACCCACTGCTCATGCAGGTTATCTCCCCTCCCAGCTCTCCGATAGAGTAGTTGATTCTTCAGAAAGTACTGTCCCCGTTCTGGTGGCTCAGCACTTCTTTGCAGCTTCCTGTAGCAAGGATGCAACGTAGTATCCTTCCTCTGGGCAGTATGCAATTCTCCTATCTCTGAGTTGTCGCATAGTGTCTCTGCCTCTTTTTCCTTCCCTTGAGATCCACTGACTACTGTTCCCTTTTGGGTTGGCTGTTTGGGCATCCCCAAAAAGACATATTTCCTGCCAATGATCATTGGAAATAAGGAGTCAGATAATACAGCAGCTGGAATAATGCCCGTGACGTACCTGGATTTAATCTCCACCTTGGCGATTGGCAGCGTCATGGTAACAGCACTCCTCATTGCCGGCTGTATCTCTATGGTCTCCCCTGTAAATTGGTCTGGGCTTACCAAGCTGGCGTCCACCACCGCTTCCCCATCCAAACCGGTATCGTAGAGACAAGCAACCTGCTGGCCATTGACTTCAATAAGTTCAACCACAGGTGGTCTCTCTTGGTCCTGAGTGTCTTTCATCTCCTTGACCGTTTCCTTGCCTTCCTCTTTTGATTCCTCGAGGTTGGTTATGCAATTGGCGTGTTTGGCCTTGCATCTGCAGTCCACAGTATTATGTGTTGTCGACTGGCAGTGAGTGCACTCTGTTCCCTTCCTAGGTTTCCGTGTGTCCTTTTTGTTCCTTTCTCCTTCGCCGACCTCAGCCTTGTCTGTGATCACCGATGTAGGAATCACTTTGCATGCTGCGAAGTAAGAACTTTTAGGTTTCGATCTGCAGTCTTTGGTGTTGTGGGAGGCCGCCTTACAAAATGAACACCACTTTTCAGACCACTGTCGTTTCGCTTGAGAATTCGAGGTGCTCTGGTTTCCTACCTTCACCTTCTCTGAACTCTCCTCTGTGTGCTTTATATAAGGTTCCCCTTTTTCTCCTTCCCAGTTTTTAGGTTTCTTTTTCTCTGGTTTCTCCTGACCTTTGGTTTGTGTACTTAGTTCCTCAGTTTCACCATGTACTTCCACGAATCGTTCCGCCAGCTTATTCACCACATCAATCCGTTCCGCCCCTTGTTCTCCCAAGAAGGTTCTGAGAGGTTTCGACATTTGCTTTCGCATTTGGTCTACCACCATCATCTCTTCGAGACTCTCATAATCCCTCTTGAATTCTGCCAAGTCCATCCATTTCTGTAGATAGGATTTCAGCCTCAGACTGTAGGCGGCGAATAGTTCTCCCGGCTCTCTTCTAGACGATCTAAACTTCTTCCTATACGTTTGTGCGGTTATGTCAAAATGTTTCATCAAAGCTGCTTTTAATTCCTGGTAATTATTTTCCTGTCCTGGTGGTAAGCGTGTGTACACTTCAAATCCCGAACCGATTAAACCCTGGGATAGTTTAAGAGCCCATCTGCTCCGATCCAGCCCCATAGCGACTGACATTGCTTCGAAACGAGATGCGTACTGGTCAAAGCGTTCCTTAGACTGATCGTAGACAGCTAAGGGAAACTTCATGGCATGGTAACCATGTCCACTCATATGGGTTGCACCAGGTGAAGAAGAATTTCCTTCCACTCCATCTATTTCTCCCTTAGTTTGTGTCTTGAGCTCCAGTTCTCGCATGCGGTATTCATGTTCTCTGATCTTCGTGGCTTCTTCTGCTTCCAACTGGGCCTTACGCTCCTCCCTTTCTGCTTCCAACTGGGTCTTTCGCTCTTCTCGTTCCGCTTGACGAATCTCTCGCTCTCTTTCTTGTATGTAATCAGTTAAGTCTGAACCAGCCAACCCAATTTCCTCTCCGTTTGCCCTAAGTTCTGCTGTAGTTAGTTTGGGAGTGGCCATAGTTAAAGCAGGTAAGTCAGCACGTTGAGTAAAGACACCTCAAAGCAGTAAAGAATACTCACTATAAACCGATAATCTACCTAGAACCTATATCATTTATCTATATCTATTACTTATTATAAATCTCCAACACCACACAGTACATCACAACCACTCTCTCATCCACAAGAGGAGATATAGGATAAAGACTTATGTAGACGTGTGACCGTGTGACTAGGTATGTAATGTCTCTTACCACCTATCCACATTCACTCTGTCTGGAACTTTCTCACTGTAAAGTCACCAGCATTAATGAAATGTTTCTACCATAAATGTAATGGCACCATATATCCAATGGACGTCCTTCCATTAAAAGTCATCAATGTATACTTCTATTTATTCCAATCAGTATGTCCCAACATGTAGGTACTCCGCTATGCCTATGCCAATATGCAAGTACCCCTTTATTCATATGCCATGTTATGCATTCAGGTCATATGAGTATAATGTATGTACGTATCCCGCTCGCTCCACCAATTATGTCCTATGTTAAAATCCCGAGAGAAGACTGGACTCAACAAGCACATCTTTAAACTTATTATCTGTTGGGATTATTGACTGACTTTGGTCTACACTCCTCTCTTCTGTCTTCCCTTCCATATATCTATTTCTTTCTCTCTCTCTATTATTCCCTCAACACATACTCCGACAACAGTTCCTTTCAACGATAAGATAAAAGATTTATTAATAAAAACTATGTCTGGTGTATGTATGGATATTGTCTATGTAGTTTGTATGTTCTTCTAGTGTGGCTGCCAGATAAGATGTTGATAGATAGTCTCCGTGGTTTCTCTCGTCTCTTCTCTCAGCTAGAGTACAGGACATGACATAGATACAGAACGGTCTCACCCTGACAGCTCCGTCTGCTTGAGTCGGTAGATATATCCGTTTTTTGTAATGAAAAAATGTTCACCACTGTATGAATGTATTTAACCCGATCACCATATGCTGTCAGCGTAAACTGAATGGTTGTTATTATCTTATAGCGTTCTTAATTCCATCCTGGAAAAACACATCGAGTTTCTATTGTTCTCTATTTTTGTCCTGTAAAAGTTCTACACTTAATTGATATAGGCACTTTGTATGCACCTTGCAACTCTTCGATACTGAGTAATTTGAGTCTTTTTTCTTTAGTTTGTATGATCTCTATTTTCCATTCTCTGTCCTCCTGACTTATTAAGATGCCACTTCTTTTCCTTCCTTTCTTATGCACAAGTGTCGTGCTTTATTACTTTAAAGTGCTTTCTTGTGGATTATCAACACTGGGTGATCTTGACCACAGCCATCTGTGTAATCTCTTAGTTGATAAGTCCCGCACTGGTATGGAAACCTTATTTAGGCATCTATGTTCCTGGAATCGAAATAACACTTAGCGAATAACACACTATTATCCCCTCTTTCCATCATTAGGGACGTGTATTTCTATTCCCACTCAAGAACATATCTCCTTCAGGTCAGTTTGGAACACACACTAACTTTACACAAAGAATTGACCCTCTTTATATCGGTCATTTCTGCCGCATAGTCCTTGACATTGCTGGACACCTCACATCCAGACTGCATTATCATTGATTAGTGGAAAATTACCGCTCTGAACCGTTTCCATTCTTCATACATTCAGACCGCAATATGCTATCCAATAATGCTGTCTGTCTTTGTTGCAAACCAATTTTTCCACGCGACAGGTTACCTGTACTGTTGGCCTCCTTCTGGGGCTTGACCTAGAAACCCATGCGCCTGGTCACTCCTTTGTTGGTTAACCCTTTTCCTACCTGGTTAGTCGGGTATACAGTCGTCCATCTGGGAATCGTTAACTCTTCAGTATTTCACTACACCCACCCACACATATACCCCCACCCATCCCATAACCCACCATCAATCATCCACCAACATTTCCTCCTCCACCCACTCACCCACAACCACCTAGCAAACACACATCCCCACTCACAAACACATCTCCCCATACACCCATACATCTCGCACGCACCTACACACAAATCCCCCACCCACCCACACAAACCTACCCCGCCCACCCACACACATCACGAATCCACCCACACACACATCCCCCGATCCCCCAACCTACTATTATGATCAAACTCCCACACTTTACACACACATACAGTGACGATTGTCGTGAGCATTGTCGCAAAATTGTAAAGAAAATGGAGAAAAATTGTACATATACATTTGTAACTTAAAAATTAGTGATGCAATTCAACTCTCTCTCTCTCTCTCTCTCTCTCTCTCTCTCTCTCTCTCTCTCTCTCTCTCTCTCTCTCTCTCTCTCTCTCTCTTTCTCTCTCACTCACTGGCGCTCTCACTCACATTACAGTAATGTTATATTATACTTGATAAAATCAAGTGTCATACATACAAAATGATAATGTGAAAGATGAAAATACACAAAGAATATGGAATGGCATGTTACAGGACATGCGAGCATTGAATTCTCTCTCTCTCTCTCGCTCTCTCTCTCTTTCTCTCTCTCTCTCGCTCTCTCTCTCTCTCTCTCTCTTACATAGGCACACACACATTCCCCCCCCCCCCCCCCACACACATATCCCTCACATACACACCCATACATACATCCTCACATATAGACAAATATATGATGCCTCACATGATTACTGAAACTAATAAGAAACTCCTACAATTTACACACAATTTAGACACTGACGATTGTCGTGAGAATTCTCGCAATTGCAAGAAGTGGAGAAAAAATTGTACATATACATTATGTAGCGTAAAAATTAGTGATGCAATTCAAATCTCTCTTTTTTTTTACTCTCCCCCTCTCTCTCTCTCTCTCTCTCTCTCTTGTACGCTCTCTCTCTCTCTCTCTCTCTCTCTCTCTCTCTTGTACGCGCTCTCTCTCTCTTGCTCTCTCACCTGATGTGCCCATTACATACCACAAAAAGAAAAGAATGATCAAATCAGTCAGAAGGCCACCAGAAGGCCACTCAAGACGACTAACACGTTATGGAAATGTTTAGGAAAGGACGTCAGTTCACGACAGATCTTCGACGGCCGGGTCAAGCGCATATTGTTGCAACAGAAAAACCATCGCCAAAATTGATGCAGCAGTACAGATGAGCATACGTTTGCTTGCGAAAGAATTTGATGTGTCAATTGGGACAATTCAAAAGGTCGTTCGTAAGAAACTGCAATATCGGACGGTGTGTTCACAGTGGGTAACACGGGTGTTGACCGACCACCAACGAGAGGATCGCGGGGGTGGTGTTTGAACCACTTTCTGCGTGGCAAAGTGGAGGGTGATGCATTTCTCTTCCGCATAGTGGCAGGCGATGAATCATGGTGTCACCACTTTGAGACTTGCAGCAAAAGAGAGAGCATGCAATGGAAGCATGTTGGATCACCAAAAGCCAAAAAAATTAAAGTTACAGTTTTCCGCTGGTAAGGTTATGCCTAGCGCATTTGTTTACCATGAAGGGCTATCGTTGGCCGCCGACGTTAAAGAACCTGGTATCAACATCAACTCTACCCACTACTTGCAAACACTAGACAAGCTGCAAAAAGCCATCAATAATAAACGACCCGGCATGCTTTTCTCGCGGTGTGATTTTGTTGCACGATAATGCTCGTCCGCAAGTCGCAAAGATTGTGCAGGAAGCATTTGCAGGGAAGAAGTGGGAAATTCTGCAACATCCAGCCCATAGTCCTGATTAGTCACCATGTGATTTTCATTTGTTCGGACCTCTGAAAAAAAGCTCTCAAGGGGCAACGATTTCACACAGATGCAGACGCAATGAACGCGGTAAACACTTGGTTTAGTGAGCAACCACAATCCTTTTTTTTTTGCGGACGGCATTCGCCGCCTACCTAAACAATGCGATGCTTGCCTGAATGCTTACGGCGACTTCTTCTGACCAACCCATGGTGCACAATTCAATCAACATGGATGCTTTATTTAATTCTACCACACCTGTTAATGTTTCTTTCATGCTTTTGTAATAAAGTAATTGGAACGTGTTTCAAATGAACGCCCCTAATAATTCAACAGCAGTACATTGAGGTCAACATCTGAGACCTGACGCCAAACCATGGGACGATAGTAACGAGTCGTGATGTCAATTTAAGCACAGGTCAAGAGCCGACACGATGTTAAGAATTAACCATACACAAGTGCTAAATTATTAAAAACCGTATCAGAGATCCAAGAGACCCACGCCAGTGCTATTATTAACATAACAGATTGGCGTGGCTCTACAAGCCAGAGGTTCAACTTCGTAGCACCCAATTTTACACCACTGTGACTTTCCGCAGAGCGGTCCTCCCAAAGCGTCGCATACAGCACGAACATTCATAGCTCCAGCTGTCGCCCAGGGTCTCCGAGATACGGCCCTTGTTAACAGAATGCCGGAGTGCGACAACGAAGCCACTACATGGAGGTGCGAGGTGGGTGACTTGAGTGAGACATTTCAAATATCACTTGAAAAAGCAATGTATGTGCCATGTAGTTCACATTAATGAAATGTAGACTGTGAATTGAATTGCTCGTAGTTTGGATCCATAATCATTCATTGACACGGCTCATTTTATGCATTTGTTTCTAGTTAGACTCATCGATGGAAATACCTCAAAAGACGTATAAATAATTTGAATCTGGTACATGATGGGAGGCCGGTCTCCCTGGCCTAGGAAGTAGCGTCTCTCGCTCCGTAACCTCGTTTACTCTCGTGAGTGACGTGATGTGCGCGAGAATTGGTAGCGGTTCTCGCCGCGTCGGTAACCTAAGGGATATGTGAGCCGGTCGCCCAGAAAGCAATGGCAAACTACTTAGCGTAATCTTGTCTAGTACATCAACAGCAGCTGAAAAATGCATGGTGTTGACTGCACGTCCTGTAAAGGATATGCAACATATAAAAAACATGATGAGAGAGTTGACCGGAGTCACCAAAGCCCCTAGGATATAATGCGTCCCATGTTTTCGATGCACTCTCTCTCTCAGAAAGATGTCAGTATGATAGTTCATGTGGATTCAGTGGAAACGTCTTGCAATTAGAAGAGCATAGTTTATGTGGATTCAGTGGAAGCATCATGCAATTAGAAGCGCATAGTTTGTGTGGATTCAGTGGAAACACTATGCAATTAGAAGCATGTAGTTTGTGTGGATTCAGTGGAAACACTATGCAATTAGAAGCGCATAGTTTATTTGGATTCAGTGGAAACACCATGCAGTTAGAAGCATGTAGTTTATAAGTAAATAAATATATACATCTTTACTTATTGACTACACAAAGGCTTTCGAAAGTGTTAGACATGTCAACATGATTGAGATCTACAAATTGATGGGACAGACCTTAGACTTGTAAAAAACATATATTGGAAACAACAAGCAAACATCAGAATTGACAATGAAGTAGGTCAGTAATCGGCCTATTAAGAGAGGTGTGAGACAGGGAAGTGTAATGTCTCCGGATCTGTATAGTGAAAATATTTTCAGAAATGTACAAGGTATGAAAGGAATCATCATTGGAGGAACAAACATCAATAACATTAGATATGCAGATGATACAGTATTGATTTCAGACAACGAACAGGACCTAGCAACATTTAGTAGATGCGATTGTTGCACCCAGTGAAAACTAGGGTTAGAATTTAACTGTAAGAAGACACATATTATGGTCGTCACTAAGAAGAAGGAAATACCACAATGTAATATTACAGGTAAATGGGAATATTCTTAAATAAGTGAATCGGTACAATTATCTCGGAACAGTCACAACATCTGTTGGGTGATGCCTTGAAGAGATTAGATCAAGAATCGCTATGGCGTAGGTAGCAAGATGAAAAACATACTGACTAATAAAAAGATGTCATTTGCTACGAGAAAAAGTGTCGAGGTGCTACATAGATCCTGTAATTTTGTTTGGATGTGAAGCGTGGACAATGTGAATTCAAGCAAAGAATACCATGGACAGACAGAAGAACCAACTACCAAGTCATACAAGAAACAAATGAAAATCGTAAACTGATTAAAGAAATTAGACGTAGACAGTCACAATTTTTTAGACATGTTATGAGAAGAAATAAATTAGACAACTTGGTGACAACAAGGAAGATAGAGAGAGAACAAGGGAAAGACAGAGAAGTAATACCTGGATGTCTTGACCATGTGGCATAGTCGAGACAAGAACACTGAACTGATCCACGACTCTGGTGATCGGGTGAAATGGCGAAGCACGACCGCCCACGCTTGCCGGCATAGGCACATGATGAATGGATAGATAGCGCCATACACTGTGTAAATAATACAGATAAAATAATGTCTTCAAGAAAATAAGAAATTATTAATAATTGAAGAAAAAACAATTAGATGTGGAAAATATGGCTGAAATCTTTTCTTTTGAACAAGAAACAGTTGGACTTAGAACAAAATACCGAATTATGAGTGAATCAGAAACGAACTAAATCATATTGTAAATTAATATTTAAGGTAGACTTTTATTTGTTCAGTTATTCATATCCCACTTGCACATGTAGATGAAAGACTGAAGCACATATCTATATTTAACCAACATTTTGATTTTATCTACAGCTAATCGACATTTTGATTTTCATTGAAATGCATTTCAATTATTTCCACAAAAACTACTTCAGCAAAACTGCTAAAAAATGTGAGATTTTGGAATTGTACTTGGTAATTTTAGAAATACAGACGGACATACTCATCTAGTAAATTACAAATAATATCAAATACTTCCAGATAATCTTTATTATACTGGCACTTGCCGTCTTGACAGACGATAGTTTGTTATAATGTGCTTAAATAAAGGCATACTAACTACAACCCAGAGGGGGAATCAGGAAACATTGCACAGATGCTCTATCCTCTGCCAACTGGCCAGCCCCACATTTTTTCATGCCCAGTTTTCCGAAGATCCTTGTGCCCTTCTCTGTGCGGTCGACTCTTATTCCGTCGGCCAGAGACTATGCCTTTCATCACTGTTCTCTCCAAACCTCTGTAAGGTCTAATGTGGCCAGAATGTCTCAGTTTCGGGAACACAATGTTGCGTATGGGAAAGTGTTCTTTGATGTCTTGATTGTTCTCCATAGCAACAAGACTGGGTTGAATTCTAGAGACTATGTGTTACCCATGTAGCATGATGCCTCTCTCGGCCAGCCTAAAGGAAAGGTAACACCAATACATCTGCAACAATATCAGCTGCAGACGCTGCCGTATCGGCAAAGCAATGCTCTTACTTTCCGCCTGCCAGAGTTTCAATTCGAGATCAGTTGCAGACCAAAGCTTAGGCTCTGGTCTGACATGCCTTGACATTTAGTCTTTAGGTTGCATTTCCTCGCATATGTAAAGCAGTTTATAAATAGCATTCAAAATATGTTTATTGTTTATTATTTGTACGGCATTCTGGCGGCATTGCTAGTAGCGGTTTAAAACGGTATTTTCTTTATCAAAATGAAAACTTTTAAAGAGCGTCCATTGGTTCTACGATGGCACAGCAAGCACTAACTGGTGTAGCAATAACATCTATAGAGTACGCCATGTCAGCTACAATCGATATTAATACATTGAAATATTGAGCACAACCCACTACTGGCAACGCCGATCGCATTCTGGTATGAACCTAAGGCCTATCCAAGTCAATATGGAAGCACTATACTCGAGTTTCGCCCTCGTTTGAGCTCGTCAGTAGTGCATATCCCTGACCGGATCCGGAAACATTCCCGGATCACGCGTGTGAAGCGGGTGTGTAACCACGCGGCACACACTGGACGCACCAAATTATCACAACAGAACATCACAACTCTACCCATCGTAGGCTATGCTCAAGAATTATATTAATACATTGATTGAAAACGTTGCCAAAGCGAGAGCCCCAGCGGTTAATTTTTCATAATTGTTATATCGAGATGTAATAACAGCCTTCCTGTACAGCTATTATGAGCAATCACGTATGTATACACATGTTTTGGCTTTAATTAATAACGATATAAAAAGAAATCGTTATAATGATATTATTTTACAAAATAAATAAAATCTGCAAGTATGGATGTATACGTGCTTCATCATCACTCGTGTGTGTTTCATCATCATGTATGTGTGTGTTTCATCATCTTGTATGTGCGTGTGTGCTTCATAATCATGTGTGTGCTTCATAATCATGTGTGTGTATGTGTGTGCTTCATAATCATGTGTGCGCTTCATAATCATGTGTGTGTGTGCTTCATAATCAAGTGTGTGCTTCATAATCACGTGTGTGCTTCATAATCATGTGTGTGTGTGTGCTTCATAATCATGTGTGTGTGCTTCATAATCATGTGTGTGCTTCATAATCGTGTGTGTGTGTGTGTGTGTGTGTGTATGTCTGTGCTTCATAATCATGTGTGTGCTTCATAATCATGTGTGTGCTTCATAATCATGTGTGTGCTTCATAATCACCTGTGTGCTTCATAATCATGTGTGTGTGTGTGTGTGCTTCATAATCATGTGTGTGCTTCATAATCATGTGTGTGTGTATGTCTGTGCTTCATAATCATGTGTGTGCTTCATAATCACGTGTGTGCTTCATAATCATGTGTGTGTGTGCTTCATAATCATGTGTGTGCTTCATAATCAAGTGTGTGTGTGTGCTTCATAATCATGTGTGTGTGCTTCATAATCATGTGTGTGTGCTTCATAATCATGTGTGTGTGTTTCGTCATCGTGTGTGTGTGTGTGTGCGCTGTGCTTGCTTGCTTGATTGCTTGCTTTATCACCATTTACGCGTGCTTTATCATCTTGTATGTGTGCTTGTGTGAACACTATCATATGTCAAGACAGCGAGGTGCCGATTAGTGGAATGCGACAAGGCCGATTACTAATGTCAGTATATTGCTACAGTAAAGATACGTATCATCCATTACTAATATCCGTATGTTGATATAAGGAAAGATACACACGGCCCATTACTCATGTCCGTATAATGCTACAGGAAATATACGCATGGTCCATTAATAATGTCTGTATGCTCCTATAAGGAAAGATACATACGATCCATTACTCATGTCGGATAGTGCTACAGGAAATATACGCATTGTCCATTAATAAAGTCCGTATGCTCTTATAATGAAAAATACATTCGGTCGATTACTCATGTCCGTATATTGCTACAGGAAAGATACGTATGGTCTTACTCCCCTTTGCATCTCAAACCATTTAAGATTTGACTGGCGACTCTAACAGGTGCTTATTGTTCATGATTGTCACACTACCTTAATGTAGATGTGAATGTATAAGTAAATAGGTTAAAATGTATGGCAGACACCTGTCTAGATCAGGAGATTAAACAAAATACGATTAGAGTTTAGATCAGAAGAGACAGACAAGTTGAAAGGTTACAAGTTTTGGTCAGCACTATTGAGCGACGGCCAGCCGCTAAGGAAAGACGACGGTGAAAGGAAGAGGGTGTAAAAAAGCTTCAAAAATACGGAACACTCGGTGTGAGGTTTCGAATGAGATGTGACGTATTTGTTAGGTACCGAAATAGTTATAATGAAATATAATTGTGAACAATTAAGTGATAAACACATTTGTAATGCATCGACAAACAACAAGATGAGTTTATTCGTCATTTAAACAACGAGTATACAGAATGCTCTCTAAAGCCATTTATTTTAGACAAGGAAAATTACTACAGTGCCGTCTCCACATCGTAGGGGGTATATTTAGTTTACTGAACATTGAGTGGGAAAATGTACAGGCATTTCTTGTGACAGGAGACACTGTCACTGATGTAATATATGTGTAGTAGTTCAAGAAGTGTTCCAGAGGAGCATCGAATGCCACAAAGGTCAGAGCTGTCAGCTCAAGTAAGTAAAGATACTACTCAGCAAGTAGTCTCGGCATGATTGGTTGGTGGGCAGCTTGACTACGAGTTGCTATTATTCTACATGAAACTATGACATTGTGTTACCACTGGTGTTGGGTTATTCCTGAAGTTCTGCCATGACACCTCACGTCCATGATTGTCCCTGTTAAATGAGCCATTGAGGTCCATGGCAATGATATACTTATTCTTTCTCTTCTTATTGTCTTCATGGGTGATCAACGTTCGCTGTGCCGTCTATTTCACCATGGGCCAGGGAAATAATGATTCACTTAAGCCGATTTCACTTGTAAGGCTAACCCGGTCAACAAAGCGGCCGCAGAAGTCGGATGTGTCGGCCAAAAGATGCAGATATCGCAGTTCTGCTTTAAACTGACACAACGCAATTACACAAAACAGTGAAAAATATGTTCCATGGACTACTGAGTGGACTGAAAGAGACAGTGGAATTCATACAACAGACAACATTGCAGATATAGACACATTTTAAGCGAACGAAAGAAAAAGGAGCAGAATCGGACGAACAACGAAGAAGAAGAATTAAACCGATCAAATGTGTTGGAAAGCTCATACCGCTTATGATAGTGCCCCAGTCTCTTATGTTGAAAACAGTTTAAATTATATGATGACATTTTATGGTCAGCAAAAAATGGAACAAATCGTGTATGAATGTTACAGGCTACCCCCTCCCTTGCTCACCCATTTAAGAATTAACAAGTAAACTAGAAGCACACCATTCACTAATACAATAGTCATTTGGAAGATGTTCACAGTGGAACGTGAGGCTCGAGAGTAGCTACAACCAACTGACAGCGCTGAGAACCCGGATAAAGAACATCCTGTTAATACGGGCTTCAATTTCATTGAGAAAATTATCAATTTTTAAACTATTAACAACGATGTTTTCGTGAGTCGGCCATCTTTGAAGACTTCTTCGGGGTTTTCTCGCTGCAAGGCTGGCATTTGGTACTGCTGCTGAAGTTCTTGGTGACTGGGTCTAGACAATGCGAGAATATGCATCTGGGTATAAATAAAGCCAACAGGATGTTGATCACTATCAGCACTGCGATGACAACCATCCTGTCCAAAGTGCCCGTTAGGCCAGGGAAAATGGTTTTTGCTTGGCTATGAGAAGAAGAGAATGTTTACGTCATTTAGTGTTTGCTTCCTGAAGTGTGGGCAATATCAATATAGTAGATGGTTATGATACATCTCGACAGTATAGACAGATAGGGATATTTTAATAGCCTGCATGACTATAGGATATGGTTGGTTGGATGTGAATCCTTTGAGATACTCTGAGATTTAATTAAATCTTAGGTAAGGGGCTGCGTGGTCTCGGGGTATGGTGTCCTGTCTCGAGTGCTGGAGGTCCCGGGTTCAAGCCCCGGTGAGGACCGGGATTTATTTCACGTGGACTTCTAGTAATAAAATTTCCCCTGGTCTCTGGGTAGTGAGATCGGACGCCCGTGTGTATTGCTGCGCACGTAAAAAATTCCTTGGCAGTTGGAAATCGAAAAAGAGTAGCCTAACGGCGCTGCCCGGGCAAAATCTCGAGTTAAAAATCTACACAAAGTATTTCAGGATTCCCGCCGGTGCTACGGAGCTCGTGCACTGAGCTGAGTTTCTCCAGACTCAGGTTTGAATTAGGAGGAGAACGGAGCACTTCTGGGTTACACCCGTGTGCCGTGATGTTGATCCATCGACTAAGCCAAGGGTCACCAAACTACGGCCCGCGGGCCAGATCCGGCCCGCGACGTCATTTCATCCGGCCCGCGACGGTATTCGAACTTGCTTGATATAACTTATGAAACACGAGACGTTGTGATACAATTTAAATGTAAATATTATGTTTAGAATAATAGGAGATCTTCACACGTGCGGAGACCTCCTGGCTGCTCTAGGCTGTTTATTTATGCAGCCCTATTTATATATTTTGCAAACCTTATTATGAGATATATTCTAGTACCAAATGAAGCCGCTTGCCGCGGCTCTACAAGAGTATGGAGTAACATATCCCATGATACCTTGGTAAAAAATGCATAGGATGCTGGATGTTGTGTTGGCGTGCCTATATGAGACCAGTCACGCCACGTTCCCGCCTCTTTGGCCTTGAGAACAACTGAAGCCGAAGAGATGCTGATGTCTAATTTTCAGCAGAGGGTTTGAACCCATCCCTCTGAGCCACTACCCAGCAGATGGGCGAACGTGCCCCAGGCACGGCCGAGCGTGGCCACTGTTTTTCCTCACCGCAGTTGAAAGGGCAGACAGGCCCTGTGAAGATCCAAAAGATCCAAGAGGATCTTGATTGTGGATTAACGATTATCTGCTGCGCGGTGAGTTCTGAATGAACCTTCATAGTTTAAATAGGAACATAGGAACAGAATAGCTATGTCTGTGCCCGAGAACAATAATGGAGGGGTAGATGCCTGGGAAGAGAGGAAGAGGAAGGCCAAAGAGAAGATGGGTGCATTATGTGGCGGATGATCTCCAGATGGGTGTATCTGAAGCGGGACATCTTGCTTATGATCGAGAGGTTTTCTGGAAGGTTGTTATGGGAGCAAGGTTCTGCAAAGGACATGCTACTGAATGAATGGCCTTTCTTCCATCTTGTTGTCTGATAATTGCTGGTGTTTTGTATCAGACTACAGTTACAGTGTTGGATGACTACCCATGCTGTGATGGAAGATCACTGGTACTGTGTTGGATGACTACCCATGCTGTGATGAAAGATCACTGGTACTGTGAAGGATGATCATGTCGTATGTTTATTCATGGGGATGCCTATTTTGTTATTGCATCTAATCATGAATTTTATTTATTTGTGCATTGGCATTATTAATCAGATGTTGTTGTATCTTTTCAATTACATTATTCTGATTCCCTGTACACGGACCTGAATTTCTTCTGATATTTCTAAATCTTTTCTTTTCTTGTTAGCCGCAGAGATAGAATGAGATTCTCTCTGTCTTCTTATTCCTCTCTTCTTCTACGGCCCATGAGCAGTCGGTGTTGTGCTATTATCTCTATCATCTCTATGCGGTTACACAAAGGTACCTATAAACTGTATATGTACCTTTGTTGAGCCGTAGCTTCACCAGTGACCCCTAGTCCTCTGCTTTTCTTCTTATTCAATAGGATTTTAATTATGTTTCTAATTTAATGTCTTTCTTTTTTTTCATTTTCAGATCCCGTGTATTTCACCCTTAATTATGGCTACTATGAAAACAAAAGTGAACGCCGAGTGTCGATTTTTCAATGAGGAATGGGGAGTAATGTACTCCTTTGTGGAAACAAAGCACCGGAAAACCTGTTGCGTAATATGCAGGGAAAGTGTTGCCGTTTTGAAAGAGTACAATCTTCGGCGTCACTACGAAACAAAACATCTATCAACATATTAAAAGTTTTCTGGAAAGTTTAGCTCTGGAAAATATGAGTCTATTAAACGTGGTTTTAAAACACAAAGAAATCTCTTCACGAAAAAGGAGGAGGGAGGAGGAGGGAGGAGGAGGGAGAAGGAGGAGGGAGGAGGAGGGGGAGGGAGGGGAGGGATGAGGAGAAGGAGGAGAGTGGAGGTGGGAGGAGGAGGAGGGAGGAGGAGGAGGAGGGAGGAGGAAGAGAAGGGAGGAGCAGGAGGGAGGAGGAGGAGAGAGGAGGGAGGGGGAGGAAGAGGGAGGAGGAGGAAGAGGGAGGAGGAGGGAGGATGGAGGTGAAGGGAGGAGGAGGGAGGAGGAGAGAGGAGGATGGAGGAGGAGGGAGGGGAGGAAGAGGGAGGAATGATTATGAGGAGGAGGGAGGAGGAGAAAGAAGGAGGGAGGAGGAGGAGGAGGGAGGAGGAGGAGGGAGGAGGAGGAGGGAGGAGGGAGGAGGAGAAGGGAGGAGGAGGGATTAGGAGAGAGAGGAGGGATGAGAAGAGAAGAGAAGAAGGGAGGAGGAGGAGTAGGAGGGAGGAGGAGGAGGGAGGAGGTAGAGGGAGGAGGAGGGAGTAGGAGGAGGGAGGAGGAAGGAGGGAAGGATTAGGAGGAGGGAAAAGGACGGAGGAGGGAGGAGCAGTAAGAGAGGGAGGAGGAGGGAGAAGGGTGGAGGAGGAGCAGGGAGAGGGAGGAGGAGGAGGATTTAGGTGGAGGAGTATAACGCATATGCCTGCAGATAACTGTATCGAAAGGGTCCACCTACTTGAGAAATATGCAACAATTTTACATATATAGTAATGCTATTAGAAGTTATGTCCCCTCGCTATATATACATTATAATGTAAATTGAAATATTAAATAATATTAAGTAAATAACTGTTTGTACACTAAAAAACTATGACAGTTGGCAGCACAGAAATGAGAGGAAGACGTGTAGCAAATTTCATCTCAATTGGATGGACCCTCCGCGAACGCATAAATAACATACAGACATACATACATACATTCTTTTATATATATATATATATATATATATATATATATATATATATATATATATATATATATATATATATATATATATATATATATATATATATATATATATATATATATACACACATATATATATATACTAGCTGACCCGGCCAGGCTTCGCCCTGCCCCTGGTGGGGAGCATCTCATTTAATTCATATAAGTAGTCAAATAAGCTCCCGTTCCCGACTATCTATCTGTCTGTCTGTCTGTCTGTCTATCTGTCTGTCTGTCTGTCTGTCTGTCTGTCTGTCTGACCCGGCCCGGCTTCGCCCAGCCCCTAATGGGGAGCATCTAATTTAGTTCATATAAGTAGTCACATATGTTCCCGTTCCCGACTGTCTGTCTGTCTGTCTGTCTGTCTGTCTGTCTGTCTGTCTGTCTGTCTGTCTGTCTGTCTGTCTGTCTGTCTGTCTGTCTGTCTGTCTGTCTGTCTGATAATTTATTGGTTGCAGTTAGAACAACCTTAGATAAACGAAGACCAACTTATAAAAAGCATTAGAAAGAGCACTTGAAAGATCTTTACATCTTCCCCCAACAATTAACTTGGGTAAATGGAGCGGCAGCAGCAGTCGCAGCAGAAGGAGAAAAAGGAGGAGGAGGAAGGAGGAGGGAGGAGCAGGAGGGAGGAGGAGGAGGGAGGAGGAGGGAGGAGAAGGAGGGAGGAGGAGGAGAGATGAGGAGGGAGGAGTGGAGAGGAGGAGGAGGGAGGAGGAGGAGGAAGGAGGAGGGAGGAGGAGAAAGGAGGAGGAGAAGAGAGGAGAAGGGAGGAGGAGGGAGGAGAGGAGAGAGGTGGAGGGAGGAGGAGCAGGAGGGAGGAGGAGGAGAGAGGAGGAGAAGGAGAGATGAGAGAGGGGGAGGAAGAGGGAGGACGAGGAAGAGGGAGGAGAGGAGGGAGGTGAAGGGATGAGGAGGGAGGAGGAAAGAGGAGAAGGAGGGAGGAGGAGGGAGGGGGAGGAGGAGGAGGGAGGAGGGATTAGGAGGAGGAGGGAGGAGGAGGGAGGAGGAGGGAGGAGGAGGAGGGAGGAGGAGGAGGAAGGAGATAGGAGGAGGTGGGAGGAGGAGGGAGGAGGTGGGAGGAGGGAGGAGGAGGAGGAGGGGAGGATTAGGAAGAGGTAGGAGGGCGGAGGAGGAAGGAGCAGGGAGATTAAGGAGGACGGAGGAGGATTGAGGAGGAGGGAGAAGGTGAAGGAGGAGCATGGAGAGGGAGGAGGAGGGAGGAGGAGGAGAGAGGAGGAGGAGGATTTAGGTAGAGGAGTATAGAGCATATGCCTGCAGATAACTGTAGCGAAAGGGTCCACCTACTTGAGAAATATGCAACAATTTTACATATATAGCAATGCTATTAGAAGTTATGTCCTCTCGCTATAAATACATTATAATGTAAATTGAAATATTAAATAATATTAAGTAAATAACTGTGTATACACTAAATAACTAAGACATTTGGCAGCACGGGAATGAGAGGAAGACGTGTAGAATATTTCATCTCAATCGGATGGACCGTTCGCGAACGCATAAATAACATACAGACATACATACATACATTCTTTTATATATATATATATATATATATATATATATATATATATATATATATATATATATATATATATATATATATATATATATATATATATATATATATCAAATGCCATGCCGGTTAGCGTGGTCTGTCATGACTGGCCATTTCACTCGATCACCTGTGTCGTGGATCAGCTCAGTGTTCCTGTCTCGACCATGCCATGTGGCTAAGCCATCCAGGTATTTTCCTCTCGGTCTTCCTCTTGGTCTGTTCCCTTCGATCTTGCCAGTTGTCACCAAGTTCTCCAATCCATTTCTTCTCATAACATGTCCAACAAATTTTGCCTGTCTACGTCTAATTTCTCTAATCAGTTTACGATGTTCATTTGTCTCCTGTAGTACTTGGTCATTGGTTTTTCTGTCTGTCCATGGTATTCTTTGCATTTTCCTCAGAAACCACATTTCTGCAGCCATCAGATGTTTTTCAGCTTGACTGCTCATTGTCCAAGTTTCACATCCATACAAAAGAACAGGCTCTATGTATCCCCTCAACACTCTTTTTCTCGTTTCAATTGACATCTTTTTATTGGTCAGAATGTTTTTCATCTTGCTAAAGGCTACTTTCGCCATGGTTATTCTTGTTCTAATCTCTTCAAGGCATCTCCCATCAGATGTTATGACTGTTCCAAGATAATTGTACCGATTCACTTGTTGAAGAATATTTCTATTTACTTGTGGCACTTCTTTCTTCCTAGTGACGACCATAACCTGAGTCTTTTTGCAATTTAATTCTAACCCCAGTTCCTCACTGTGTTCAACAACCGCATCTACAAATTGTTGCTGGTCCTGTGCATTGTCTGCAATTAATACTGTATCATCTGCATATCTAATGTTATTGATGTTTCGTCCTCCAATGCTGATTCCATTTATATCCTCTACATTTCTGAAAATATTTTCACTGTATAGGGAAAAAAGATCTGGAGACATCACACATCCCTGCCTAACACATCTCTTAATTGGCTGATACTGTCTCACTTCATTATCAATCCTTATTGCAGCTTGTTGTTTCCAATATATGTTTTTTTTATAATTCTAATGTCTTTCCCATCAATTTGTAGATCCGTAAGCATATCCACCATGTTGACATGTCTAACTCTATCAAAAGCCTTTGTATAGTCAATAAAGCAAAGATGTATATCCTTGTTTACTTCTATAGCACGTTCAATAACTGTTCGCAGCATATACACAGCATTTACTGTACCCTTTCCTTCTACAAACCCACATTGTTCTTCCCCTATTTCAGGTTGTATCTTCTTCCTCACTATTTGCATGATAATTCTTAGCAAAATCTTTGTGATGTGACTCATTATACTAATTGTTCTATGTTGATCACATTCCAAGGTTCCTGATCTCTTTGGGATTGCAATAAATACAGAGTTACATAATTCAGGAGGTATATCTCCAGTATCATATAATGTGTTCAGCAGTCTGGTGACTTGCTCTAGTCCAAATTCTTCTAAAGCTTTAATAATTTCTGTTGTGATGCTATCTGCACCTGGTGCCTTGCCAGCTTTCATATGCTTAAGAACATTTCGAACCTCCATCTCCAAAATTGGCGGTCCTTCATTATTAAATCTCATATCATACTGTTCGTCTCTTTTATCATCATAAAGGTGTTTCACATAATCTGTCCATACATGTAGAATCTGGTCTTTTTATATTATGATTTTGCCATCTTTAGTTTTTAGACACCCTGTTGATATACTTGTTCTTTTATTAGTAAGTTCCTGAATTCTTTTGTGCACTAATTTGGTATTTTGACTGTTGTGTTGGTTTTCAATTTCTAAGCACGTTTCCTCAAGCCATGCTTCTTTTGCCTCCTTACATAATATTCTGACTTGTCTGTGAATTTCTTCACATTTGACAGAATTATTTTTGTTGAGTCTTCTTGTTTCCATGAGGTGTAAAATTTCTTCAGTCATCCATTTCTTTCTACCCACCTTCTTTAATTTTGGAATAGTTGTTTCTGCAGCCACATTGATTGAATTCTTCAACGTTTCCCATTGATCATCCTCATCCTGGAATAGGATCTCTAGATCAGACAATATTTCAAATCTGTTCTGTACTTCTATGTTGAATTTGTTTTGTATTTCCTTGTCATTACTCAATGTACACAAATCATATTTAATGTTTCCTGTTATATACTTGACTTTCTTCAACTTTATCCTCAATGTTCCTGTGAGTAATCTGTGGTCACTATAACAATCAGCACTGGGAACTGTTTTTGCTACTGTTAGCGCGTTTCTGCGCTGCTGGTTTTTTCGAAAAAGGTATAGGGGCCGGTCGTTCAGAAAGCAATGGCAAACTACTGAACGTAACATTTGCCTAGTACATCAACAGCAGCTGAAAATGCTGGTGTTGAATGCAACGTCCCGTAAGGGATACGCAACAAATTTATTATTATAGCGCGTTTCTAAATCTTCTGCTAATGAGAATGTAGTCAATCTGGTTTCTAATCCTGCTATCAGGACTCCTCCATGTCCATAATCTTCTAGGGTGTTGCTTAAACCAGGTGTTTCCTACAATCATTTCCTGTTCTTTTGCCCACTCTACGAGTCTGTATCCTCTTTCATTTCTCTCTCCTAAACCATAGTTTCCTACTGTGTATCTATCCCCTTGATTTCCTACTTTTGCATTGAAGTCCCCTATTATGATGTTTATTTCTGAATTTTTACATTTCTTTAAGGCAGACTCTATGTCATTATAAAATTCTTCTACACTATCTTCACTGGATTCTCCTGTTGGGGCATATACTTGAATAATATTTATGCTAAAAGGCTTGCCACTTAATTTAACAAGTAGAACTCTGTTCGACACAGCCCAATATCCTTGAACAGATTTTGATGTTTTCCGGTCCAAAATAATTGCCACTCCCCTATGACGATCTTCACCTCCAGAATAAATAATCTTGAAATCTTCCTCTATCTTGATGTCTGCTCCTGTCCATCTCGTTTCGCACATACCTAAAATATTAATTTTTTCCCTTTGAATTTCTTGTTTTATGTTCTCTAATTTTTCGTCGCCGTTTAACGTCCTAACGTTCCATGTTACTAATTTTAACGTCTCTGTCCTTGTCTTGCGATGATCAGTCTTTAAGCGAATCATGATGCATATATAATAAAGAAGAGGTCGGTTCCGTTGCGAAGGGGTTACGGATGAAGTTCGTAATCCCGCATACCCGCGTTCGAGACAGCTGTGAGCGATTAGGCAGCAGACCGCCTTACGTTGATGTTTTTATTATATAATATGAGTGCTAGTCGTTCAGAAAGCAATAGCAAACTACTGAACGTAAACTTTCCCAGGAATTACGAACAGTCAAAAATGCTGGGGTTGACTGCTACTTCCTGTAAAGGCTACGCAGATTTTTTTTTTAAATAAAGAAGAGAACATAGATATTAGCCGTATGTGGAGAATTCCTAGACAAGAGTGACATAGAGGTCATGTACACTTGAATGAAGGAAGCTTAAATAGGTAGACAGCTATAAAAATATGGGCATACATCAACAACACATGAAACCAACAGAGAGGAGTGGAGAGACATGGTCCTGTTTTAGACATCGTGATGACGATACAATTGTCTAAATTGATTATGTCTGAAATGATGCACCCCAATCAACTATACTATGTATACATACAACAATTAACTATACAGTAAAACCTCAGTTTTCGTTGTCTTCGGTTATCGTCGGTTTTGGTTTTCGTCGATTTATATCGGCGAAGACTTTGTCTCGGGTTTCGTCTCTGATTTTGTCGGCGTGCCCACATGACCTCGCTGCTTATTTTGCCAAAACAAAGGGGCCCACGCGTTCTTTTCCTCAGTTTGGCGTTGTTTGTCGTTGTGTGAGCATCGCTTGCTAATAATAAAATACGAGAGCGGCATTAAGCTTGCTGAAATCGGCCTCTTGTACGGGAAGTCGCCATCCACGTTAAGTTTCAATGTGGCGAAAAAGGAAGCAAAAAGGGAGGCTGATGTAGCAATATGCTTGAATGTTCTAACGAAACAGAGATCGCAAACAATTGAAGATGTGGAACAGTTATTATTAAATTGGATAAATCAAAACCAGTTATATGGCGATTCTGTTTCGGAGGCAATCATATGTGAAAAGGTCAATTTGTTATATGCTGATCTCATTAAGAAAATGCCTGGGATGAGTGCTAATGTATTTAGTTATTTTAAGACCACCAGAGGATGGTTTGAAAAATTCAAGGGGCGCACTGGCATAAACAATGTTATTAGGCACGGCGAAGGTGCGATTTCGGACAGGTCTGGGGGTCGAAAAAATAGTATCACACATTATATTTATTCTCTATAAAATTTGTTTTTGGTATGTATTTTGGAGTGTCTAGAACGAATTAATTGGATTTACATTGATTCAGATGGAAATAATTGCCCTGGTTTTTGTCGGTTTCGGATTTCGCCGATTGTTTTCGAACGGATTATCGACGAAAACCGAGGTTTTACTGTACTGTGTATATACATACAGCATTCAAATGTACTGCTTAATCAAACACGGCCCTGAAACACCCCAGTCATGTACTGTGAGCAGACATAGTCCCACAGTCTGTGTGGTCTACACTAACCTGTGAAGGACACAGGGAAAGATGCCTCCGAAGATGATCATGAGTTTGATGAACTGAAAAATCACCGCCATTTGTCGGAAGAATTGGGACGTGAATAAAAGGCAGCCGAATATAGTGTATAGGTAGATCACCATGGCTGCAACAGTAAATATTGAGGTAAGAAACTGGATGCCAGAAATAAGCAACATAAACACACGTGCGTACTGCAGTTATATAGCATATGAAGTGAATACATGAATATTACTTCAGCTGAAACAATTAAAACACAGTGGCAGGCATTGTTCTATTGTAGTATTCTAGGAATAAAGTGTATCGTATGTAGTAAGCCACAGGTAAAAGGCTCTTGAAATTACTGACATAGTTGTAAGAGGTGTTAAAACCTTCACATATTCTAAGTCACTATGCACCTGAAGAGATGCAGCGAAATATGCCAAGCAATAATTCGTACAACATATTGTTTGTGGCTTCTGTGTTTAAATTAAACAAGGGAATATATTGTGTATGCATGTCATGGCTTCCTGCTGACACCACACCTCCCATTGATTTCTCCAGTTAAAAGCTGAGCCTGTGTGTACAATCCCTGGCTTCCTGCTGACACCACACCACCCAATGTTTTCTCCAGTTAAAAGCTGAGCCTGTGTGTACAATCCCTGGCTTCCTGCTGACACCACACCTCCCACTAATCTCTTGGGCTGATGCTAGGCTGTGTGTACAGTCCCTGGCTTCCTGCTGACACCACACCTCCCACCAATCTCTTGGGCTGATGCTAGGCTGTGTGTACAGTCCCTGGCTTCCTGCTGACACCACACGTCTCACTGATCTCTTGGGCTGATGCTAGGCTGTGTGTACAATCCCTGGCTTCCTGCTGACACCACAACTCCCACTAATCTCTTGGGCTGATGCTAGGCTGTGTGTACAATCCCTGGCTTCCTGCTGACACCACAACTCCCAATGATCTCTTGGGCTGATGCTAGGCTGTGTGTACAATCCCTGGCTTCCTGCTGACACCACACCACCCACTAATCTCTTGGGCTGATGCTAGGCTGTGTGTACAATCCCTGGCTTCCTGCTGACACCACAACTCCCAATGATCTCTTGGGCTGATGCTAGGCTGAGTGTACAATCCCTGGCTTCCTGCTGACACCACACCTCCCAATGATCTCTTGGGCTGATGCCAGACTGTGGGTACAATCCCTGGCTTCCTGCTGACACCACAACTCCCAATGATCTCTTGGGCTGATGCTAGAGACTGTGGGTACAATCCCTGGCTTCCTGCTGACACCACAACTCCCAATGATCTCTTGGGCTGATGCTAGGCTGTGTGTACAATCCCTGGCTTCCTGCTGACACCACAACTCCCAATGATCTCTTGGGCTGATGCTAGGCTGTGTGTACAATCCCTGGCTTCCTGCTGACACCACACCACTCACTAATCTCTTGGGCTGATGCTAGGCTGTGTGTACAATCCCTGGCTTCCTGCTGACACCACAACTCCCAATGATCTCTTGGGCTGATGCTAGGCTAAGTGTACAATCCCTGGCTTCCTGCTGACACCACACCTCCCAATGATCTCTTGGGCTGATGCCAGACTGTGGGTACAATCCCTGGCTTCCTGCTGACACCACAACTCCCAATGATCTCTTGGGCTGATGCTAGACTGTGGGTACAATCCCTGGCTTCCTGCTGACACCACAACTCCTATTGATCTCTTGGGCTAATGCTAGGCTGTGTGTACAATTCCCGGCTTCCTGCTAACACCACAACTCCCATTGATTTCTTGGGCTGATGTTAGGCTGTGTGTACAATCCCTGGCTTCCTGCTGACACCACACCACCCATTGATTTCTCCAGCTAAAGGCTGAGCTTGTTTGTACTATCCCTGGCTTCCTGCTGACACCACACCTCCCACTGATCTCTTGGGGTAATGCTAGGCTGTGTGTACAATCCCTGGCTTCCTGCTAACACCACACCACCCATTGATTTCTCCAGCTAAAGGCTGAGCTTGTTTGTACTATCCCTGGCTTCCTGCTGACACCACACCTCCCAATGATTTATCCAGTTAAAAGCTGAGCCTGTGTGTACAATCCCTGGCTTCCTGCTGATATCACACCTCCCACTGATCTCTTGGGCTGATGCTAGGCTGTGTGTACAATCCCTGGCTTCCTGCTGACACCACACCTCCCACCAATCTCTTGGGCTGATGCTAGGCTGTGTGTACAATCCCTGGCTTCCTGCTGACACCACACCTCCTATTGATTTCTTCAGCTAAAGGCTGAGCCTGAGTGTACAATCCCTGGCTTCCTGCTGACACCACACGTCCCACTTATCTCTTGGGCTGACGCTAGGCTTTGCGTACAATCCCAGGCTTCCTGCTGACACCACACGTCCAACTGATCTCTTGGGCTGATTCTAGGCTTTGTGTACAATCCCTGGCTTCCTGCTGACACCACACGTCCCACTGATCTCTTTGGCTGATGCTAGGCTGTGTGTACAAACCCTGGCTTCCTGCTGACACCACACCACCCATACATCTCATGGACGGATGTCACTGCCAACTAGCCTTCTGTGATCAAGGGTTACAACCACCTTGGCCTTATTTGCCTGCACGTCTAGACGAGACACTGACTATCATACACACACATGCTCCATGTCCTTTGCAGTACGTTGTGATCAACCCCAGGTTAGATTTCTGCGTTCGGTAGTTTGCTATTGCTTTCTGAATGAAAAATCAACGTTTAAGTCACGTTTAAGTGCAACGTGGGTGTAGGGATTGAACGCCCTACCTCGCCATCAGCGCATTTAAAGTTTAAGAGTGGACGCTCTTATCCGCTCGTCCACGTCGACTGCTTAGTAGTATATAATGTTGTATTTGGGTAGCAAATGGGGTTTGCAACCCCCGATAAATCCTTCTTTACGGGTTATCCCGCCATCTTGTTTCGTCATTAAAGCGGGCTTCATTTTCAAAAAATTGACGGGTATTTTCTTGGATCTGTGTGACTACTTCCGGTTGTCCTGCTGACTACTTCCAGTCCCGGGGACGGGCGGACGCGAACAGGTACCTCCACCGACCGCCTCCGCTTCCGAGACCATTCAAAGACAACGAGGCAAGCCCCGGACATGTGGAATACTTATGTAGATAAGTAGACCAACTAGTCGTCGGTCACCTGGGTTCGAGTTCCAGTGTGTGTGTGTGTGTGTGTGTGTGTGTGTGTGTGTGTGTGTGTGTGTGTGTGTGTGTGTGTGTGGTGCGGTGCGCTCGAGCCCCAGTCATGTAGATATCGACCCTTCGATGAGGAGACCGAAATCAATATGACAGTGGGGAAATGATTTATTCCATCACTCGAGTTACCCCGAGTAGGCCAAGTAATGGCCTCGTCAATAAACTTTTGCACGCTGATAGCTAATTCGGCAGAAGTCCATGCCCAGGTATGAACATTAAGCGAGTGGTGAAAATCTGGTTTAAAAATAAACTAGACAGGCATATAATAGTATAAAAATTAATCCTAAAAAACATAATAAATGGCTAAATTTCTTGTATGTATACCGAATAGTACTAATGTGAATATAAAAATATTATTCTCATACTATATAATCAAGATCGTATTAAAATATCTTTGAAAAAATAAAATCTACTATAATAACCATTACTATTTCCCTGTAATAAAGAATTGTCTCCCTTTTAGTCTTTCCTTAATAATGTCCCCTTGAACGCTAGCCTTTACCTGCGCGCACAGGTAAAGGTCACGCACTGACCCCATCACGGCCCGCGCTGGCTGATCGCTAATCAGAAAAATCTCGCATTGCAGTCGTCGGCCAGTATTCTAAATATCTCGCTGAACGCTGAGAGTCGGCTAATCTGATGGCTCGCTTTGCGGGGCAGTTAAGCGTGCCCATGCTTAGGTCGCCTTAAGATAAGTTAAAGTATATTCTAGGTAAAATTTAAAAAAACAAAACAAATCGGCTGTAAAATAGACACCGTCACTATGACTATGCTATTTTGGTTATTTTAATTAAAACTGGTAAAGCTATGTATAACTCTACTGAAATCACAATACGACGCCTCACAATTAGACTATAAACATGAATCGTAGCAGGATATTAAGCAGCGTGTGCCATGACAACAAAATTTCACACTTTTCATAAGTTTGGATCAGATATTTCTAAGTTTGGTTGAAATTTGGTCACAATTTTTTTCACTTTGATCAACAAAATTTCCTACTTTTTATGGATTTGGTTGAACTTTGGCCAAACTTTTCACATTTGGTTAACAAAGTTTCCTTCCTTTTATAAGTGTGTTTGAAATTTGGCCAACAATTTTCACTTTGGTTAACAAATTTTCCTACTTTTTATAAGTTTGACTGAGATATTTATAAGATTGGATGAAATTTGGCCAAACTTTTCACATTTGGTTAACAAAGTTTCCTACTTGTTATGAGTTTATTTGAAATTTGGCTAACCTTATCACTTTCGTTAACAAATTTTCCTGCTTGTTGATGATTGTGGTTGAACTTTGGCCAAACTTTTCGCCTTTTGGTTAACAAAATTTCCCACTTTTCATAAGTTTGGGTGAAAGTTGGCCAATCTTTTCACGTTTGGTTAACAAATTTTCCTACTTTTCACACGTTTCACTGAGATGTTTATAAGTTTGGTTGAAATTTGGCCAAACTGTTCACATTTGGTCACCAAAGTGTTCTACTTTTTTTTATAAGTCTGGTTGAAATTTGGCCAAACTTTTCACATTTGGTTAACAAAGTTTCCACTTTTTATAAGTTTGGTTGAAATTTGGCCAAACTTTTCACCTTTGGTTACCAAATTGTCCTACTTTTCATAAGTTTGGTTGAAATTTGGCCAAAATTTTCACCTTTGATTACCAAATGTTCCTACTTTTCATAAGTTTGACTGAGCTATTTATAAGTTTGGATGGAATGTGACCAAAACATTTCACATTTGGTTAACAAAGTTTCCTACTTTTCATGAGTGTGGGTGAGCTTTTTATAAGTCTGGTTGAAATGTAGCCAAAATTTTTCCCATTTGGCTAACAAATTTTATTACTTGATTGAGATTTTTGCCCTTCAATTCTCTCACCGCATGACAACTATATACACCGTAAACACTAAATATTCAACAACCAAGACGTAATTATAATCTATACACCTGTTTATTTACAGTATTTCAGTACATTTTGCAAGAATAATAAATTTTTTTAAATGCACAATGTCATTATACAAAATGGATGATATGATATGAGCTGGTATACATAGTATCATCACAACATTTTATTTTCACATATAGAGCTATACAAATTGTATGTTGATTCTGGGTTTCTTCACACCACTGTCTGAGTAGGTTGGTTTTTCCGGCTGGTAGCCAGGTATGTATAGGTCACTTGGTATGTAGTCATAAGGACTGGTCTCCTGATTGGTGGGCTGACATCTGAGTATTGTAGACAACCGGGCCATCAATCATCTGAGTGTCGGTCAAATCAAACATCTGGCTATTGGGCTCTTCACATATCTGGTTGCTGGGGTCATCACACATCTGACTGTAGCTGGGTTGATAACTGGAGGTATAGTATGCGTCTACTTGGTGGCTTCGTTTAGTACCCTGTTTGACTTGAGTAGTGTCTTGAGTGTGTTGGACTTGACTTGCTTCGGTTGGTGTCTTGTTGCACATCAAACAGCTGGCTATTGGGCTCATCACACATCTGGTTGCTGGGGTCATCACACATCTGACTGTAGCTGGGTTGAAAACTGGCGGTATAGTATGCGTCTACTTGGTGGTTTCGGTTAGTTCCTTGTTTAACTTGAGCACTGACTTGAGTGTTTTGGACTTGATTGGTTCTGGTAGTGCCTTGTTTGACATGAGCACTGACTTGAATGTTTTGGTTACTGACTTGCTTGTCTCTGTTAGTGTCCTTGTTTGACTTCGTTACTGGCTTGGTTAACTTGGTTGAGTCTGTCAAAGTCAGCTAGGATCTCGCGATGCATGGCACTCATCTGTTCATATTCTTGCCGAGTAAGTGTCATACCCGTCTTAGTCGGGAATTTCTTGTCGGATTCACCGTAAAATCTTCGGATGTGTAACGTGCTCGTTCCTCTGTAGGATGAGACAAACACGGCCTTATCACCACCGCCCACTGGTCTAATAGTCTCACCACTACGAGTCATGTAGACCCAGTTAGCAGGCACAGTCTTGAGGTCTGTAGTCATCTTCTGATCACAATGCTTGAGTGTTACCAGCCTCGGGTTTATATACTAGTTTTTGAGCCACGCGTAAAACCGGTTTCAGCCAGTTTCTTAGGTCAAGCGGTTCAGATTACGCTGACGTGGCTGTCCGTATGGCGCGACTAAGCGTTCTACTACCCGCTCGTTGACCTGTTGTATGTTTGAGCTGGGTTGGGGAATGCGGGTCATGCTCGCCACATGACCTCTAACCATGATGAAATAGATAGCGTAGAGGGCGCCGTGTTACTTGCGTTGTAGTCACTGTGAGCTACAGTCTGTGAAGTCAGAATAACAGTGCTATACATATACAGTCTCCTCACACCCACTGTAGTTTTCTTCATATTGAGGACTGGTCAGCTATTGAAGACATGAATGTAAGTATATTACAACCATCTTGTTTTTATGTAGGTGTTTTAATACTCATATGGCTTGTCTCTTCAGATATATGCGTCTAGCACCATATATCCCTTGTATTATACTAGTATTGTTAGGTTAACCGTATGCCTACTTGGAGAAACACAACGAAAATGTGAAAGATAATCATCTGAGTGTCGGGTACATCATGTCTTCGGACAGTCTGGGGTTTCGACGTAACGCCACGTATTTCACCATTATTCTAGGTCTGATCTCTTCCGAACTCGAAAATGTAACGTCAGCACTGAAGTCCCGGTAGTGAATGAGACCTTTGTGCCCGTATCAGTGGTTAGAAGTATTTCCACCATGTTGAAGGAGTAGCGACTCAGCGGTATGTAGTGAGGTTTGTCGTAGGCGCGAAACACTGAGGTCGAGCGCTGATTCATGATAGGAACCGTCCTTAGTAGTGGGACCATGACGTCTCCGACTGGTCTCGCCGCAATGAGATCGCAGTAGACATAGACATTTTGCAGGTCGTTATTCAGGTCTATCGCCCCTTCACCTTCAATTGTATCTAGTATCTCTTGCAACTTCTCACTAAATGTAATAGTGGCCCCGGGTTCGAGTATTTTCACGATGACTTTCTTTGATGCCTTGTCGAAATGGAATAGAACACAGAGTTGATCGTCCACCATCCGATCTTTCATTAGTCGATTCAGTGCAGCTATAAACGCATCTGGTGAACTGTACAGGCCCGGGGGACACGCCTTTCTTATCACTCTACCGATGTATCTTAGCCATACTTCATTCTCTAGCACATTGCAGTAGTAGTTGGGGAATTGAATTTCGGCCAGACCCACTTCGAAATGTTGACTCACCTCAATAGTCTGCGGTAACTTGACGAAATAGTGACCTGGTGTGTTCTTGGGAAACATGTTCGGCGAAGCATTACTCGGTAATGTCACGTAGAAGCTCATATTTTAGGGTTTGGTAGCATGTAACCCAGACAGCTGCTTAGAAGAGCGATCCACAACTTGCCCTCGACCGCGTCGACGTTGTCTCGAGACAGATTAAATAGTGATACGCCAATGACTGTGTATATAACGACCAGTTGACAGAAGAAGACAATCTCTAGTCGCGGTACTCGCCGACCACACATGCACCAGAACGAATTTCTTTCCCCCTCTGGGCTATTTTGTGGGTTAGTTTCCACGTTGGTTTCTTCCATTACCGCTGTTTTTGACCTACTGGGTCATTACACTCGTGTCTCGGTTGTATCATTAGTTGCTATTGGCAAATGCAAAAATCAGTGCTCGAGTCGCTCGTTGTGGGACATTGTCGGTACTAAGGACACTACTTTCTGAACTTAGCAGTAGGCATAAGGTCATCATACAATGGTTGTTATCCCACTGTGGAGTACCCGGACACGCCAGCGCTGCTCGATTGGTTACGGAAGGAGTGCAATAAGATAAGTCTGATCCACCCGTTACATACCACCAAAAGAAATGAATGACGAAGGCAGCCAGAAAGCCACAGTACTTGCTCAAGGTGACTACCATGTTATGGACAGATCAGGACAAGTCATTATTCTGCATCTCAGACTAGGCCACATGTATACAAATATTTAGGCTTAATGAATCAGCCATGTGCATGTGTTGATTGGTGTCGCAGCCAGCAGAGCACATACTCCAGGTATATGCGATTATCACCATATATCTCTTTATTACACACACGCACGCATGTACACACACACGCGCACACACACACACACGCACGCACATAACATGGCTGCCGTTCGTTCAAAATGACAATTGCAAACTTGCCTTAGGAAGCCTGACACTCCACAGAATGCTGAGGTTGACTGCGCTGTCCTGTAATTGATAGCACACACACACACACACACACACACACGCATGTACACACACACACACACACACACATGACATGGCTGCCGGTCGTTCAAAATAACAATTGCAAATTTGCCCCAGGAAGCCTGACACTCCACAGAATGCTGAGGTTGACTGCGATGTCCTGTAATTGATAGCACACACACACACACACATGTACACACACACACGCGCGCGCACATGACATGGCTGCTGTTCGTTCAAAATGACAATTGCAAACTTTTCCCAGGAAGCCTGATACTCCAAAGAATGCTGAGGTTGACTGAGATGTCCTGTAATTGATAGTACACACACACACACACACACACACACGACATGGCTGCCGTTCGTTAAAAAAGACAATAGCAAACATGCCCCAGGAAGCCTGACACTCCACAGAAGGCTGAGGTTGACTGCGATGTCCTGTAATTGATAGCACACAAACTCATGTACACACACACACACACACACACACACACACACACACACACATGACATGGCTGTGATTCGTTCAAAAAAACAACAGCAATCTTGCCCAGCAAACACGACACTCCACAGAATGTTGGGGCTGACTGCGACGTCCTGTAATAGATAGACAACTAGCTGGTGATACACCATCTTCACATAGAGCGCTCTCCAGATATTCCCGCGAATACCCGGGTAGACCGCTTGTTGTACATTCCTTGCACTGCAAATCATTGAATGACAGCTGTGTCATCGGCATGGCCCACACTGCTTAATATCCTGCTACGATTTATGTTTATAGTCTAATTGTGAGGCGTCGTATTGCGATTTCAGTAGAGTTATGCATAGCTTTAACAGTTTTAATGTTACAATTAAAATAACCAGAATAGCATAGTTATAGTGACGATGTCTATTTTACAGCCGATTTTTTAATTTTTAATTTTTTTTTACCTAGAATATACTTTAACTTATTTTAAGGCGACCCTAATCATTGGCACGGTTAACTGCCCTGCGAAGCGAGCCATCAGATTAGCCGACTCTCACGTTCAGCGAGATACTTAGAATACTGGCCGACGACTGCAACGCGAGATTTTTCTGATTAGCGACCAGCCAGCGCGGGCCGTGATGGGGTCAGTGCATGACCTTTACCTGTGCGCGCAGGTAAAGGCTAGCGCTCAGGGGGACATTATTAAGGATAGAATAAAAGGGAGACAATTCTTTACTTACAGGGAAATAATAAGGGTTATTATAGTAGATTTTATTTTTTAAAAGATATTTTAATACGATCTTGAGTATATAGTATGAATTAATATTTTTATATTCACATTACTACTCTTCGGTATACATACAAGAAATTTAGCCATTTATTATGTTTTTTAGGCTTAATTTTTAACTGTCTAGTATATTTTTAAACCACATTTTCACCACTCGCTTAATGTTCATATCTGGGCATGGACTTCTGCCGAATTAGCTATCAACGTGCAAAAGTTTATTGACGAGGCCATTACTTGGCCTACTCGGGGTAACTCGAGTGATGGAATAAATCATTTTCCCACTCTGTCATATTGATTTCGGTCTCCTCATCAAAGGGTCGATATCTACATGACTGGGGTTCCAGCTCACCGCACCGCACCACACACACACACACACACACCTACACACACACTGGGACTCAAACTCAGATGCCCCGCGACTAGATGGTCTACTTATCTACATAAGTATTCCACATGCCCGGGGCTTGCCTCGTTGTCTTTGAATGGTCTCGGAAGCGGTCGGGGGAAGCGGAGGCGGCCGGCGGAGGTACCTGTTCGCGCCCGCCTGCGCCCGGGACCGGAGGTTGTCAGCAGGACAACCGGAAGTAGTCACCAAGACTAAAAAAAATACCCGCCAATTTTTTCAAAAAGGAGGTCCGCTTGTATGACGAAACAAGATGGCGGGATAACACGTAAAGAAGGATTTATCGGGGGTTGCAAACCCCATTTGCTACCCAAATACAATATTATATACTACTCTGCTTGGCAATCACAACCCCCCCCCCCCCTTCCCAGTAATATCTGTATACCTGGTGTTTAAAGACGCCGGTTGTGCTTACATTCGCCATTTGTCGGAAGAAAGAGATAAAGATATAAAGCACATAAAAAGCGGGATCTCAGCACATACCGTAAAGTTCAATATACCTACGAAGGGAAAAGAAAATTTTCTTTAAGAACTTCAATCAATCAATCAATCATGTGCCATGCTGGAAAGCGTGGGCGTTCATGACTCGCCATTTCACTCGATCACCAGAATAGTGGATCAGCTCAGTGTTCCTGTCTCGTCCATGCCATGTAGCCAAGCCATCCAGGTATTTCTCTCTCGGTCTTTCTCTTGGTCTGTTCCCTTCGATCTTGCCAGTTGTCACTAAGTTCTCCAATCCATTTCTTTTCATAAAATGTCCAAAAACTTTTGACTGTCTACGTCTAATTTCTCCAATCAATGTACGATTTTCATTTGTCTCCTGTAGTACTTGATAATTGGGTCTTCTATCTGTCCATGGTATTCTTTGCATTTTCCTCAGAAACCACATTTCTGCAGCCATCAGATGTTTTTCAGCTTGACTGCGCATTGTCCAAGTTTCACATTCATACAAAGAACTTAGTAATGGATAAAACATATAGTAAGGATATATGGAAGGTAATTAACACCTTGACAAACAAGTATAACTTCTCAAATTCTTTACCATCAAATCATGTTACATGCGACCAATTCAGTAAAAAATTTTTCTTCAAACTGACATAGACCAATTGAAGGCTTCAATAGAAAATTCTCCTTGCAACTTATCTTTACTGTCATCATTTTGCGAGAACGGATGCTCCCGGGATATTCTTTCCGACATACCGCTAATGGCAATCACTGAAGTATTCACTTACCTCAGTAACCTAACAAAAACATAAATTCATCTAGGTTAGATGGAATCAGCAACCGGATTCTCCGTTGTGCTGCGCCAATGATCTGTATATAATCAGTGCCTCACCAAAGGCCACTTTCCATCAGCTCTCAAGATCGCTAAGGTGTACCCTCGTCTTAAATCTGGTTCATTGGACAATAGTCTCCCGAACAATTACAGACCCATTTCCTTACTATCATCAATATCTAAACCACTAGAAATACACATCCAGTAAGAAACATTACATTATTTATTTCGCAATGAGCTTATAGTCGACAGTCAATCAGGATTTTGACCAAAATACTCTTGCCATAGGCCCTAACAAACATGACAGAAAATTGTCGTAATTCTTTAGTGTCGTCCCTGGGGTGAGAGGAATCAACACCCACATTCTTTTAACCCCATATCATAATTCTGGAGAGTCCACTAGATTTCCGTCCACAACACCCCGCCAGTCACTGGACCCCTCTTTCTCTCTCTCTCTCTCTCTCTCTCTCACCACTGGACCATGCCCCCTCTCATTCTTCTCCAACCCAACATACCACACAACTCTAGCTTCTAAAATTAATAACAAATTAATTTAATGAAGAAAAGTGTATGTATGTGCGAAGTGCAGGTGTAGAATGTATGTCGTATACTCTAGTGTCTCTGCAGAATCAGACCGAACAGCTCAGGAGCAAAGTCTGATCATCCCAGTAATGGCCACACAACATCACCATAGCTCAGTACACAATGACCTCACCAAAAGATGTTTCACCCCGGCCAGGTGTGGACTTCCTCCAGTAGCTCCCTGATAATCCAGATATCTGGTCACCACAAATGGATATAGTCCAATACTGACTCTGAATCTGTCACACACCGTGTAGCTAAATGTCACTACAGTTCTGCGATCTAACCATCCTTGTATCGTGAAATACGGATCACTGTCACTTGAAACAAAAATGTTTATTGGTAATTGTCATGGATTTTCACGATCACAATGTTAATGTTTAAAGTTCCACAGGAATCCACTAACTGAGAAAACGCTATGTTAGGTGTTCAACTTCCCTCTATGACTACTAGTGTTCCTGTTACATGTGGTATGGAAAATAACTTCACTCAACTTTGGTGAACCCTATCTCTGAGGATTCATTCCCAGATAAATATCGGTTCCTGCTCAGCAGAGCCATGTTCCTGCAGACCCTTTTGATTATGGGCCCAGTGCAAAAGCCGCCGAGTAAAACTTTCTTCAATGAATTAGCCATAATCTTAGTCAATGACTTTTCAGCTTGTTCTCTTGGTGAACGGAGTGGAACCATATATTGAGTCTGGCCTTAAATTGAGACTACTCAACCACACAATGGGTAAATGTCCGCCAATGTAAATTAACACAAGACACTGTAGCCTCTCTTTATAATCCAGCCAGGAACATTACACACACGTCCGTAAAGTTTTCACAACACTTGGTCGACTTCCCAAAAGTTGGTTACCCAGCCAGTTTTAATACTGTGCCTAGATGACGTCACTCGCTGTCAACAACAGGTGGCCTTCCCGTCTCCATCTCGGGACTGGTTTCCCGTACTTCAAAAGTCCCTCCGGCCTGTGATCTAGAGAAATTCATTTCTCCACAACAAAGATCTAGCCGACTTCCCCCCCCCCCCCCCCCCCCAGACAATTGTCTCCAACTTCACAGGAATGGTTGCCGCCCGTAAACAACTGACGCAAAAGTCTTTTTCTCTCGATCGACAACACATCAAAGAATGCCGGCGCTTGTAGACAAAGGCCGCAACAGTGTTTCATTGATCGACCCTTCCAAGAATTATGTGACAAAAATTGGCACTAGAATATAAACAACAGTCTATGTGGTGCTATGTTTATCGATTTCAGGAAAGCATTTGATATGATAGACCATGTTATATTAATTTAAAAAAAACTAGAGACAATGAAAATTTGCCCTAATGTAGTTACTCTAATAACATCGTTTCTGTCAAGCAGAAAACAAATAGTATCATACAAAAAATCTCAATATCACTCAAAAAGTCTCAAACCACTGCCTTCAATACTGGAGTACCGCAAGGCTCTATTCTTGGCCCTCTATTATTTGCCATCTATATTAATGATCCTACCTTAGCATCTTCCGCCGTCCTGCGATCTATCTGCAGACGACTGTACAGTGTATAGAAAAGCTGAAAGCTGTAATATGCTGGAGTCGTCTTTGCAACAAGAATTAAATAATGTATTAGGGGTTTTCATTTGAATCCCGTTCCAATGGCTTTATTACAAAAGCATGAAAGAAACATTAACAGGTGTGGTAGAATTAAAAAAGCATTCATTTTGAATGAATTATGCAATATGGGTTGGTCAGAAGAAGTCGCCGTATGCATCAGGCAAGAATCCTATTGCTTTGGTAGGCGGCGAATGCCGTCCGCAAAAATGGATTGTGGTTGCTCACTGAACCAAGTGTTTACCGCGTTCATTACGTCTGCATCTGTGTGAAATCGTTGCCGTTTGAGAGCCTTATTTAAAGGTCTGAACAAATGAAAAATCACATGGTGACAATTCAGAACTATAGGCTGGATGTTGCAGAATTTCCCACTTCTTCCTTGCTAATGCTTCCTGCACAATCTTTGCGATATGCGGAAGAGCATTATCGTGCAAACAAAATCGCACCTCGAGAAAAAATGCCGTATCGTTTATTCTTGATGGCTTTTTGCAGCTTGTCTTGTGTTTGCAAGTAGTGGGTAGAATTGATGTTGACACCAGGTTCTTTAAAGTCGGCCAACAATAGTCCGTTATGGTCAAAAATATGCGCTCAGCATAACCTTACCAGCGGAAACCGGTAACTTGAATTTTTTGGCTTTTGGTGATCCAGCATGCTTCCATTGCATGCTCTCTCTTTTGCTGCTACGGCTCAAAGTGGTGACACCATGATTCATCGCTTGCCACTATACGGAAGAGAAATGCATCATCCTCCACTCTGTAACGCAGCAAGTGGTTCAAACACCATCCATGAGTTCCTCTGATTGGTGGTCAGTCAACATCCGTGGTACCCACTGTGAACACACCTTCCGATATTGCAGTTTTTACGAATGACCTTTTGAAGTGTCCCAATTGACACATCAAATTCTTTTGCTAGCGAACGTATGCTTTGACAACGGTTCATCTGTACTGCTGCATTAATTTTGGCGATGGTTTTTTTTCTGTTGCAACAATATGCGCTTGACCAGTCCGTCGAAGATCTGTCGTGAACTGACATCCTTTCCGAAACATTCGTGCCCAGTCTGTCACTGTTGTCTTCGACACATATTTGTTACCTTACGCTGCCTGCATTCTTCGATGAAGTGTCCACTGGCCGACATCCTTCAAATGAAAGAAACTGAATCACCGCTCTTTGAGCTTCTTTGGACGGATTTTGGATCAACCATTTTCTCAACGGTCAGAAACAGAACCTATGTACCATGGGATGATAAACACTTGCCCTTTTATTCATTGGTCAGAACTGATCACATGACTATGAAATGATCATGTTCAACGTACGCAATTACGCGCGGTGTGGCACGAACGGATTTCAAATGAACGCCCCTTATAGTTTGGTGGAGCTATGTGTACCGTTTGCAAATTAACAACGCTAAATGAAAATCAATGTTATTAGCAACCAGACAAAGACTTCAAACTCTAAATTCACACAAATCACTTCAATTTCACATCGACAACATGCCAGTAGAAAGTGTAATTGAGCACAAAACATTAGGCCTAATCATTGATAGAAACCTAACCTTTAATTCCCACGTTTAAGCGCTCGTTAAACAAACAGCGAAAACGTCTACCAACTCGCCAAAATTAAAAATTTCCTTGATGAGGACATCAGTAAAATATTCTATACTTCTCACATACAGACACATTTTGACTACTGCTCTAAAATCTGGGACGGATGTTCCAATACAAGCACCAAGCGACTTTATTCACTTCAGAAACGGGCCATGAGTTTAATTTATAGCAAACATTTATCTGACAATCCTAGCCTGCATAAACGCCTTCAGTTACTACCACTCCGCAAACGCCTGCTTTTCAATAAGGCCAAACTAATTCACAAAATCCTTCATCAGAATGGCCCACATTACCTTTGGTCATTGTTTAAATATAATGTTAGACACTGTAAACGATTAAATATATTACACATTCCGAAGCCTAGGATTGACTTATATAAAACAACTAACGGCTCCATGAGTGGACCATGCCTGTCAGACATGCAAGAATGAGGATGTCCAACTAACGACTCCCTGAGTGGACCATGCCCATCAGACATGCAAGAATGGGGAAGTTCAACTAACATCTTCAGAAATGGACATTGCCCTTCAGACATGCAAGAATGAGGATGTCAAACTAACAGCTCCCTGAGGGGACCATGCCCGTCAGATATGCACGGATGAGGAAGTCCAACTAACGGCTCCCTGAGTGGACCATGCCCGTCAGAGATGCAAGAATGATGAAGTCCAATTAACGGCTCTCTGAGTGGACGATGCCCGTCAGAGATCCAAGAATGGGGAAGTCCAACTAACAGCTCCCTGAGTGGACCATTCCCGTCAGAAATGCAAGAATGAGGAAGTCCAACTAACGGCTCCCTGAATGGACCATGCCCGTCAGAGATGCAAGAATGAGGAAGTCCAAATAACGGCTCCCTGAGTGGACCATGCCCGTCAGAGAAGTAAGAATGAGGAAGTCCAACTATCGTCTCTCTGAGTGGACCATACCCTTCAGAGATGCAAGAATGAGAAAGTCCAACGAATGGCTCCCTAAGCGGACCATGCCGTCAGATTTGCAAGAATGAGGATGTCCAACTAACGGCTGCCTGAGTGGACCATGCCCGTCAGAGATGCAAGAATGAGGAAGTCAAAGTAAAGGCTGCCTGAGTGAACCATGCCCGTCAGACATGCAAGAAAGAATGAGGAAGTCCAACTAACGACTGCCTGAGTGGACCATGCCCGTCTGACATGCAAGAGTGAGACGACTTTTGAGTGGACCATGTCCATCTAGCATGTAATAATGAGGAAGTCCAACTAACGGCTCTCTGAGTTAGTGAGGTACATACATATATGTGACACCCTACACGCGAAAGCGGAACGAGAAGACAATAGGCAAAAAAAAAAAAAAAAGAAAGCCATAGTATACCGAGATAGAAACGTATATGAATATAATAGATTTGATAAGAAATGGAGGCATAAAATATAGCACAAAATATACTAACATGTGATAAACAGAAGACTACATATCAAACATGCAGGAGAAATACGCACTGGATACAATTATGATCAATACAAGCGTAGTCTTGTTCTTACTCGGCCAATGACATACATATAGACTTTAAAAGGCAAGAGAATCGACTTCACTACATTGGGGTTTATCCCATATGGCTCGGTCTCTTCCCGCATGGCAGCCTGCCCAAAGTGTCGCTCAAAGCACTAACTCCGTAGTTCCAGCGATGACCCTCAGGAGTCTCCGAGAAAATTGTACTCGGGAACTGAACGACGTAGGCCGGAATCGAACCCAAAACCTTTCTCACTGGCAGACCTCATCTGCTGTCTCATTCTGGAGATCCCCACTTGGCACATTGTATAGTTTTCTTTGGTGCTATTTGACAAATTGTTGTTGATACACCCCACTCTGCTCGGCGATGACTCTATCTAACACTAGCTGAAAAGCTCCTTGCCTGAAGACCCATCAGTGTACACCTGCGAGTCATCAACTGTAACATGTGACGGCACAGATCCATCAGTGTACACGAGTGTGTCATCAACTGTAACATGTGAAGGCACAGATCCATCAGTGTACACGAGTGTGTCATCAACTGTAACATGTGAAGGCACAGATCCATCAGTGTACACCTGCGAGTCATCAACTGTAACATGTGAAGGCACAGATCTATCAGTGTACACCTGCGAGTCATCAACTGTAACATGTGAAGGCACAGATCCATCAGTGTACACCTGCGAGTCATCAACTGTAACATGTGAAGGCACAGATCCATCAGTGTACACCTGCGAGTCATCAACTGTAACATGTGAAGGCACAGATCCATCAGTGTACACCTGCGAGTCATCAACTGTAACATGTGAAGGCACAGATCCATCAGTGTACACGAGTGTGTCATCAACTGCAGCTTGGTAGTGTATAATGACGGATGCTTTATATATTAGTAGTGTGTGTGTGTGTGTGTGTGTGTGTGAGAGAGAGAGAGATATCACAAACTACGTTTTGACGACTGGCCTGCCCAGGTATATTAAGTTTAGAATAGGCCAAGCAATATATGCAGCATGAAATTAGTCTCTAATTTCATACTGCATATATTGCTTGACCTATTCTAAACTTAATATACCTGGGCAGGCTTGCCTCTTGGCCTATTCTATACTATATTTATGTGGGCACGTGATTGTTTATTCTCAACTAAAAAATAGGTAGGCCACGTTTTGCTTATTCTTAATTATTATTTTTGTATCCGCGGTACATCGGCATACTTGAAGTCCTAACCGTGAACGTCTGACGGTCATCTTGGTTAACAGACAACTCTGGTGCCAGATAAACATTGCTGTACATGACACATGTCTACATCAACACTATTTGCTGGAGTGTTCCATCGTGTCTAGGCTACCGAAGACAGAGATTACCTTACCAAAATGAACTATCCACTGCGCCACCATGGCAACAGGGTCGCGCAGGCAATCATCGGCCTTGGGGTTCATTGCTGCCACCAATTGTTGTCTACAACCTCAAGACAAGTGGGAAGTCGCAAACCTGATACACGTAGATATGAGAGTTGTTTCAGAATTTATGTCCACGTTAAAGAAAAGTATACGGTTAATTCAGAATTGATGTCCACGTTAAAGAAAATTAGAGGATTGATTCAGAATTGATGTTGACATTAAATCTAGGCGTGTCAGCTGGCTGTATGGAAGAATATGACAGACAACACAGACCTACGTAAAACATGGCTCCCGTAATGGATATAAGACAATGTTCGTGCATGGGCGTGGGACTAAGGGGAGGTGGTCACCTCACAAGACACTGTGACTTAGTCAATGTGGAATTCTGGTAAGCTCTGTAAAACTCTACAATTACATTTACTTAATACAATTCATGAATAAACATAGACAGACGCTAAGGCAAATAATCTGCTTCAAGAAACTGGACACGTATCGCATGTCAGAAATTAGACACATGTTATTTTAGAAACACATCTCATATAATAAAACAAATACACATATAGCCAATCTCAAACTGAACAACTATAGAAAATCTACACGGGCACAGTCAGTCTTAGATTAAAGAGACATAGACAAGCTCAAACTAACCATGTATATGCAATTTCAAACTAAACAGGCACAGACATTATTAAACTAAACAGACATACACAATAGGAAACTAAACAGACATATACAATATCAAACTAAACAGACATATACATTATTAAACTAAACTATTTCTAATTACAGATATAACAGCATTTCACTGGGTATATATCTAGTTGTAAATTAACAGTTTGGAGGTTACTTATGTTTATCATTCTCCCCGTGCTTGTAATACCGTACGGAGATTTCACCACTCAGATGTCTATCCTGTCTTGATGTATGTTACAACATCAACAACTTATTCACTTAGTACATGGGGACCTTGTCAGTTATCTTCATCTGTTGGTCCTGATTTATTCTCTGTCATATAACTCTGCAATGTACTCATTGCATCTCTTTTGATTTAGCATATGTTCTATTAATACCTTTCCAGTCTTTGATTTGAATCATCCTGTGGTTAATCTCATTTTTCTTTCTGTTAAATAACTGATTAGTATGTGTATCGCCTATATGATTTAACAAATTTATGTTTGCACTCTTCGTTTAACTTGCGTCTGTTGCCTTTACGAATGTGTGTATTTTTTCCCCGATTCATCCTACCATATTCTTCTTTATCATGATTACTTCGGTTTCTTGTGTCAATCACATTTAAAATGTATTCTTCCATTTCTTGTTAGATTTTGACCTCACTTCCTGTGGCTTGGGGGATAATGAAACGCGCAGTTTAATAATACCCCGTCATAACGAATCCAGAGTTCGAAAACAACTTCGGGCGATGTGGAAACAGACTGCTTAGCGATGATATTGACTATATGAGGCGTCGGACTTTCAGAAAGCAATGGCAAACTACTGAACTAACATTGCCGAGTAAATCACAAACAGCCAATACATGCTGGCAACGTCCTATAAAAGACATGCAACTAACTGTCCTGTTATATCCTTAGATAATTTGATAGACGGCATACTTTTGTCATTTCCCATTCTTTATTTATACTTTGTATTTTATGTACACAATAGTCTCAAGAAAAGGAAAGCTCCAGGATGTGATACTATCACAGCAAAATTTGTGAAAGTGGGTGGATAAAACAGTGTGAAAATATCTCATGCGTTATGTTTACTGATATGGGAAAGAGAATATCACCACAGAAAATGATGAGAACATCGTATATTCTAAAGCCAAAACAGCCACATGGAATTATGCAGGAATTACTGAACAGTTGCCTTGAAAAGCAACACAAGCAAAATTGTATGAAACATAATCATGGAAAGATAATAGACGAAAACATAAACATTGTACAAGTTGGCTTCATACGAAATAAAGTTATACGTCACAACATATTTAATAACAAGACTGTCATTTAAAATAGTAGATAGTAGAATGTAGATTTATACTCGAGCTTTATAGACAAAATAAAAACATTCGACTCTAGAATATGCTGAATTTAATTACAGAAATTGACTTTCAAACATATATAAGGCCAACCTGTTTACAGCGGAGAGTTCGGAGCTACCAGCACATATGTATGTCAGTGAGATGTACACGGAACTAACCTGTGAGATGTCGACACACACACACACACACACACACACACACACACACACACACACACACATACACACATCAGAGAGCTGTACATGGAAATAACCTATGAGATGTTGATAGTTGGACAGACAGACAGACAGACAGACAGACAGACAGACAGATACACATGCACACACATGTCAGTGAGTTTACACGGAACTAACCTGTAAGATATTGATAGTTGGACAGACAGACAGACAGACAGACAGACAGACAGACATGTCAGTGAGTTGCACGCGGAACTAACCCGTGAGATATTGATAGTTGGACAGACAGACAGACAGACAGACACACACACACACACACACACACACACACACACATATCAGTGAGTTGTACGTGGAACTAATCCGTGAGATATTGATAGTTGGACAGACAGACAGACAGGCAGGCAGGCAGGCAGGCAGGAAGACAGGCTGGCAGGCAGGCAGGCAGACAGATACACATACACACATGTCAGTGAGTTGTACACGGAACTAACCAGTGAGATATTGATAGTTGGACAGACAGACAGACAGACGAATAGACAGACAGAGAGACAGACAGACAGACACGCACACATATGTCAGTGAGTTGTACACGAAACTAACCTGTGAGATATTGATAGTTGGACAGACAGACAGACAGACAGACAGACACATGTCAGTAAGTTGTACGCGGAACTAATCCGTGAGATGTTGATAGTTGTACAGACAGACAGACAGAAAGACAGGCAGGCAGACAGACAGGCAGGCAGACAGACAGGCAGGCAGGCAGGAAGACAGGCTATCACTCAGACAGGCAGGCAGGCAGACAGATACACATACACACATGTCAGTGAGTTGTACACGGAACTAACCAGTGAGATATTGATAGTTGGACAGACAGACAGACAGACAGACAGACATGCACACATATGTCAGTGAGTTGTACACGAAACTAACCTGTGAGATATTGATAGTTGGACAGACAGACAGACAGACAGACAGACAGACAGACAGACAGACGGACGGACGGACGGACAGACAGACAGACAGACAGACAGACAGACAGACCCAGGTCAGTGAGCTGTACACGGAACTAACCTGTGAGATATAGATAGTTGGTCAGACAGATATACAGACAGATAGACATACACAACCATGTCAGTGAGTTGAACTCATAACTAACCTGTCAGATGTTGAAAGTTGGAGATACAATAACTTATTAATTGATTTACTACAGTCATCTCAGGGAACAAATGGCGGGATGTCTGTCTATTAATGGTGCGCACCGAATTGTTTCTGTTACCGTAATCATATACATGCAAACAGTGTGCAAGTCTCAAAATGACAACTTCATAGCAAAAGCTTATTGAAATCCAAATCGTTATTAAGAAGAGACAATTTAGTATGGACTGGGACTACTCACAGTATTAAAGAGTCAACTAGAGAATCTAGAGCGCATACATAATGAAGCTTTGCGAATGATCCTGGGATGCACAAGGGACATGCCATTAGTGTGCATGAGATGCATCCTAACTTTGCCAACGATTGCGGACAGAGTCAAGATGCAGCAGCGAAGTCTATGTGTGGCCGCGGACAAGAAACTTCTCCTACAACAAGCCCAGGACACAGATATTGGCGAAGGCCAATAAGAGGAAAATCACTGTTAGCTCTCAGAGAGGGATAATGAGAGAAGTATGTATGTTCGAAAATATTAGGAAAAGAGGGGAATGCGTCAGATTCTCAGAGTGAATAGCAAAGATGTGCAAGATCATAATCACACGGGACCGTAAGTGTAGGAATTGACCAGCAGGCAGCGCTGAATGGGAGGAATGGGAATGGGAGATACACAACACTTCGCGATCAGGGGACATAATAATCAGTAGCATGGGATGTTGTAACTAAAGCGGATTTTAGGTCCGCTTCATAGGTTCGGACCCAGTAAATCCTTATATGCAGATGCTAGGCCCTACGGCAGTGACGTCACAAAAGGTGACTTATTTATTCAAATCTCGCGCTCTTTGGTACTTCCGATCTGCTCTGTCCCCGGGGCGGGCGAGGAGTGTGGCGCAAAATGGATGGCGCGGCCCGACGTGGGTGGTGTTCGAACCCCTCGGTGCGGAGATCGAAGTCAATACGATTGGCTGATCGAACAACGAGATGATGGTCCAAAGTGTAGACCAAAATTGACATTTCGATCATTACCCCTATCCCGTTCAACTTCAAAGAGATGTGTGACAGTGTAGCGAATTGGTGAAGTCAGAAATAACATAACTCCAGCAGTCTCCTGATGTATAATATTTAATTGTAGTTGCTTCAGGTTTACAGATTCTTATAAATATCGTAGACAAATAACAGAGGTCCAGATATTTCAACAATACTTGATGGTGACTTAAAAGTGACCTCGCTCTAAGACTGCTGGCTAATCACTAACTCCGTTGCTATTCTTACGTCAACGCGTGAGCATCCCTAGTAATTTACATTTCCCCGGGGTGCTCCCGCGTGCACTGAAGTTTCGACCCTTTTTCCCTTGCACGCCGACTTAAATTCCCTTAACAGAGACAGACACTCTGTTATATTCCTTTCCACCCTCAACAAGACTTTTCCCCGAAAAGTCTTAACCCAAAACTTATCTACCCCCATTTCCTTTACAACCCTTCTTTATAGTAACTTCGAGATAACTATTTTCTATTTCTCTATCCCTAACTCCCTCGCCCCAAATAATCGTAATATTTATAGCCAATCGCTATTCTCCTAAATTTTACTAATTCCCCCTTTCGTACTCACCATTACTTCTTCTTTCTTAAAAGTTCGCCTGTTTTACAAAAACACCATTTAACTGTACCTCGTATATCGCAAATCACACCCACTCTTCTGGTCATTAGTCTTCATAACCTTCATGTGGTCAATTACCATTACTTCTTCTTCTCCTTATTAAGACCACTGCAATCCGCTTGAATTATTTCATAGTTAAAGATAGAGTGGTATATCCATCCAAATTGTTGGTATATAAAAATTGAAGATTATCATGCATTATGAAATACACATAACATACTCTCGCGGACATCAAGGATAAACACAGGATAGACAGAGGAACGGTTGGTGCGCACCAAAAAGACAGTAAGAAATAGTCACATTTATCCTCCCTTACACACACAAAACTTTATACAAAATAAAGTTTCAAAAAAAAAAAAAAAAAAAAAACTATCATATAATCCATGAAAAATGTACTTCAATCCTGTTAAAAGTTATATCGATCTAAACTCTATTTTTACACTCTCAAGATTAATATTATTATTCTACTTTTTGACCTGTATCAACAGTCAGTGATATATGCCTTTATGACTGTACAAACCTCTACTTCTACTTATTTCATGCATCCCTAATTAAAATTGATAATGTTCATGGACATACTTACTTTCCAAATACTGTACTGACATATGTTTAGAGCTGATAACTCCAGCCCCTCACAATCCAAACATGGGTTTTAATCCATGTATTTCTATTAACGCTGATAACACAGCACCTATTTCAACCCCCCATATTTCTTACTTCCATGACTTCTTCTTTTTTTATTTTTCTGCTATTCACAGCTTTATTTCCAACTATTTTCTAGTTAAACCCCATCATCCCATGTGTTTTTATTCTTAAACATCTTTGAGATTCATCGTTCATGTATTATGAACGTATCTAATTTATTTCTAAACCATTATAATTTGTACTGACATCTCCCAGCTTTATCTATCGCCATCTACTAAGCTTTCAAACATGGCCCTCACTCCATGTTTTTTTCCTTCTAAACTTACTACTACTGAGAATGCAAATGTGTCTCTCTTTATAGTCTAAAGTCGTTTGCTTATTATTTTCTGAACGAAGGATCCTATTCAATATTTAATAAAATCTAAATCAACTCTGTACTCAGAACAAAATAATAACAGTTTCTTAAACAAGTCTCAACTTAATATATTAATTTAAACAAGTCAAAATAACTGAAACTACAATTTTTTGAGTCATTAAAAACCAAATATTTCAAAACGAGACTCTCTCCCCGCCCAATATACATGGTTTATCCCCAACATAATATACATAATAAAACAAGCATTAAATTATTTAATGTTACCTAACATTACCGGTTTCTTTTTTGAACCGATAATTTACTCTTAAAAGAAGGAAAACACAAAGAGTCCTATCTTAAAATTAAATGGTAATCATTTTACAGAACCAAGTCAATCAAAATAATGTATCATACTATACATGATGCATTGAAATTTCAATTTAAAGCAAAGAAAACTTAACAAATCTTGACCAGGCTATCTACTAAACCTGTTCTAATTATCACATTACTCTGTAATCTACAGCTACTGTGTTTCATCAACCTCCGTACATAAAAAAAACAATTTGTTTTCTAACACAGATCACACATTTTAAATCTTCCTTAAGTAAAAAAAATTCTTCTCCTGCTATCTGCACATATTCTATCAATCTATTTGCCATATTTCCAGCTTCTCAACAACTCTAGATTTTTCTCTATAAGTGCCATCTCTAAATCGAAGTTTTCATTTTCATGATGAGAAGTTGTAATGTCTTCACTCATACTATCATTTCCATCAGTCTCTGACTTTTCATCCATTTCTCGTTCTTCTGTGTTTACATTGCTGGCCTCCAATTTTTTCCGTTGTATATCTAATCTAATTTGTTTGTCTTGATTACCTTAAAGACCGTTCTAACAGTGGCATGTCTTCGTCACTTGATGAGTTTTCCCTAATTCTCTTCTGTCTCTTAACTTCTCTATCTCTTTGTCTCTCTATCCTCCTTTTCACTGCTTGTCTGGTATTTTTAAATGGAGCGGTTACCTCTTCCTCCATAGATTCAACACTATTGTAACCATCATACGTATTATTTTCTTCACCCCTAAGAATTTTCGGTACTTTTTCTGCTTGTTCACCAGTTTCGTCATAAATTGGTGTTGTTATTGTTTGTTTTTGTACCAGTTCTTTTCCAAAATCTGAGGGTATCGTATATTTGACTCGTCTGACGAGTTGTCCATCTGAGTATACCCCTTCTGTATAATTATTATTATTATCGTCTCCCTTATCTTCATTATCTCGTCTTAAATGCTCCACGCGTGACCGCACCACATGTCCTGTGATTTGGTTCTTGATACTATATGATACTGGACCTAACTTTCCTAAAATGTAATATCCCGGAATTCAATGAGCATCAAATTTGGAGTTTCTTCTATGTTTTTTATAGTACACCCTATCACCTACTTTAAATTCCTGTAGTTGTGTATTTTTATCTGCGTACTTCTTCTGTCTTTCTCTGGCTTTAATTATATTGTTTCTTATCCTTACATGCGCTTTGTGCATTTCTTGTATAATTACTTCCTGAAAATCCTCCCCCATATATTTACGTCTCGGTTTTAACAGATTGTCAATTGGGAGTATTGGTTCTCTTCCGTGTAATAAGTAAAATGATGAAATACCTGTCCCTTAATTTTGATTTGTGCGTATCGCGCCCAATGCAGATCCCAAGTAAAGATCCCAATCCCTATCATGTTCCTCTACAATTTTTGCTATTATATTATATAATGTCCGATGTTGTCTCTCATTTTTCGCATTTGAGGAAGGTCTATAATAAGAAGTTCTTATGTGGGCGATATTCAAATCTTGTAATAATTTCTCAAACTTCTTGTTCACGAACTCCTTTCCATTATCTGTGAGTACCGTCTGTGGGCAACTAAACCTGGTATGTACTCTTGTAGGAAAATATTAATGATAGTATCAGCGCTCTTATCCGGAATCGCATAAACCTCCGGCCATAAACTGTAGCAATCCACGATATGTAGTAGGTATACATTCCCCGATAACGTTCTAGGGTGAGGACCTGAAATATCTAAACTCACTTTCTGCATTGGAAACTGATGAATGTCAGTATCTAGTAAGGGACATTTGATCGTTTTCATATTTCTTAACCTACATATCTCACACGCGTCAACATATTTACAAGCGCTTTTAAATAAATTCGGCCAATAATATTTATTCTTGAGGGCTTTAACTAACTTGTCTCGACCAAGATGACCATTCTCATCATGATATGCCTTTGAAATTTCAATTTCCAAATGTTTAGGAATGTATTTTCTCAACTCTTCAGTTTTTTCACTCACATAATATAATTGATTGTCATCCTGCAAGACTAAAAAATTCTTCTTAGAACTGTTTTCACCCGTTTCTTTCAACTTCTGTTTTATTTCTATTACCTTCGGATCCAATTCTTGTTCTTCTTTCATATCAAACTGCATTAATTGTGGATCTTCCGCTATTGGTTCGGATTCCTGATCTGACAGTGAGCTGCTAAAATTTTCTCTATTCAAGATGGCTGAATCTAGTATATTTACTTGCCAGTTTGGTCGTCAATCTCTGGTTCTCCCTCATCTTCAGTGTTTCCTGATGAGTCTGGATATGGGATTCTGGATAATAAATCTGCACATGTATTATTTTTACCAGATATGTACTCCACTTTTGCGTTATAGCCTTGTAAATTTAGCTCCCATGTTTGTATTTTTCTATTTTGTACTGGGGCTCCTAACAAAGATTTTAATGGCATGTGATCAGTTCTTATAATAAAATTGGCGTTATGTAAGTAATTTCTGTAAAGCATAGTGTATAGCGTATGCCTCTTTTTCTATGGTCGGCCATTTTTTCTGAGATTTACTAAGTTTGTGTGACAAAAAATAGATTGGTCTTTCGTTTTTAACTCCTAGTATTCCTGAGTTTTCTCCCTCATATGGTTGCGTTAAACATGCTCCTATGGCGTTATCTGATGCATCTGTATATAAAATCAATTGTTTGTCTAGATCTGGATGTGCCAATAATGGGACTACTGTTAAACTATTTTTCAAAAAATCAAATGCTTTCTGACAATCTTCATTCCATTTAAATCTTGCATATTTGCAAGTCAGATTAGTGATGGGTTCTGCTATCTGTGCAAAATTTGGAATGAACCGACGATAGTACCCACATGTACCAATAAAAACTCGTACTTCCCTTACGTTGGTCGGAGCAGGTAGTTCTTTAATGACTTTTACTTTGTCCTGATCTGGTTTAATTCCTTCTCTATCGATGATGTACCCCAAATACTTAGTTTCTGTTTTTAGGAATTCACATTTACTGAGTTTCAATTTAACATCGTGTAATCTTAGCCTATCAAATACTACTTTTACGTGTTTCAGATGGTCTTGTACGTCTCCTGCTGTGTAGATTAAAATGTCATCTATGTATGCTAATGCAAACTTTAGCAAGCCTTCCAGTACTTGATTTATTAATAGCATATAATGAGAAGGCGCCGTCTTGACCCCAAAAGGCATTCGTAAAAATTCGTAAGAACCTGCGTGAGTACAGAAAGCACTTTTTTCTGAGCATCCGGCGACATAGGGACACACCAAAATCCTGACCTTGCGTCTAGCGTAGTGAAGAAGGTAGACCCATTAAGTAGCCCCAAAATATCGTCAATCACCGGCAATGGATAAGCTACATTCTTGGTGATTTTGTTCAGGGCCCTGTAGTCACAGCAGAATCGGTGACTCCCATCCTTCTTGGTCACGATAACAATCGGAGATGATCATTCTGACTTGGATCTTGTTATGATTCCCGCTTTTAGCATATCTTCTATTGCTTTTTCTACAATCTCTCTATTCCTTAGAGGAGTTCTATATGGTTTCAAACTAATTGGTGGATGATTACCTGCATCTATTTCCATAGTAACTGTCTTAGTCTTACTTAACTCCAAGTCATTAATAGCAAAAACATCCTGATGTTTTCTTACTAAGTCTTCTAATACTTCTTTATACTCTTGCGGAGCTTTCAATTGTGATAATAACTCTTGTTCTCTCTTCAAAGATGACGTTGTTTTGTCTACTGAATGTACTTGAGATGGATATTTTCTGAATGCATGGATCGATTCATCATTCCGTCTTTTCCAACTTCCTCTACTTCTATTTCGGTTATTAATAGGGCCTTCTGGATATTTATTTATTGACAATCCTTCTTTAACTGTTGTTGCTATGTTATTAAGATCACGTGCTATTTTTGCAAGCACACACCCTCTATACAATTTAATCTCTTTCCCTGTGTTATTAAAAATCATTACCGGAAAACTGAATTGTCTATCTAATGTTATTATTCCGTCGGTGACTTCTAACCCTGGTTCATCTATTCTCTCTCTCTCTCTCTCTCTCTCTCTCTCTCTCTCTCTCTCTCTCTCTCTCTCTCTCTCTCTCTCTCTCTCTCTCTCTCTCTCTCTCTAACTCTGTTACTGTAACTGTTTGTCCTGTCGAAAAATAAGGATTTTTTAAAAAATGTTTGCTTGTATCAGATTGACTGTCTGTGGTTTTAGAGTCATAGATGTTTTTACTCTGACTAGGGCCGATATGTGCATGTCTTCCTCCAAATCCACATAGACGTCTTGAAATCTCAACTTATGTAAATCAAAATAAAGCCTTACACCATTTTTTAGCAAAAAATCTCTACCTAGAATCATGTTCCTATTTAACTCTTTGACCACGTGAAAAAGATGTCTTACGTTTATGTTTCCCAACCTAAAATTGATCATTGTTTGTCTAATCACTTCCAAATTTTGTCCAGTGACTGAGTGAAGAGTATCCCGATTCCTAAATATTCTGGAATTCTTTAATATGCGATATAAAACTTTTTCCTTGATTACACTGACTTGCGCTCCTGAATCAATCAATGTTCTAATTCTAAATTTTGTTATTTCTGTGATGCATGAACTGGGATCGATCATATTCACTGAAAACTGTTTTATCTCTCCCAGTTGAGGCCATTTTCTATATTCCCTATTTCTACTTGTCCTCCTATACTTGTCATTTGGGTAATTGATATATTCACTCATTTTTGGGACCTTTTTGTTTTCCCTCCTACCGCAGGTCCTACTCAGTAAGTGGGACGCCAGTTTTCCTGCGTTCTTGGCCTTGTAAAATTCCTCTGTCTGTCTTCAAAATTTCTATTTGGTCCACTGTTTACACTTTTATTCTGTGCACTAACCTGAAGCACGTCTGTTACCACAAAATCTAAAAGCGTGTCCCCTCTGACCACAACTCCAACAAACCATATTTGTGCTACCTACCGTCTCTCTGATAGGGTTTCTCATTTGTCTTTCTCTATCATAAGTATTTTGATTATTATTTCCCTGAAGTGTCTGTATTTCTCCCCGTCTTCTCCATCCGTATCTTGCATGTCCTATCTCTATAGGTTCCTACATTCTCTCTTCTCTATTACTTCCTATCTCTCGTCCTACTCTTAGTCTAAATCTCCTTCTCAAACCTTCTTCCTGTACTGCTATATCCACAGCCTGTGATAACCTCGCAGGATTTTCTCTCATAAGTTTAAATTTAAGTCCATCTGACTTTATCCCATCAACAAAAATTCCAACCAGCATCCTCTCCACTTCCTCGCCTTGAACATTCTGGCCTATGAATGCTTCTTCAGCTAGATTAATCAGCCTGTCACTGAATAGCTGAACGCTTTCTCCATTATCTTGCCTAGATTGTCTTAATACTGAAAAAGCATGTTGGGGATCCGTGATCTCAGCATATTTCCGAGCCAAATCATCCTTAAATTGCTCCCACGTCTCATCTGTTCCTGCTTCCAATTTTCTTCGAATATGATCTGAGACAGGCGATGCACTTGTCCTATAAGCTAAATTTTTCTTATCTTCGTCTGTGGCGGCACCCATTAAATAAGCATGTTTTTCTATGGACACAATACTTTTTTAAAAATATTTTGCTTGCCCACTAAACTTATCAATGTCAACCGCTATGCTTTGCTGTTTCAAAACTGTGTCTAACTTGGATATGGCTCTACCTACACCAAAAAGCACCTGTCCTAAGGAAAGGTCCTGGGGTTCCATTGCAATTTTGAACAAAACAATTCAATATAATAATAATATGTTAATATAATAATATATTAATTAAACTTATCAGGTCCTATAATCTTCTAATACTACAATATTAAATTTATACTTTACAAGTGTTGGCTGTCAACGATTAGGGTCCCTGCCTGTAGTTAGACACTCGTCGAAAACTGCATATTAATGGTTCTCAGATTTCACTCTTGTATGCTGAGAGGCACGGTTAAATGTATCTGGCGCCCAAGGACTCGAACAAGGATAGACAAGGCGGGCTTCACCACCCCACAAGGATCGATAAGGCGGGCTTCACAACCGCATAAAGATATTGAAACTGATTCAGCAAAGCGGGCTTCACAACCGCATAAAGATATTGAAACTGATTCAGCAAAGCGAGCTTCACAACCGCATAAAGATATTGAAACTGATTCAGCAAAGCGGGCTTCACAACCGCATAAAGATATTGAAACTGATTCAGCAAAGCGGGCTTCACAACCGCATAAAGATATTGAAACTGATTTAGCAAAGAGGGCTTCACAACCGCATAAAGATATTTAAGGTTGATCTGTTCCACTGCCAGTTAAGGTCGGCATTTTGGAAACTTCTTGAAGTCCGTTCAGCAGAGATCCGATAATGTGCCAGTGTCTCAGAGGCACCGCATTTTCCAAACACTTGCAGTATAAACCAGTGGCTGTGTTAAATATAGTGGCCCAGTACCTCCGTTATGTACCGCGACACATGAAGTTGTTTAGACTGGTCCACGGCACCATTTCGCTTATGTGACAGTGTAGCGAATTGGTGAAGTCAGAAATAACATAACTCCAGCAGTCTCCTGATGTATAATATTTAATTGTAGTTGCTTCAGGTTTACAGATTCTTATAAATATCGTAGACAAATAACAGAGGTCCAGATATCTCAACAATACTTGATGGTGACTTAAACGTGACCTCGCTCTAAGACTGCTGGCTAATCACTAACTCCGTTGCTATTCTTACGTCAACGCGTGAGCATCCTTAGTAATTTACATTTCCCCGGGGTGCTCCCGCGTGCACTGAAGTTTCGACCCTTTTCCCCTTTCACGCCGACTTAAATTCCCTTAACAGAGACAGACACTATGTTATAGATGTCATAGTTTGAGTTCATTACCGGTTCAGAATGATAGCTTATTAATCCGAAGATAATTGTTGTCCATATGAGGTAATGGTAAATTGGACATTATCCTTGTTACAACCTCATGAAACACAGTGAGATTCCATCATGGTTTAACATATTATCGATGAGGTAGAACAGCATAAAGAAATAATCTAATTAACATAGAACATTGTCTTATTCCTAGAATATCTAACGTAACTTAGTAATCTAATGAAACCAAAATATTCAATTAAATTATCATACTTAGTGACTTTTGTAAAATAATCTTTAAAGTGTAAGAGAATAATATTAATGCGAATGATTTTTTTTCTCTTGCAGACCAGGCTAAATTGTTTTAAAACATTCAAATTGGAAACAATAAAGATACATTTAATGTTTAATTTGTGCAAAATTATATTGTTGAAATTTTTTTTCCATTTAGCTATACTTTTTATTTTCTGAAATACAGCTGTTGTTTGCATAGGGGTCAGACGATTGTCTCCAGTAGGTTGGAACATTTGCCCAGTCAGCATAAAATCGGTTGTGCTGTAATCAAAGAAAATGTTAGTGTTAGTAGTATGTAACGTTGAGGTATGAAACGTTGAAAGTCGTTTAGAAGATGTGGTAGATGGTATTCAAATTTGGCCAATATTTTTCCCAGTTGGCTAACACATTTTCCTTCTTTTTATAAGTTTGGACGCGATACTTATAAGTTTGGCTGAAATATTTCTGTACTTGGTCAGTATTTTTCCCATTTGGTTAACACATCTTCCTACATTTTTATAAATTTGGACGAGCTATTTCTTTAATTGGCCAATATGTTTCCCGTTTGGTTAACACATTTTCCTACTTTTCATAAGTTTGGACGCGATATTTAGTTACATTGCCAATATTTTTAACATTTGCCTAACAAATGTTCCTACTTTTTAGTTGCGATATTTATAAGTTTGACCGATCTTTTTCTTATTTGGCTAACCAATTTTCCTATTTTTTAAAAATAAGTTTGGTCGAGATATTTATACATTTGGTTGAAATATTTCTTTACTTGGCCAAAATTGTTTCACATTTGGTAAACAAATTTTCATACTTTTCATAAGTTTGGAAGAGATATTTACAAGATTAGTGAACATTTCTGTTGATTTGGCTATCATCTTTCCTACATTTTTAGCAGTTTAGTTGAGCTATTTCTTAACTTAGACAATACTTTTTCCTCCTTTCTATAAGTTTAGTTGAGATATATCTGTATTGGGCCAGTATTTTTCCCATTTGGCTGATACAGTTTTCCTACTTTCTGATAAGTTTGCTTGAGGTATTTATAAGTTTGGTTGAAATATTCCTTTACTTAGCCAATATTTTTGTTTTCACATTTGGTTAACAAAATGTCCTAATTTTCATAAATTTGGACGAAATATTTATACGTTTAGTGGGCATTTTAGTTTATCTGGCTAACATTTTTCATAATTTTTATTAGTGTGGTTGAGATATTTCTTAACTTAGCCTACATATTTTCACATTTGGTTTACAAATTTTCCTACTTTTTATAAGATAGGATGAGATATTTATAAATTTGTTTGAATTATTTCTTTACTTGGTCAATACTTTTCCCTTTTGGTTAACACGTGATAGTACTATTTATAAATTTGGTCGAGGTATTTCTTTTATTTCTCCCTGGCCTAGGGGTTAGTGACTTTCTCCGTAATTCCGTATACTCTTGTGAGTAACATGACGACGGCGAGAATCGGTAGCGGTTCTAACAGCGTCAGTAACTTAGGGGTATGTGAGCCGTCGCTCAGAAAGCAATGGCAAACTACTGAGTGTAATCTTGCCAAGAAATCAACAATCAGCTGAAAGATGCTGAGGTTGACAGCGATGTCCTGTAAAGTATGTGCAAACATATTATTTCTTTATCTGGCCAATATTTTCTCAGTTATCTAACAAATTGTCCTACTTTTATAAGTTTGGCCGAGATATTTATAAGTTTGACCAACATGGTTCCCTGTGGGTAACAAAATTTTCCAATTTTTATAAATTTTGATGATATTTTTCTTTTCTTGAGCAATATTTTTCCCATTTGGCTAACAAATTTTCCAATTTAATAAGTTTGGCTGAGATAGTTATAAGTTGATTGAGATATTTTTGAATTTGGGAAACATTTTTCCTACATTGGTTAACCTGTTTCCTTAATTTTGTTGACATATTTCTTGAATTTGTCATCAGTATGTAACATTATCTCACCACATGACAACTATATATACACCATCAACACTAAAAATTCAACAACCAAGACGTAGTTTCAATGTATACCTGTTTATTTACAGTATTTACAGTACATTTTTACAAGAATAAAAAAGCATAATGTCATTATACGAAATTGATGCTGCAATATGCGCTAGTATATATATAGTATGATCACATTTTATTTTCACATAAAGATCTATACACATTGTATGTTTTTTCTCGGTTTCTTCACACCATTGTCGGAGTAGGTTGTTTCTTCTGGCTGGTAGCCTGGTAAGTATCTGTCTCTTGGCGTGTAGTCATAACACTGGTTTCCTGCCTGGTGGGCTGATATCTGAGAATTGTAGACAAAGGTGGCATCAAACATCTGAGTTTCGATCACATCAAACACCTGGGTGTCGGGCATATCTAACATCTGGCTATTTGGCTCATCACACATCTGGTTGCTGGGCTCATCACTTATCGGACTGTAGCTGGGTTGAAGACTGGAAGTATAGTAGGCGTCACCTTGGTGGCTTCGTTTGGTACCCTGTTTGACTTCGGCACTGACTTGGGTGTTCTGTTTACTGGCTTGATAGCTTAGATTTGTGCCTTGTTTGACTTGGTTACTGACTTGGTTGGGTGCTTTGCTTGGTTGATTCGATCAAAGTAAGCTAGGATCTCACGCTGCATAACTATCATCTGTTCATATTCTTGATGAGCAAGTGTCATTCCAATAATAGTAAGAAACTTCTTGTCGGACTCGCCAAAGAATTGACGGATGTGTAACGTGGTCGTTCCTCTGCAGCATGAGACAAACACGGCCTTGTCTCCAGCGCCTACTGGTCTATCATCCACACCGAGACATGTTGACCCAGTTATCAGGAACAGTCTTGAGATCTGTATTCATCTTCGAATCACAATGAACTAGTGTTACCAGTCTCAGGTTTATATACTAGTTTTTAAGCCACGTGTAAAATCGGTTTCAGCCAGTTTCTTAGTTCAAGCGTCTCAGATTACGCAGACGCTGCTGTACGTATATCTTGACTACGCGGCCTACTACCCGCTCATTGACCCTCTGCATGTTTGAGACGAGCTGGAGAAAGCGGGTTATGCTCACGCATGACAGTTCATAATGCTGAAATAGATAGCGTAGAGGGTGCAGCATTACTTGTGTTGTAGTCACTGTGAGATACAGTCTTAGAAGCCAGAATACCAACAATATTCATATACAGTGTCCTCATACCCACAGTTGTTTCCTTTGCATTGAGGACTGCTTAGCTATTGAGGCCATGTCTGTAAGTATATTATAACCATCTTGTTTTTTTTTTTTAAGCATTCGCTTAAGACTCATCCTTCAGTGTGGATTGAATTAAGGTTAAGGTTGCGGTGACGATGATCGCTTGACGATGGATGGAGATGGCTCCGGAGTAGCCTGTTGGCAATTACAGTCGAAGATATACTCCCTAATTCTACTGAGGCTTAGCGTTATTATTTCCTCTTTGGTCATGTTCTGTTTAGTACAGCATACAATCGACATGTCACTAGGTCATAAAAGTTATCACTATTATCACGAAAATCCGTAAATGAATCCACGGGTTTTTGAGCTTGTTGGAAGTTGCGATTAAAGCAGTCCATGCAATCCCTGTGTTGTTCTGCTCTTAATAAGTGCCACCGTGTTTCTCCATTAGTTGTTCTTGGGCATCCTATCAGTAAAACATAGATAACAATAAGGTACTATAACAGCGGTATAGACATACACATTATGAATAATATCTCTGTATCTGACATGTACCGGTCTCCATGGCCTAGGGGTTTACGTCTTTCTCCGTTATCCCGTATATTCTTGTGAGTAACATAATCTGCGCGAGAATCGGTAGCGGTTCTCGCCGCGTTGGTAACTTAAGGGTATTGAGCCGGTAGCTCAGAAAGCAATGACAACCTACTGAGCGTAATCTTGCCTAGTTCATCAACAGCAGCTTAAAAAGCTGCTGATGTTGACTACAACGTTCTGTACGGGATAACCCCCAAAAAAAAAAAAATACTGACATGTGTCCCCGGGTAAAACAGTCATAATATTATTATCTATAATGGGTAGTTTGAATGCCAGTTTATTCTAGATCGACGCAACCTACTATGATATATTACGAAATGTCTTGTCTCTTCAATTATATGCGTCTAGCATCATATATCTCCTTATTATACTAGTATTATTAGGTTAACCGTATGCCGACTTGGAGTAACAATAAAAATATGAAAGATTTATCAAAGTCCAACTTACCATTAGCGACTTGTCACACGATGACCTGATTGCTGTTGTCAGAGGACGGTACATCTATAAAACCAATACTGGATGTTTTATACACGATATCTGATGATGTAGAATCATGACACCACAGAATAATTTGCGCTGTCTGGGCATGTCTGATCTTAATACAATCATGTGCTAAGGTTGTGGCCTATCAACGCCGTATAGTCGCTTGTCACGGTCGCCGAGGTCACAATCTCAGGTCTTATGAGTACGCATTACTCTTTAGATTCGCTGTGCTACAATCACGTCTAGCTAGTATGCAATAGAAAATGACGATCAGTCTCTCTCTCTCTCTCTCTCTCTCTCTCTCTCTCTCTCTCTCTCACACACACACACACACACACACACACACACACACACACACACACATTTTTAGTGTTTACTTCTGATCATCACGAGTTATGTCCCGTAATTCGAAAATCGATAAGAAACTCATTTTCTGTAGTATCCCTCTTAACCAAGTGTCTCGGATGTACCCTTACATATGTGACAGGATGTAGAGCCATCTTTACTCGGCTGTAACCATTACCCACTTGTCCCAGATGCACCGCCCTATTTGACCTGTTTTAGCCAGTAAGCACGTGTACTGGATGTACCCCTTACACATGTGCCCAGAAGCACCGCCATCTATGACCGAATGTAATCAGGACCCACGTGTAAAGGCTGTAACCTTATTCATGTGACCTGAAGCAGCACCCACACGTGGTCTGATTGTAGCCATTAACAAAGTGTCCTGATGTATCCCTTAGACATGTGACCATATGTCTGGCTGTACATAATCACACAGCCCGTGGACGAGTCTTGTATCTCTACCACATCGCCATTGGTATGATGATAGTGTTCCCAACCCCAACCAAGTTGTTCCAAGTGTTCCCAACCCCAATTATATTATACAATCGTTTACCTTACAATAGCTATATAATGGAAAAATTCAAGCCTTCTGACGATTGGATCCGTAAAAATGCATTGGCATTGTTGATGGTAGACCTCCTTGCCATTATACTGTACCATTTGTCTCGTTGTTCATCGTCACAAAGCCCGATTGCGATGATTGTATCTCTAGCACATCGCCATTGGTGTGATGCTAGTGTTTACATTTCAGCCACTACAGATAGTAATAAACACCAATATAATAACTAATCGGTCACTTTTCATTAGATATATAAAGGAACACCCAAGGACTTCTGACGATCGATTTTCACATATGCGTCGAAGTTGTCGATGTCCTTCTATCCCGTGCCGCCATCTTTACTTTTTCACTTTGCACATCACAAATACTATTTTAATATTACTTTTAATGATTAAAGTTTATCATTTTTTTTAAACTATACAAAACCGGAAGCAGTTACATATCCTACCGCATAAGATTTGAAAATTCGACTTTTTATGGCTTGTTGCGATGTCCCATTAGCGATATCAAAAAGTATTTAAGGTTCAGTGGCGATCCAGAAATAGGGGGGGGGGGGTGGATAACGACATGCACTACTACTATCTGTCACACATATGTGATATGTATGTCAATCTCTCTGAATGGAATCACACATACACACATAATTACGTTTAGGTCGGTTCTCGTTTACTTTTAGAAATTGATCCGTTGTTGTGATAACATTGTAGGTCTGCATAGCGACCAGTCACACACACAGTCACACACACACACACACACACACACACACACACACACACACACACACACACACACACACACACACACACACACACACACACACAGTCACACAGTCAAAAAGGCGGACAAATAGTCATAGATCCCAGACCAGCTGTCATCACAACGACATATATCCAAGCAGACATACGATCAAAACCCCAAACACACATAGAGTCAGCCATATTAATAGATAGACATACAAGTAGACAAATCTATAGTAGATTGACGTACAGGCTCACAGTCTAAATTTAGACATTTATATGTGCAAAATATACACAAATACGCGCGCATACTCTAAATAGACCTAAGCAATATATGTAACGCTCACCTCAGCGCCAAAGTGTAATTATCGTTATCTCAGGCCCAGTGCGGGCGACGTGACACCCGAAACACTAACGCTCGTGGGCGAGTACATTCGTGTGATTTAGTAAGACATGTGTCAGCCTGGTAGCGCACTTAAACACCTACCTACCACGTCACGTATTTTAATAGAGTCGAACCACTTAAGAGAAACAATTTAGCATGATCTGCACAAGAGAAATAATTCACATTAATATTATTCTTTTACACTTTAAAGATTATTCTACAAAAGCCACTATGTATGATAATTCAACTGAATATTTTTTTTTTTAAATTTAAATTACTAATTTAGGTTAGATATTCTACGAGTAAGACAATTTTCTATGTTAATTAGATTATTTATTTATGCTATTCTACCTCCTGGATAATATGTTAAAGCTCGATGGCATCTCACTGTATTTCATGAGGCTGTAACAAGGATAATGTCCAATTTACCATTACACCATATGGACAACAATTACCTTTTGATTAATAAGCCTGTGAGTTTAACCCCAGGACTATCACTCTGAGCCGGTGATGAACCCCAACTATAACTTCTCCTTGAAGTTTAATAGGGTACGGGTAATGATCGAAATCTCCGATTTGCTCTACACTTTGGACCATCATCTCGTTGTTCGATCAGTCAATCATATTGACTTCGATCTCCGCATTGAGGAGTTCGATCACCGCCCACGTCGGGCCGCGCCGTCCAACCCGCGCCGCTCGCCTCGCCTGCCCCGGAGACACAGTTGATCGGAAGTACAAAAGAGCGCAAGTTGTGAATAAGTAGGTCACCGTAGTTCCGCTTTTGTGACGTCACGCCGTAGCTCCTAGCCTTTTCATATAAGGATTTACTAGGTCCTGACCTATGAAGCGGAGCTAAAATCGCCTTAGTTAGAACATCTCATACTACTATCATCTGAACGGATGGCTCTGTGCTAAGAGACAAAAGAAGTGCCCTCGGTTCATTGCCAAGATTAATATATTGTGTAGGACATATGGTACCAGAATATCTAGTCTGAAAAAGAGGTGTAGCTAGTTACTGCGGCGTACCGCTGGCTGCAGCATTAACAGCACACACACGACTTGACTGCAACGAATCCACAGAGCATGCTGAGAAGGCTGTAGAAAGGCATGCTTCAGTGCAGAGTGGCATGCTTCAATTTAAAAAAAAAAAAAAAAAAACAATCACAGATCAGAACCATCTTTGGATATTTCTCCAGAGCATGCTGGTGTGTTGGAAAAAAAGCAGGTTGACACAATGGCTGTATCTTCACCGCAGGGTGGAGTATTAGTTCACGAAAATGGAAATGTGAACAGGGCCCTTTGGGAATGTGTTTAGTGAGGAAGAAATCGTTATCATTGCCTGGAGAGAATGGTGTGGCACTTAATCTAGCATGACAATCAGTTTCCCGATGAAACGTTAAACAGACATATAATTAGACAGCAACTGGTACCATTAGCATTGGGACTCTTCGTTGGTTGTTGAAGATGATGACGGCGCACTTGTGGGTATGCGCCGATCTTTGTGATGTCGGTTCTTGACTCAACTCAACTCAAAGTAGAGACAAACAGTGTCGCTTGGTTGCGCAATGAGAAGTGTGGAGAGACATTGGCAAACATCGGTGGCCATTGGGAAGATCAGCATGAGAACTCGCAGGTCAGGGGGGATGAAGCTGAATGGCCCAAGACGATGGTTGATATGCTGGAATATCAACAACATAACAGACCCAGATACAAGGGACCACCATCTGTGGATACACATGCATGTCTGGTACATTTTGGCCGGGCACATGATGACTGGGGTTATGATGACGACAACGATGCAGTTTTTAGGCATGACAGATGCCAGATAGACAGAGGCTCAGTTCATTCCAAGAGATAGTTACGCTCGGATGCACCCAGGTGTTGGTATCTTAATAAAGAAAGACATATGTCGATAAAACAAGTACAGCACTCCCCTGAACATCTCAAGGCGTGTATGGTATAGTAGGCCTATGTAGAAGGTATAACAGACACTTCTACACTCATTAAGAAGCAAGGCGTAAGTCATATATTTCTATAGACTAATCGGCAAGTCATCTGGTCATTATTACACCGGCCGACGTCACTTTCCACATTTTTTAGTCTCAATGTTAGGTTGAATCGACCAAGAAGATCGTGTCAATAAAACATTTTCGGCTCAACAGAGATTTGACAATATGACGATCAAGTTGGTAGGCAGCAATGCTAGCTGCCTCGGCTGATGTAGACACTGGACCATATTGACAAGATGAAATCAGTAATATGAAAAGTCAGACCCTGTAAGTTGGCCACCCTTGAGGCACACGCACCAACAGCAGACCACAAAAATAGAAAGTACAAGAAAATGGAAGTGTATTTTCGACTACAGATACAAAATGAAAGAGGTTAAAAAAAAAAGATTGATCTAACTATGTAATCAGAAAAGTGTCATCTAAACATATTTCTGAAAAAAATCCAAGAAGATACTATAATTGAAAACGAAATTGAGATAAAAGAAACCAGACGTACCTTATCATAACAAGCAGGCATTTTTAGAAACACCGTCACGTGTCCAGAAACCAAAAAAAAAAAAAAAACACGCATCCAGAACTGAAAGAAACATCGATAACAATCCTGCAATAATCAACACTAAGGTTGAAAGGTTAAGAATGTATTAGAAAAAAGACTGGCAGACTGATACATCAGCACAACCACCTATGTTGACAAAAACAACATCTTGTTTAAAAGTCTAACTAAAGAAATCATGGAGGCGAACATCTAGCAGAAAAAGTCACAGTCAATTTGGATAGTCTAAATTCAGGTTTTCCCTCAGCCAACACAATTTGGATAGTCTAAATTCAGGTTTTCCCTCAGCCAACACAATTTGGATAGTCTAAATTCAGGTTTTCCCTCAGCCAACACAATTTGGATAGTCTAAATTCAGGTTTTCCCTCAGCCAACACAATTTGGATAGTCTAAATTCAGGTTTTCCCTCAGCCAACACAATTTGGATAGTCTAAATTCAGGTTTTCCCTCAGCCAACACAATTTGGATAGTCTAAATTCAGGTTTTCCCTCAGCCAACACAATTTTTATTGGTGGTGGAAACAGTCAACGAATAGACTTTTGATGACAAAAAGGATTCTAACGAAAATGTTCTGATGAAAAGAAAGTAATTAAACATGCTGAATATTAATTAACAAGCAGAGATGTACAAGATGAAAGCATTTTCATCATCATCAGTTGTCTTGACGGTAAGCATGGGCGGTCATGTTTCACCATCCCACACGATCACCAGAGTCGTGGATCAGCTCAGTGTTCTTGTCTCGACCATACCACGTGACCAAGTCATCTCGTTATTTACTTCTCTGTCCTCCCCCTGTTCCCCCCCCCCCCCCCCCTCAATCTTGCCAGTTGTCACAAAGTTCTCCAAATTATTTATTCTCATAACGTGTCTCAAACAAACAAAAAACCTGTGACTGTCTACGTCTAATTTCTTTAATCAGTTTACGGTAGTGCAAATACGCAAAACACTTGATTGAAGCAACAAATTAAAAGATATAGACATACATAAACATAAAAGCTAAATACGTAAACTCAAGATAATGAAAGACAAGACAATAAAAGCCTTTTCATATGGATGTATCAGAGACAGGAATTAGAAGACTCACTATATCAGACACACATTCTATTATCTCGGGAATAACAAGACTCCCTATATCAGACACACACTCTATTATCTCGGGAATGAGAAGACTCCCTAGTTCAGGCACACATTCTATTATCTCGGGAATGAGAAGACTCACTAGTTCAGACACACATTCTGTTATCTCGGGAATGAGAAGACTCCCTAGTTCCGACACACATTCTGTTATCTCGGGAATGAGAAGACGCCCTAGTTCAGACACACATTCTGTTATCTCGGGAATGAGAAGACTCCCTAGTTCCGACACACATTCTGTTATCTCGGGAATGAGAAGACTCCCTAGTTCAGACACACATTCTATTATCTCGGGAATGAGAAGACTCCCTAGTTCAGATACACATTCTATTATCTCGGGAATGAGAAGACTCCCTAGTTCAGACACACATTCTATTATCTCGGGAATGAGAAGACTCCCTAGTTCAGACACACATTCTATTATCTCGGGAATGAGAAGACTCCCTAGTTCAGGCACACATTCTATTATCTCGGGAATAAGAAGACTCCCTAGTTCAGACACACATTCTGTTATTTCGGGAATGAGAAGACTCCCTAGTTCAGACACACATTCTGTTATCTCGGGAATGAGAAGACTCCCTAGTTCAGACACACATTCTATTATCTCGGGAATGAGAAGACTCCCTAGTTCAGACACACATTTTATTATCTCGGGAATGAGAAGACTCCCTAGTTCAGGCACACATTCTATTATCTCGGGAATGAGAAGACTCCCTATATCAGACACACATTCTATTATCTCGGGAATGAGAAGACTCCCTAGTTCAGACACACATTTTATTATCTCGTGAATGAGAAGACTTCCTAGTTCAGAAAAAAGTTCTCAATTATCAAGTAATAAAGGATTCACTAATTCAGAAACATTAAAATCGTTTTTCCTTTTCTGTGAATAGTTCGAATGTTCT
>JACEFZ010010448.1:170000-217500 GCA_014155875.1 Cepaea nemoralis | reverse complement strand
CAGGTAAAATCTGAAAGAGCTAACCATATTTTCTTGACAATCGGAACTTGGAATGTACACACCCTACTTGATAGAGACGGCGCGTCGGGCGCAGAGAGACGAACAGCACTGATTGGGGGAGAGCTGGGCAGGTACAACATCGAGATTGCAGCTTTGAGCGAGACACGACTCGGAGACGAAGGCCAAATCTGTGAAGTAGGTGCCGGCTACACATTTTTCTGGAGAGGAAGTAAAAGCGAGGAAGGACGCCAATCCGGTGTGGTTGGCAAACTAGCTGAATTTCCGAAGGCTATAAATGACAGGCTTATGACTATTAAGTTACCCCTGCCGAAAGGAAAGAAGCATGCAACCATCGTGAGTGTCTACGCACCAACCATGACAAATGAAGATGACGTCAAAAACAAGTACTATGAAGACTTGAACAACGTATTAACATCTGTTCCCAAATGAGACAAACGTATACTCCTTGGAGACTTCAATGCCAGAGTAGGTAAGGACACCACCTCTTGGAATGGCATCATTGGAAAGTACGGAGTCGGAAATTGTAGCAGCAATGGGCTCTTCCTCCTTCAGACCTGTGCCGAATACGATCTCCTGATCACCAACACAATTTTCCGTCTTCCCAAGAGAAATAGGTCATCATGGATGCACTCTCGCTCGAAACACTGGCACCTCATTGACTATGTCATCGTCAGGAGGAGTGACAGACAAGACGTTCGGCTGACAAAATCCATGTGTGATGCCGAATGTCTCGAAAATAAACATACACATAAAACCACAACGGTGTCCTCAAGGGGTAACAATGCAAAACAACTAAATGTCACACGCCTAAACAGCAAAAAATGCAGATGTCGTTTGAAAATATGCTGGAAGACCTCCTCAAGCCAAATGCTGCAGCTAAACAAGATGCGGAAACAGAGTGGAGAGCCCTAAAAGACATAATTTACAACACTGCTATGGAAATTCTGGGTTCCATACTTTCAATCCCACTGGATGAAATGAATAGTAATCATCATTCTTGATGGACAAACAACAACACTTATAAGAAAGGTGGTTTCGGATGTTGACACTTGTCCTGTGCTCCCAGGTGTGACAACCTAAAGTTGGTACCAATGATGTCTTCAGAAGTAAAGGAGGCTAGGTGCTACAGACCACATCACCCACCCAGTGTCGACTGCTCAAGACAAATACGCGTTCAGCACCATATGTCCAATGCTCGTCAAGGCGTAGACTTTAATTACTGACTCATAAGAAGGCGACCGCAGTGATATTGGCCACAACACACACCACACACACACACTCACACACACACACACACACATATATATATATATATATATATATATATATATATATATATATATATATATATATATATATATATATATATATTAGTAGATACGGTTGTTGTACACAGTGAGCAACTGGGGTTAGAATTAAATTGTAAAAAGACTCAGGTTATGGACGTCACTAGGAAGGAAGAAGTGCCACAATGTAATAGACAAGTAAATGGAAATATTCTTCAACAAGTGAATCGGTACAATTATCTTGGAACAGTCATAACATCTGATGGGAGATGTCTTGAAGAGATTAGAACAAGAATCGCCATGGCGAAAGTAGCCTTTAGCAAGATGAAAAACATTCTGACCAATAAGAAGATGTCAATTGAAACGAGAAAAAGAGTGTTGAGGGGATACATAGAGCCTGTTCTTTTGTATGGATGTGAAACTTGGACAATGAGCAGTCAAGCTGAAAAGCATCTGATGGCTGCAGAAATGTGGTTTCTGAGGAAAATGCAAAGAATACCATGGACAGACAGAAAAACCAATGACCAAGTACTACAGGAGACAAATGAACATCGTAAACTGATTAGAGAAATTAGACGTAGACAGTCAAAAATTTTTGGACATGTTATGAGAAGAAATGGATTGGAGAACTTAGTGACAACTGGCAAGATCAAGGGGAACAGACCAAGAGGAAGACCGAGAGGAAAATACCTGGATGGCTTGACCACATGGCATGGACGAGACAGGAACACTGAGCTGATCCATGACACTGGTGATCGGGTGAAATGGCGAGTCATGACCGCCCACGCTTTCCGGCATGACACATGATATATATATCTATATCTATATATATATATATTAGTGTACGATAGTCTCATATTAGCATAGAACAACAGGCACTCGGTTGAGAATGGAGACATTATCATGCGGGAAGACATTTCCTGGCAACCAATTTAGGCTAGTTATTATCCCCCTCCCACCTCCCACCCCCCCCCCCCCCCAAAAAAAAAAAAAAAACAAACAAACAAACAAACAAACAACAATCCTTGCTTCGATGGGGATTCTGACTTATGACCACCGGAGGGCAGGCCGCGTGCTACTCACTTTGATACCACTGCTCCCACCACGAGCTTACTCTGGACTCGAAGACTCTCGTAAACTGGAATCACTCTAGGTGGAGTTTGCTAAATTTGCGGCTATTTTAAAGGCAGTCTCTCTCACTAATGGCTAACGTGAAATAAAGGACAGGCTCTCAGGCCATGCCGAGGCCCGTAGAGAAACAAAGGACAGGCTCTCGGGCCATGCCGAAGCTCGTAGAGAAACAAAGAACTGGTTCCCAGGTCACGTGGAGGCCCGAGAGAAACAAACGAAGGTAACACTGCAACCCGTCATGTATGTGTAGTGGAGTGTTGGCGTGAGACTGGCTACTTCAGCCCGTAGACAACTTTAGCTGGACACTTAAACCATCAATGTACGAATCAGCCAACCAAGATGGAAACAGGTTGTTCCAAAACTTGGACGGGAGGTCGTATTCGCATTGATATCTATACAGACAGAGTTGCAAGCAGTGAGATCTAGAATAATAACAGCAACATTTACAACAACAACAAAAACAAATATACAGTAACAATGAATACGACCCAGTGTTCTGCACCAGCAAACAATACGGATGAACAAGTTAAGGGGGGGGGGGGAATAATACGCGCAGCTTGAAAATATGAGCACTGTAGATAGTCAAATTCATGGCACAAATGCCCAGTTGTCACCATACATTCCTGTTATTGCATTCTCTACACGTGACCAAACATGACGAATGTCTCTTTCTGATGTTGTTTGGTAGGCTGTCCGTGTCTCTTTCTTATGCTTCTGTAGCCTGTCTAAACACGCTTAGTTTACTCACCTTGACTGATCAAGGAATGTCCAGCATCCTTCTGTAACAGCACATCTCTGAAGATGTATTTTGTTGTGTATGTACTAACTGTCCGAGACCGAGTAAGAAATGATGCTATCAGACAGACAGTGGGATCAACACCTTGTGTCACATAAATTGACAGACAGAAGATCAATTGGTGTGACCATCTCGTTGGAATGCAACACCATCAATGACCAGCACTGGCGCTATATCAAAGAACATCTGCAATGAGAGCAAGAGGACGCCGAGAAGAACATGAATTAAAGACATCAAAGACATTGTACAATCACAGGGAAAGACACTGTCCAGTGCCACTCACCGGGCGCTGGAATGCCAATTATTCACCTCCCGACGCTTGACGGCAAAAGAGGAAGAATACGATGATGTTGATGAGGATGACTAACTGTCCAGAATTCAAAGCCATGTGTTCAAATAGTTCTATGTAACATACAGAACCCTACCGCTGTCAATGTAGAGGTTAACGCGCTCACCTATGAACACTCAGATAGCCCCGAAGTGCTCATCTATACAGATGGATCTGTTGTAAAGCAGCAGAGAAGTGCGTGGGCATTTATAGCCCGTTCAGCGGGCCGAACCGTTCAAGAATCCAGTGGTGCCCACTCTATGACCACGAGCAGCATGACGATGGAGGTGATGGCAGTTACACAGGCTTTCATATGGCTGGAATCACAGCATTATACCAACGTGTGTGTACTAAGTGATTCAATGAGCATGATTCAGAAGGTCGAAGCAGAATCTGTACGTAAACAGTGGACTGAGTCGCTGCGGAAGTCTGTTGTCCGTAAAGTCACCTTCATCTTCGTCCAGGGACATGCGGGAGTCGAGGGAAATGAACGAGCTGATACACTGGCTGGCTCTGCATCCCCTGTAGATGGCAAGCCCATGGCCCGTACAGCGGGCCGAACCGTTCAAGAATCCAGTGGTTCCCACTCTATGACCACGAGCAGCATGACGATGGAGGTGATGGCAGTTACACAGGCTTTCATATGGCTGGAATCACAGCATTACACCAACGTGTGTGTACTAAGTGATTCAATGAGCATGATTCAGAAGGTCGAAGCTGGATCTGTACATAACAGTGGACTGAGTCGCTGCGGAAGTCTGTTGTCCGTAAAGTCACCTTCATCTTCGTCCAGGGACATGCGGGAGTCGAGGGAAATGAACGAGCTGATACACTGGCTGGCTCTGCATCCCCTGTAGATGGCCAGCCCATGGCGAGAACAGAGGACTTTGACGTCAGTGATTCCACATCGCTGTCCAGGATGAAAGACTTGAGAGTAAGAATCGGCACAGCCAGACGCGAGAGGTACATCGGGAAAACAAAGCGCCTCGTCAACCAACACAGAACTGGCACTATTAGCCACCGGACACTGATGCATATGCTGGGGGGAGGATCTGAGCACCTATGGACATGTCCGGAGTGCAATGAAGATACCCCAACTGATAACTGATAATTGATAACCTTTATTTTATAAAGATTTAGCTCTTGCCTGACTATGATGGTCTTTCGTTATGAGATTCAACTTTCATCTTATGACATTCATGTATCTAAATATTTGAATTTCGCAATTGTCTCAAATTAACACCGTTTAATATTAGATTTAACCTGATCTGTTTCTTTGCTATTACTCGCTAGAATTGAAGCTGTGGCCCGTATTGTTCACTGTCTACAATCACGTAAGTAGTGTATTTTGGGCTAAAGCCATTCCTTTTGTGGATCTTATAAAATCAACCATTTATCGATCCTGATCCACAAAGGGGCGATAACTCTTCGATGTTTTTTTCCCTTAAAAAATGTAGGCGTGGTCAAGTGACTCATCAGAGGGGGTGTGGTGTTCAAGTGACCCCTGTAATTATAGGTATATCTAGTATACGGCATTTAACATAAAACATAAAACAATAACAACACCAATATAGAAGACAAACGATTCAAGTAAGGTATATAATAATTTTTAATAAAACATATATATATATATATATATATATATATATATATATATATATATATATATATATATATATATATATATATATATATATATATATATATATATATATATATATATATATATATATATATATTTAAAAAAGGAAACAGAAAAAAACATAGTCAAGTGACTTCTTAAATTATATGTGAGGGTGTGCAATGACGTGGTCAAGCGGTGGTCGAGAGGTGGTCAAGCGATCAAGAGATGGTCAAGTGGCCCTTTAAACTGTAGGGAAGAGTACGGCTAGTGATGTAGTGGTGGTTAAAGTGAGGGATGACATGATCAAGTGGTGTTCAAGTAGTGGTCAAGTAGTGGTCAAGTGGTCAAGTGACCTCTTAAATTGTCGAGTAAAGTATGTATAGTGACATTGTGGTGTTTAAAATGATAAAAAATGTAGCTGACGTGGTCAACTAGTTGTCAAGTAGTGGTCAGGTAGTGGTCAATTAGTGGTAAACTGGTCGAGTGACCACTTAAATTGTCGGGGAAAGTAGGTGTAGTGGTGTGGTGATGATCATGAGGTGGTCAAGTAGTGGTCAAACAGTGGTCAAGTGACCACTTAAATTGTAGAGGAAAGTACGTGTAGTGACAGGGTGATGATCAAGAGGTGGTCAAGTAGTGGTCAAATAGTAGTCAAGTACTGGTCAAGTGGTTGAATGACCACTTAAATTGTAGAGGAGATTAGGCGTAATGAAACGGTAGTGGTTAAAGTGCTCGATGACGTGGTCAAGTAGTGTTCAACCAGTGGTCAAGCACTGGTCAAGTGGTCAAGTGACCACTTAAATTGTAGAGGAGAGTACGGGTAGTGACATGGTGATGATCAAGAGGTGGTCAAGTAGTGGTCAATTATTTAGGTCTAGAGGTTGGGATGTCTCAGACATGAGGCATCGAACTGTCTGCCATGGGTAGGATGTTGCTTATCAGGCTGGGTGGGTTTTAATACATTTATCGCATTTGTAGAGATGGTGTGGTTGTATATTAATAGTAGTAGAGTTGTTCATAGTAATATTACTCATCATCATCATGAAGAGACATACTGCCTGCCATGGGCGATCACACCTCGCCACATATTGCGATCTCTGATGGTATGTTTCAGTAACACAAGTAGTAATAATATTTGAAATAATAGCAGCAATAGTATTAGTCATCATCATTATCATCATCATCACGTGTCTTACCGGATGGCGTAGGCGATCATACCATCCCACATACTGCGATCTCCGAAACGTTGAGCAATTCACAGGCTGACTCACACATTACCAGCGGTACCTTCATGTAATGGTGGTACTCTTAGTACCAATAGAACCAGTAGTACTAGTCATTAACAGGAGCAAAAGACTTGTCACCTGGCGAGAGTGAGTATGACACTCCATAAATTATGATCTCCAATATCATCGATCAATAATACAAGTAGTAATAATATTGTTAGTAGTAGTAGTGTATTTGTAGTAGTAGTAGTAGTAGTAGTAGTAGTAGTAGTAGTAGTAGTAGTAGTAGTAGTAGTAGTAGTAGTAGTAGTAGTAGTAGCAGTAGTAGTAGTAGTAGTAGTAGTAGTAGTAGTAGTAGTAGTAGTAGTAGTAGTAGTAGTAGTAGTAGTAGTAGTAGTAGTAGTAGTAGTAGTAGTAGTAGTAGTAGTAGTAGTAGAATAGCGAGAGTGCTTGTTGATTCACTAAGTATTTATATAACTTATGTAGTATAAAACTAGTTTGTGTTGTATGCTATGTAATGTGTCGCTGAAATATCTGTCTTTTGTAGTTGTAAGAGGTGATGACGTCATAATCACCAGCTCTATCATTGTCACCAGCTTATTGATTGTGTCTTCATTGCCGCGAAAAAGGCTAATTATGAGATATTGATCATTTCTCAAAGCGACAGAGTCTGGAGTGCTTGACCATTAGGAGCAAGCAACGATACGACAACTGCAAGGTAACTACAAGGCAAATGGCGTCGAATATAGCGTAACGTACACAACTTAGGAGATCATGATTTGTCCGTTCCAGCACGGTGGACAAATAGGTGGTCACTAAGTCCTCAAATTACTCACTCAAATAAACATATAGGATAATAAGGCACCGACCCAAACAATGCAAATTGGCAAAAACACTGAACGATCCACAATGGTAAACGTCAAAATGTAACACATACTAAGAAATCGACAACTACTCAAAAATAAAATGACTCGGCAAAATGACACAAACAATCCAAAAAAAAAAAAAAATGACACAGCCACTGAAAAATGACACAACGATAAACTGACACAACCAAAGAAACCAAAAGAAACAAATGTTAATGTCAAAATGTAACATACAACAACTGAAAATGAAACAAGCAAGAAACAAAATGACATGACAAAATGACACAAACAATGAAAACTGACACAACAACACACTGACGCTAACAAAAGAAACCCAAAACATCCAAAACGTAACAAATACGTACACAAACAGAAATCGGCAACAAACCGACACAAAGTGAAACTGACACCAAATTAAAATGAAATCTGAAAAAGCCAATAAAAATTGCTGACACAAACATTGAAAACTGACACAAACACCGAATAAGGCACCCAAAATAACACAAAATCACCCAAAATGTAACACATACAAAGAAATCGGCAACTACTCAAAATATAAAATGACTCGACAAAATGACACACACAATGGAAAAAAAATCTCACACCCACTGAAAATCACACAACGACAAACTGACACAACGACAAACTGACACAATGACAAACAGACATAACGACACACTGACACAACGACAAACTGACATAACGACAAACTGACACAACGACAAACTGACACAAGTAAAGAAACCAAAATATACAAATGTTAACGTAAAAATGTAACAGACAAGAACAGAAAAAATAACACAACGGCAAAATGACTTAAACAAGGAAGACTAAAACAACCAATGAAAAATGCCAACATGAACACTGAAAACCTGACACAACGACAAACTGAAACAACTAAAGAAAACAAGACAGCCGACTGTAAAAGTCAAAATGTAACACACAAAAGGAAAAAACAGCAACAACAACAGAAAAAGACACAACCACTGAAAATGACAAACATTGATACTATCAAAGAAGCGACATAACCAATCAAAGGAACACGAACACCGAAAACTGACACGACCAGTGACAACTTTTGACACAACCAAAGAAAAAAAGACATCCAAATGTAAACGTCAAAGTAAACATGTAACACAAAAAGAAATCGACAACTGAAAACGACGCACTCTCTGAAGAAAAAAAATGACACAACGACAAAATGAAACAACCAACGAAAACTGACACAACCAATGAAAACTGACACAACAGACTGACACAAACAAAGAAACCAGCACAGGTCAACTTGCCCTATCAACTTACCCACGCACGTGCATAACTTGACCACTTTCCCTAACAACGGCCCCACTTACTATAACAACTTGCCCAATGGCTCCCACACCATGTCAACTTGTCCCATCAATACCCCAACTGTCCACTTGCTCACACAACTTACCCACTTGCAATGTCAACTTGTCAACTATCTTTTATAATCTTGTCCACTGGCTCGCACAACTAATCAAATTGCCATGAAAACTTATACACTTTTGTTTACAACTTAGGCACTTCCCCGAACAACTCCCCCATTTTCTCTAACAACTAATCCACTAGCTCTCGCATCTTCTCCACATGCCCTATCAACTTGCACACTTACCATAACAACTTCCCCATAATTCTCACAGCTTGTCGACATGCCCTAGCAACTTGCCCACTGACCCTAACATCTTCCCAACATGCTCTCACAACTTGTCAAACTGCCCAGTCAACTTCCCCACTAGCCCTAACAAGTAACCCCCATTTGCCCTAACAACTTGTCCACTAGTTCTCACAGCTTGTCGACTTGCCCGACCAACTTGCATACTTATCATAACAACATCCCCACTAACTCTCACAGATTGTCGACTTGCCATACTAACTTACCCATTGAACCTAACAACTTCCCCATTTGCTCTCACAACTTGACGAATTGGCCTAGCGATTTGTCTACTGGACCTAACAACTCCCCCATTTGTCCTCCTAACAACTTGGACACTAGATGTCGCATCTTATTGACTTGTCCTACCAACTTGCACGGTTAACATAACAACATCACACTAACTCTCACAGCTTGTCGACTTGCCCTTCTAACTTGCCCACTGGACCAAACAACTTCCCCACATCCTCTCACAACTTGTCGAATTGACCTACCAACTCCCTCACTGCCTTAAAAACTCCCCCATTTGCCCCAACAACTTGTCCACTAGCCCTCGTATCTTGTCGTCTTGCCCAATCAATCGACACACTTAACATAACAACTTCCCCACTAATTCTTACAACTTGTCGACTTGCCCTAGCAACTTGTCCACTGGGCCTAACATCTCTCCCACATGATCTCACAACTTGTCGAATTGACCGATCAATTCCCCCCCCCCCCCCACTTCCCTAACAACTCCCCCATTTGCCCTAACAACTTGTCCCTAGTTCTCACATCTTGTCGACTTGCCCGATCAACTTGAATGCTTACCATAACAACTTCCCCACTAACTCTCACAGCTTGTCGACTACCCCTACCAACTTTCCCACTGAACCTAACAACTTCTCCACTCGCTCTCACAAATTGCCGAATTGATCTACCTCCTGGCCTACTGGACCTAACAACGCCCCCATTTACCCTAACAACTCGGCCACTAGATGTCGCATCTTGTCGATTTGTCCTAGCAACTTCCACACTTAACATAACAACTTCCGCACTAACTCTCACATCTTGCCGACTTGCCCGACCAACTTGCCCACTGGACCAAACAACTTCCCCACATCCTCTCACAACTTGTCGAATTGATCTATCAACTTCCCCACTTGCCCTAACAAATCCCCTATTTTCCGCAACAACTTGTCCACTAGCACTCGTATCTTGTCAACTTGCCCTATCAACTGACACACTTAGCATGACAACTTCCCCACTTCCATTGTCAACTTGTCAACTACCTCTTACAAACTTGTCCACTGGCTCTCAGAACTTGTCGAATCGCCCTAACAACTTATCCCCATACGTTCACAACTTGGCCACTTGCTCTTACAAACTTGCCGGCTGGTTCTCACAATTTGTCCACTTGCTCTCACAACTTGTCGAATTGTTCTAACAACTTGCCCACTCGACTTCAATCTTCCCCTCTTATTCTTACAAACTTGCCCGATGGCTCTAACAATTTGTCCACTTGCTATTACAATTTGTCGACCACTACCATCAACTCACACACTTACCGTAACAACTGTCCCTTTTCCCCAACAACTTGTCCACTGACTCTCTCATATTGTCGACTTGCCCTATCAACTTACCCACTGGTTCTAACAACTTCCTCACTTGCGCTCACAAAATTTCCACTTGCTATTACAACTTGTCGACAGCCTCGCCCTAATTACCACTTACTCTTGCAAACTGTCCCAATTGCGCACACAAAGGTGTCCACTTGTGATTTCATGTCTTCCTCACCACATAGAGAAGTAGCACTCATAAAATACAAATGTATCCCTCAAGTCATATAGAAGTGTCCCTCATATTGTCATCAGCAATATTTGTGTGTATGTAGGTATGTTCATGTCTTTGGCAGTTCATATTTTGTAAATTCATTTCTTCAGCAACAGATATTTGTAAGTTAATGTTGTCATCAGAAATGTTGTTTTGTGTAAGGTCATGTCTTCGACAGTTCATGTTTTGCTAAGGCCTAGTTTTCGTGAAAATGCAGAAATCTATTGGCTAGAATTTCAACCTGAGTGGTTAATTACTAATACCGCTTGTGGACAGCTATTCTTAGGCATGCGCTAAAGTTGAGAAAATTAACTTCTGTTGAATGGAAGCTACCGCAGGCGTGAATTATTAAACTCTTCTGGAAGTACTACCGGAACATTAACGAGGAAAAGGATCGAATTAGTTATCCCCCTTAATCTGGGAATTATGAAAATATATGCCCACACAAGCGATATTACTCGTGACGTCATATAAAAAAAAAAAAAAATAAATTAGAACAAATGAGGCAGAAGCACAATTGTTCTAATTTAATTTTTTAGAGAATGTTTTTTTAAGAAGATGATTTTTTAAAGAGGATGTGGGGAAGTTGTTTGGTCCAGTGGGCAAGTTGGTCGGGCAAGTCGGTAAGATGTGAGAGTTAGTGCGGAAGTTGTTATGTTAAGTGTGGAAGTTGCTAGGACAAGTCGACAAGATGCGGCATCTAGTGGCGAAGTTGTTAGGGTAAATGGGGACGTTGATAGGTCCAGTAGGCCAGGAGGTAGATCAATTGGGCAATTTGTGAGAGCGAGTGGAGAAGTTGTTAGGTTCAGTGGGAAAGTTGGTAGGGGTAGTCGACAAGCTGTGAGAGTTAGTGGGGAAGTTGTTATGGTAAGCATGCAAGTTGATCAGGGCAAGTCGACAAGATGTGAGAACTAGTGGACAAGTTGTTAGGGCAAACGGGGGAGTTGTTAGGGGAAGTGGGGGAAATTGATCGGTCAATTTGACAAGTTGTGAGATCATGTGGGAGAGTTGTTAGGTACATTGGGCAAGTTGCTAGGGCAAGTCGACAAGTTGTAAGAATTAGTGGGGAAGTTGTTATGTTAAGTGTGGAAGTTGATAAGGCAAGTCGTCAAGATGAGAGAGCTAGTGGCCAGGTTGTTATGGCAAATGGGGGAGTTGTTAGGGCAAGTGGTCAAGTTGTGAACGTAAGTGGGCAAGTTTTCAAAGAAATTCGACTAGTTGTGAGAGCCAGTGGACAAGTTTGTAAGAGGTAGGTGACAAGCTGACATTGGAAGTGGGGAAGTTGTTATGGTAAGTGTGTCGATTGATTGGGCAAGACGACAAGATACGAGGGCTAGGTGGACAAGTTGTTGGGGCAAATGGGGGAGTTTTTAAGGCAGTGAGGGAGTTGATAGGTCAATTCGACAAGTTGTGAGAGGATGTGGGGAAGTTGTTTGGTCCAGTGGGCAAGTTGGAAGGGCAAGTCGACAAGCTAGTGAGAGTTAGTGTGATGTTGTTATGGTAACCGTGCAAGTTGGTAGGACAAGTCGACAAGATGCGACATCTAGTGTCCAAGTTGTTAGGAGGACAAATGGGGGAGTTGTTAGGTCCAATAGACAAGTCACTAGGCCAATTCAGCAAGTTGTGAGAGCAAGTGGGGAAGTTGTTAGGTTCAATGGGTAAGTTAGTATGGCAAGTCGACAATCTGTGAGAGTTAGTGGGGATGTATTTATGATAAGTGTGCAAGTTGGTCGGGAAAGTCGACAAGCTGTGAGAAGTAGTGGACAAGTTGTTAGGGAAAATGGGGGTTAGTTGTTAGGGCAAGTGGGTAAGTTGATCGGGCAATTTGACAAGTTGTGAGAGCATGTGGGGAAGTTGTTAGGGTCAGTGGGCAAGTTGCTAGGGCAAGTCGGCAAGCTGTGAGAATTATGGAGAAGTTATTACGGTAAGTGTGCAAGTTGATATGGAAAGTCGACAAGATGCGACAGCTAGTAGACAGGTTGTTAGGGAAAATGGGGGAGTTGTTAGGGGACGTGCCCAAGTTGTAAACAAAAGTGGATAAGTTGTCAGGGCAATTTGAGTAGTTGTGCGAGCCAGTGGACAAGATTATAAAAGATAGTTGACAAGTTGACATTGCAAGTGGGAAAGTTGTGTGGGCAAGTGGACAGTTGTTAGGGTAAATGGGTGTTGATAGGGGAAAGTTGACATGGTGTGAGAGCCATTGGGCAAGTTGTTATAGTAAGTGGGGCCGTTGTTAGGGAAAGTGGTCAAGTTATGCGCGTGCGTGGGTAAGTTGATAGGGCAAGTTGGGGTGTATTGGTTTCTTAGTTTGTGTCAGTCTGTTGTGTCAGTTTTCATTGACTGTGTCAGTTTTCCTTGGTTGTTTCATTTTGTCGTTGTGTCATTTGTTTTTCTTCAGAGACTGGGTCGTTTTCAGTTGTCGATTTCTTTTTGTGTTACATTTTTACTTTTGACGTTTACATTTGGATGTCTTTTTTACCCCTTTGGTTGTGTCAAAAGTTGTCACTGGTCGTGTCAGTTTTCGGTGTTCGTGTTCCTTTGATTAGATATGTCGCTTCTTTGATAGTATCAATGTTTGTCATTTTCAGTGGTTGTGTCTTTTTCTGTTGTTTTTTTATTTTTCCTTTTGTGTGTTATATTTTGATCTTTACAGTCGGCTGTCTTATTTTCTTTGATTGTGTCAGTTTGCCGTTGTGTCAGGTTTTCAGTGTTTATGTTGGCATTTTTCATTGGTTGTTTTAGTTTTCTTTGTTTAGGTCATTTTGCCGTTGTGTTATTTTTTCTTGCTTGTGTCATTTTTTGTTGTTGTCTGTTACATTTTAACGTTAACATTTGTATCTTTTGGTTTCTTTACTTGTGTCAGTTTGTCGTTGTGTCAGTTCGTCGTTATGTCAGTTTGTCTTTGTGTCAGTTTGTCGTTATGTCAGTTTGTCATTGTGTCAGTTTGTCGTTGTGTCAGTTTGTCGTTGTGTGATTTTCAGTTGGTGTGTGATTTTTTTTCATTGTTTGTGTCATTTTGTCGAGTCATTTTATATTTTGAGTAGTTGCCGATTTCTTTGTATGTGTTACCATTGTGGGTGTTTTGGTGTTATTTGGGTGCCTTATTTGGTGTTTGTGTAAGTTTTCAATGTTTGTGTCAGCAATTTTCATTGTTTTTTTCAGTTTTCATTTTAATTTGGTGTCAGTTTCACTTTGTGTCGGTTTGTTGTCGATTTCTGTTTGTGTACGTTTTTGTTACGTTTTGGATGTTTTGGGATTCTTTTGTTTGCATCATTGTCAGTTTTCATTGTTTGTGTCATTTTGTCATGTCATTTTGTTTCTTGCTTGTTTAATTTTCAGTTGTTGTATGTTACATTTTGACATTAACATTTGATTCTTTTGGTTTCTTTGGTTGTGTCAGTTTATCGCTGTGTCATTTTTCAGTGGCTGTGTCATTTTTTTGTTGTTGATTGTTTGTGTCATTTTGCCGAGTCATTTTATTTTTGAGTAGTTGTCGATTTCTTAGTATGTGTTACATTTTGACGTTTACCACTGTTGATCGTTCAGTGTTTTTGCCAATTTGCATTGTTTGGGTCGGTGCCTTATTATCCTATATGTTTATTTGAGTGAGTAATTTGAGGACTTAGTGACCACCTATTTGTCCACCGTGCTGGAACGGACAAATCATGATCTCCTAAGTTGTGTACGTTACGCTATATTCGACGCCTTGCAGTTGTCGTATCGTTGCTTGCTCCTAACGGTCATGCACCCCAGACTCTGTCGCTTTGAGAAATGATCAATATATCATAATAAGCCTTTTCGCGGCAATGAAGACACTATCAATAAGCTGGTGACAATGATAGAGCTGGTGTTATGACGACATCACCTCTTACAACTACAAAAGACAGATATTTCAGCGACACATTACATAGCATACAACACAAACTAGTTTTATACTACATAAGTTATATAAATACTTAGTGAATCAACAAGCACCCTCGCTATTCTACTACTACTACTACTACTACTACTACTACTACTACTACTACTACTACTACTACTACTACTACTACTACTACTACTACTACTACTACTATACTACTACTACTACTACTATACTACTACTACTACTACTACTAACTACTACTACTACTACTACTACTACTACTACTACTACTACTACTACTACTACTATGCTATACTACTACTACTACTACTACTACTGCTACTGCTACTACTACTACTACTACTACTACTACTACTACTACTACTACTACTACTATACTACTACTATACTACTACTACTACTTACTACTACTACTACTACTACTAATACTACTACTACTACTACTATACTACTACTACTCTACTACTACTACTACTACTAACAATATTATTACTACTTGTATTATTGATCGATGATATTGGAGATCATAATGTATGGAGTGTCATACTTACTCTCGCCAGGTGACAAGTCTCTTGCTCCTGTTGAAGACTAGTACTATTGGTTCTATTAGTACTATGAGTACCACCATTACATGAAGATAACGCTGGTAATGTGTGAGTCAGCCCGTGAATTGCTCAATGTTGTCGAAGATCGCAGTATGTGGGATGGTATGATCGCCTACTGCCATCCGGTAAGACACGTGATGATGATGATGATGATGATGATGGTGATGATGACTAATACTATTGCTGCTATTACTGCAAATATTATTACTACTTGTATTACTGAACCATACCATTAGAGATCGCAATATGTGGCGAGGTGTGTGCGCCTATGGCAGGCAGTATGTCTCTTGATGATGATGATGATGATGATGATGATGATGATGATGATGATGATGATGATGATGATGATGATGATGATGATAATGATGAGTAATATTACTATGAACAACTCTACTACTATTACTATACAACCACACCAACTCTAGACAAAAGCGATAAATGTAATAGAACCTACCCACCCTGATAAGCGTATCCTACCCACGGCAGACAGTTCGATACCTCGTGCCTGAGACACCCTAAACTCTAGACCTAACTAATTGACCACTACTTGACCACCTCTTGATCATCACCATGTCACTACACATAATCTCCTCTACAATGTAAGTGGTCACTTGATCACTTGACCAGTGCTCGACCACTGGTTGAATACTACTTGACCACGTCATCGAACACTTTAACCACTACCGTTTCATTACACCTGCTCTCCTCTACAATTTAAGTGGTCATTCGACCACTTGACCAGTTCTTGACCACTATTTGACCACTACTTGACCACCTATTGATCATCACCCTGTCACTACACGTACTTTCCTCTACAATTTAAGTGGTCACTTGACCACTTGACCACTGTTTGACCACTACTTGTCCACCTCATGATCATCACCACATCACTAAACTACTTTCCCCGACAATTTAAGTGGTCACTCGACCACTTGACCATTACTTGACCACTACTTGACCACGTCAGCTATCATTTTAAACACCACTGTGTCACTATACATACTTTACTCGACAATTTAAGAGATCACTTGACCACTTGACCACTACTTGACCACTGCTTGAGCACCTCTTGATCATCACCACATCACTACACGTACTTTCCTCTACAATTTATGGGTCATTTGACCACTAGACTACTACTTGATCACTACTTGACCACTACTTGACCACCACTTGATCATGTCATCCCTCACTTTAACCACCACTACATCACTAGCCGTACTCTCCCCTACAATTTAAAGGGTCACTTGACCACCCCTTGACCGCTTGACCACATCTCGACTACCGCTTGACCACGCCATTGCACACCCTCATATATAATTTAAGAAGTCACTTGACTATGTTTTTTGTTTCTTTTTTTTTTCCTTTTATTTTCTTTTTTTCTTCTTCTATATGTTTTATTAAAATTTATTATATACCTTACTTGAATCGTTTGTTTTCTTTATTGGTGTTGTTATTGTTTTATGTTTTATGTTAAATGTCGTATACTAGATACATCTGTAATTACAGGGGTCACTTGAACACTACACCCCCTCTTATGAGTCACTTGACCATGCCTACATGTTTGAAAGAAAAAAAAACACCGAAGAGTTATCACCCCTTTGTGGATCAGGATTGATAAACGGTTGATTTATATAATATCCACAAAAGGACTGGCATTTTGCCCGAAATACACTACTCACGTAATCGATAACTTCTCTAATTCATTCTGACTTGTTTCTGTTTACACGGTATTATACGGCATCTGTTGGACTGCTTGGTGGAAAACCATCAGACGGACAGATTGGCTGGGTTTGCACACCTTGGTGGGGTATTGGTGCATGATAAGGAAGATGGGCTTGGGGCCCTTTGTTATCTGTATAGTGTAGAAGAACAGTTAGATAGATCATCACGGCTTTGAGGGAATAATGCTGCAGGGAGTGACCAGAGGATTTAGACAACACTCAAAACTCCGAGTAAGGGCAGACGGACACATGATCAGACTGGTACCATTTGTATTGGGACTCTTCGCTGATAATTGCAGATGAGGACGGAGTGTGTATGGGAATGTTCCGAGTTCTGGGATGTCGGTTCTGACTCAACACAACTCATTTCCTGTGGCAAAATACGGGTATAGCATGTGGACATTGAGCAAATCAGCTGAACAACGAACATTGGATTAGAGAGTACTAACATCACTTCCATAAAATAGAACAACCAACAACAACAACTGCATATTTAATAAGATTGGATACACACAGAAACTTTAGGACAAGTAAATATTCAAGAATATTGACAGAAACTTGAGGACAACTAAATATTCAAGAAGATTGGCTACACACAGAAACTTGAGGAAAATTAAACATTGCAAGAAGATTGGCTACACGCGTAAACTTGAGGACAACTAAATATTGCAAAAAGACTGGCTACACACAGAAACTTGAGGACAACTAACTATTGCTAGAAGATTGGCTACACACAGAAACTTGAGGACAATTAAATATTTGCAAGAAGACTGGCTACACACAGAAACTTGAGGACAACTAACTATTGCTAGAAGATTGGCTACACACAGAAACTTGAGGACAACTAACTATTGCAAGAAGACTGGCTACACACAGAAACTCGAGGACATCTAAACAATGTAGGGAAACGGGCTACACACAGAAACTTGAAGACAACTATCTATTGCGAGAAGACTGGCTACACACAGAAACAGAGAGGACAACTGAATATTGCAAGAAGATTGGCTACACATAGAAACAGAGAGGACAACTGAATATTGCAAGAAGACGGGCTACACACAGAAACTTGAAGACAACTATCTATTGCGAGAAGACTGGCTACACACAGAAACAGAGAGGACAACTGAATATTGCGAGCATGCAACAAGACTTCAGCCGCCGTCTGTTCCGCGCAATGTTCGCAATCCCGACATACGGGTTCGACGTCATCAGTAGGAGATGTGGGAGCTGTGCTTTGTGCGTTAATGTTCACAATGTTTTAAGTTTTGGATGTATAGAAACAATGTCAAACTACTTAAATTCAAATTTTTCGAGAAAATCACAGCGGCATACTAAATATTAGGGTAGACTGCCACGTCCAGCAAAGGACATGCAGGTATTTCATATTTAAAAAAACAAAACAAAAAAACACATGAATGTCAGAAAAAGGGTAGCTATGGAGGGAGGAGTCCCAGAGATACGGAGACGAGGAAGTCAGTGGATTCAGAAAGAGAATTGTGAAAGACTATTACAGGGGCAAAATTCTGCACAGGTCAGGACAACGGATGGCGGGTGATAAGCAGATACAAACATGAACTCATCAGATAAGGCTCAGCAGATAAGGCTCGCCTAGCACACAATGACGGGTTTAGTGGAGCATCGATTCAGTCCCCGGCACACCCGAGTGCGATTGTGCAATCTTGTGACTAGGCCTGATGATGACCACACCCAACATCGCTGGGCATATAACAATACGGGGCTAGCACCATACACTGGGTGCGTCTTACAAGGTCCGTTACTATTTAATAGAACATGTGCTGGCGTTGATTTTTGAGAAACATTTGCTCCGGGAAGAGGAACACCTCTGACGATCAGAAGACTCCTGTCGTGCTTGGTCCGAGACGGAATTGTTATCACTGTCTCATCTGTTTATATTTCATAGTTTTTCTACGAGCAGTAGATTATCTAAATAAATGTGAAACATGTAGAGTAAATACCCCTGTTAATACACATTAACTGAATACAGACACTGTATATATCTAAACATGTTATTAAATGATTATATCATTATTATAAATATCTTATTCTGAACCCAAGCAAAAAGCAGGTATTGTCCACGGACAAAACTACATACCAACTAACCATGACAGTCAACAATGAAGCAATTGAAAATATCACAGTCTTTGAATATCTTGGCTGCATAATCAGTCAACAATGGATTGTGGAAGAGAAATCAAAGGCAGGTTGGGCATGCCAATGCACATATTACACAGAATACAGAACCCATGGAACTCCACACGACATGTCTGAGAACTTGCATCTCTCCCGTGGCAATATATGGCTGTCATGTGTGACCAGTTTCACAATTACCAAAGAAGAACGTTGGGGTTATGGGGTTAAAATGTTACAACTTCTAGAATATCGTGGAAAGAATAGAAGGAAAATACTGACATTCTACAAGATCTGCAGATGAAATAAAACTGGCTCTTAAACAATGTCATTTCTGGAAAAGTCAAACGTCACAGTGGCTGGGGTAGAACAGTGACTGGGGTAGAACTGTGGCTGGGGTAGAACAGTGGCTGGGATAGAACGGTGGCTAGGGTAGAACAGTGGCTGGGATAGAACGGTGGCTAGGGTAGAACAGTGGCTGGGGTAGAACAGTGGCTGGGGTAGAACAGTGGCTGGGGTAGAACAGTGGCTGGGGTAGAACAGTGGCTGGGATAGAACGGTGGCTAGGGTAGAACAGTGGCTGGGGTAGAACAGTGGCTGGGGTAGAACAGTGGCTGGGGTAGAACAGTGGCTGGGGTAGAACAGTGGCTGGGGTAGAACAGTGGCTGGGGTAGAACAGTGGCTGGGATAGAACGGTGGCTAGGGTAGAACGGTGGCTAGGGTAGAACGGTGGCTGGGGTAGAACAGTGGCTGGGGTAGAACAGTGGCTGGGATAGAACAGTGGCTGGGATAGAACGGTGGCTAGGGTAGAACGGTGGCTGGGGTAGAACAGTGGCTGGGGTAGAACAGTGACTGGGGTAGAACAGTGGCTGGGGTAGAAAAGTGGCTGGGATAGAACGGTGGCTAGGGTAGAACAGTGGCTGGGGTAGAACAGTGGCTGGGTAGAACAGTGGCTGGGGTAGAACAGTGGCTGGGGTAGAACAGTGGCTGGGGTAGAACAGTGGCTGGGGTAGAAAAGTGGCTGGGATAGAACGGTGGCTAGGGTAGAACAGTGGCGGGGTAGAACAGTGGCTGGGGTAGAACAGTGGCTGGGGTAGAACAGTGGCTGGGGTAGAACAGTGGCTGGGGGTAGAAAAGTGGCTGGGATAGAACGGTGGCTAGGGTAAACAGTGGCGGGGTAGAACAGTGGCTGGGGTAGAACAGTGGCTGGGTAGAACAGTGGCTGGGTAGAAAAGTGGCTGGGATAGAACAGGTGGCTAGGGTAGAACAGTTGGCTGGGTTTAGAACAGTGGCTGGGTAGAACAAGTGGCTGGGATAGAACAGTGGCTGGGGTAGAACAGTGGCTGGGATAGAACAGTGGCTGGGGTAGAACAGTGGCTGGGGTAGAACAGTGGCTGGGGTAGAACCGTGGCTGGGGTAGAACAGTGGCTTGGGTAGAACATTGGCTGGGGTAGAACAGTGCTGGGAGATATGATTCCTGGTTGGAGAGGCAGGGGTCGACCTGTATGCAGCAAGATGTACACAGGACACATTGGGCATGAGGGTGTGCCAGGAATGACGAGAGATGGAGAGGATTTTCGGCGCGCCGTGATGAGAGCCACGTTCTATGTGCGACCACGGTGGTATCATTGTTAAAATGCATAGCACACGAGAAGAACAGGACAGTATGAAACATTAACAGAAGACAGACTACCTACGTTAACATATAGACCAGTAACTGGTTGTAAATGAAGCGTTAAACATGGAGCGTTAACTGTCTACAATCATCGCCGACTGGCGTGGGCGATCGTGGTTCTTCACATCTTGCGATCTCCAACGGGATCCATCAATTTGTTGTTGACTCCCCTCCGTGCCATGATACAAGTTTGTCAATATTTATCTATCCTTGTCTTCCTCTATCTCTTTTTTCACAAGAATTTCCAGTTGTCACAATATGTTCCGGTTTTCATCTTCTCATAATCTAACACACACATACACACACGCACACACACACACACACACACACACACACACACACACACACACACACACACACACACACACACACACACATAAACACACACACACAGACTGCCTTATTCTGATGTTTGTGATAAGTTGTCTTAGCGACTTCCTCAAAATGTTCAGATTGCTCATTTTGGCTTTCCAAGGAATTTTCACCATTCTTATATAAAACCCATCTCCAAAGCATCCGGGAATTGTTTTCACTTGTTTACTAATTTCCCATGATTAAAAAGTCATATGTTAGAAGTGGTTCTGTGTAGCATGCAAGGATTCTTTTTCTACCTTTCTACCTTTATTGCATAATATGTGATTCATTTGAAAGAGTGCAGTTTGTGCGTGTTCTATGCTGTTCTTTATCTCTGTAGTGCATCTTTCATTTTATGTTATCCAGGTGCCTAGATATTTGAATTGCTGCACTTGACCCAACATAAGATTATTTACTTTAGGCACGATTTGTTTCTTTGATATCACAATGTCTTCAGTCTTTCTATTATTCAAGCTAACACTATTTTCTTTGTCTACGTTCTACAACCACTGTATCTATCAGTTCATTTAGTTCCTTCTCACTTGTTACTACCAAGACTGTGTCATCAGCATAACGTACGTATTTTTTTATTTTACGTCTACCAACCAGGATCGCTGACATATTTTCGGTAGATCGCATTAGTCTCACTGTCCAAGTCAGAATGAATATCTTGGAGACAGAGAAGAACAAATGCATCCATACTACAAGAATTGAATATTGAAGAAGGTTGGCTACTAAAGACGATAAAACAAAGACAAATAAAATATTCTGGTCACTTGAAACGAAATGATAGTTTGGAGAGAACAATCATGGAGGAGTAGGCCTATATGTCCGGGAAGAGAGGAAAATGAAGGCCAAAGAGAACATGCGTGCAGGATGTGGCAGATGATCTCCAGATGGGTGTTTCAGACGCGGGACATCTTACTTATGAGAGAAGTTTTCCGAACGGTTGTTATTAGAGCGAGGTTTTGTAAACGACATGCTGCTGAATAAATAACAATGAGAACAAATCTGGAGACGTTACACAACCTTGTCTGACGCCCTTATTTACACACTGAAATGTTCCTGCCAGGTTGTTGATTCTGATGCTGCTTTTTGTTGCCAATATATGTTCTTTATTTCTCGCAGATCTTTGCCGACAATATTTAGTTGTTGTAGTAGTTGATTATTTTTTCATGTTTCATGTTTCATGTTTTACACTGTCAAACGCTCTTGTGTAGTCTATGAAGCATAAGTGCAAATCTGTTTTTACTTCCATAGCTCTTTCCAACAGTATCCTGAGAATATATATGGGATTGTTTGAACCCTTTCCCTCTACAAAGCTAAATTGCTGATCAATAATTTATAGTTTACGCTTGTTTTTTTTATTCTTCTCATAATTATTCTTAATAACAGCTTTATCGCGTGACTCATAGGACTTAATGCGCGATAATCTTCTCATTCTAAGAGGATAGATTTAATAGGTCATAAAGAATGCACCTACTACTATAGATGCCATTTAAAAATGTTATCAATAATTTGATCCCATAATCTCATAGATCATCAACATCCTTCTGTGGTAATATGTCTGGACTTGGTGCCGTTCCTTTCTGAATGTGATGAAGTGCATCTTCAACTTCCGCTGCAAGTATTGGTGAACCTCGGCCATTGTTTTGAGTATTTACATCCGGTCTCCTATCATAATACAGTTCTTCCATACATTCTGCCCATCTATTGATTATATCATCTTTTCCTATTAATGCAGCGTTGTTAATCATTCTGTGCTATTTAGTTTTTTCCTACATATTCAATTGATGATACATGGAATGTGAGTCTTCCATGGTTTGTCCCAATCTCCATGCATTGTTGATTCAGCTAGATTTACTTAGCCTCTTTGAAATTATTTTCACTATTTCTTTATGCAATCTCTTGTAATCTGTTTTATCTTGCGTTTCCTTTCTTTCTTTCTTTTTTTTTTTTAATCCACCATCTGCAAAATTGCATGTCTCATTAATTTTTTTTTTTCAGATTCGGTGGTATTTCTTTTGATGTTTGTTGGGGTAATTCCCGCAACATGTCGCATTGTTTATCAATAGTCTGTATTATTTTCATGGCATAATATATGTTCTGTACAGTAACATTGTACCTTTCTCTAATTTCTTTTTCTGCCTTTAGTAATGCTAGATCTAATTTGATGTACTAGGGGTCTTCTTCATAGTTTTAAATTCTAACCTAATTTTTCCTATAACTGACACATTGTTGCTATGTCCATATGTTCATGGTACAGTTTTTGCTCCTACTAAATTGCTTCTGAATCTCTTTGGAATAAAGATATGGTCAATTGCATTGCGAATATTATCTCCAGAGCTCCCACGTATACAATCATCGAGTGTCGTGCTTCAGTCAGGTGTTTTCTATTATAATGTCATGATATTTGGGTACTGAAGACACAGCGCCAGGCCCGGATGGGGTTAGGTACGCCCATATAAGTAACTTGAATGATGGGGATTTGGAGGAGATGGCTCTTTGTTTCAATCTAAGCATCAATACGGCGGAAATACCCCACGCTTGGCTGCATAGCTACCTGGTCCCACTCCCAAAGCCAGGTAAAGACCACTCAAGACTTAATGGATACTGAATCATAACACTGCAAAACACTTATGGCAAAGTCCTCGAAAAGATAGCACGCAGGCTCCAACGACATTTGGAAAGTCGTAATCTGCTTCCCAAAGGGCTCGGGAGTTACAGGCCTGGGTAGGACACCTGGGCCAATGCTGCAACTTTTGCATTTGATGTCTACGATGGCTTCCAGGATAAACAGGAGACAGTGGCGGTGGCACTGGACCTGGATGTTGCGTTTAAACAGGGTCAGGTATGATCGGTTGATACACACACTGTTGGACATGGAAGTCTGCCCTTGCCTTGTCAGATGGGTTGCGGCTGTCCTTTATGAGCGCAAGGTTGCACTGCGCATGGGTTCCTGGACTTCCGAACCCTGTACTATTACGCCTGGGTTGCCACAGGGATCTGCCGTGTCGCCAGTGCTCTTTAATTTCTACACCAGCACAATAGCAGCAACTGAGACACCAGGTGTGGGTAGAATCTTGACATTTGCAGATAAAGTGCTGGTGTATAGACAAGGCAGAGACAGGGCCAGTTTGGCGGAAGGCTTACAAGTGGCAGTAAACAGGGTGGTAGAGTGGTGCAGGGACGCAGGGGCCCGTATAAACCCAGACAAGGCATCGATTGTGTGGTATTGCCTGGATAACTGGATCGTCAAGGCAGATGTCCCAGGTATTATGTTAAATGATGTCCTCGTAGTAGAGAGAGAGAGAGTAAATTTAAGTACTTGGGTATCATCTTTGACAAGTGTTTGTTTGTCTTGTTTGTCTTGTAAGGATCATGTGGAGGATTTGGTGGTGAAGGCTGATAGGGACTTAATGCATTGAGGGCGATGGCAGCAACCCGGGTAGATCAGAGAATGTTTTACAGGCTCTTTAAGCAGTTAATAATTTCTGTCATTGAGTATGGTTTGGGGCTGCTGACAGTATCAATAAACCAGCTTGAAAGGCTGGAGCGCAGAATGCCGCCATGCGGGTAATCTTGGGGTGCACAAAGCACACACAATTATATGCATGAGACATATCCTGGCGCTACCATCAATGACGGACAGGCATAGGGTCCTTCATGCCAAATGGTACCTGAGAGTGGCCGCAGACAGGGATCACCTCCTGCATGAAGCCATGGATATGGTCAAGGGTCATAGACTAAGGCGAGGCAGGTCCTGGATGACACAGGCAGAAATATCTATACGTCAGGTGTGTGATCTAGAGACCATCAATCGTGAAAAGGAGTGGGTCGAAGTTCGGGAAGTCATGACGGACTGGCACAATGTAATAGTAACACTGGGTGGTGAGTGCAGAAAATAGGGCAGCGGGCCGCACTGAGTTTGAGTGCAACAACTAATCCAGAGTAACACACATCAAGGGGACATAATCCTAAGGGTCAGTGGTGAGAAACAGACTTAGTGGTTGGGGTTTATTGCAAAGGCTAATGGACGAGTCTTGAAAACGGAGATGTGTGGCATATGAGACTACGACCTCCAGCATGAGAATAGAGGATGGAAGCAGTAACAGCGGCATTCCGTTGGTTAGAGGAGACTACTGCAAAACACCCTGTATTCATTACGGATTCAAGGAGTATGCTTAGTGATGTAAAAAGGAATGTTTCGTGTGGAATGGCTATCGTCGCTTCAAAGGTCACAAATTATGAGAATTGTATGGATAGTTTGCCCTGGCCATGCGGGGGTGCGGAGGAATGAAGAGGCTGATAGATTGACAGGGAATGCAGATTCTGGTGGTAGATTGCCTATGGACAAGGGGGAGGTGGTCATGCGTTTGTTGGACCAGGTGGAGAAGGAGGGGGAACAGATTGAGAACCCGTATGTGGAAAGAATGATCGGTAGGGGTTTTGGTAGAACCTCTAAACTGTGAGGGAAGACCAGGAGATCTTTAAATCGGATAGCGGTGGGAACGATTAGTAGTATGTCACTTTGCTGGCTGTTGAATGAGGGGACGGAGCACGTATGGGAATGTCCTGAGTGCAGTTATGTCGGTTCTTAACTCAACTCTACTCAACATGTCATGATATTCTGCCCTTGCTATCAACCTGCCACCTCTCTCTTTACTATCGCCTTTGCTTATTTAAATAAGGGCTCGCGGTTTCCTCAGGGGCCAGAGCCGCCCGATCAGGTCCTCACGTCCCTGTGTGTCATTTTGATGACCGCCTCTACAAGTGCCCCTGACAAGATCAAGTGCAGATACTATACTTTGATCTTAGCCAAAAGGCCGATACCACCAACAGTCATGCCGCTCACTTTTTCGTTGTATACTTTGGCATTGAAATCCCCGAGTAATAATAACTAACTATGTCAGTGTTAAAAAAACATTAATATGCCATTTTAAATAGTTATTAACTTGTATAGCATTAATTAGCTAGACATTAGCAAGCCTAAAGTAGAACATTAACTGTTTTTTTTAACGATTTGTATGAACACACAGAACAACAGCTATATTTGCACTATCTATGTTAAATTCAAGAACATTATTTAGTTGTCGTGTGTGTGTGTGTGTGTGATTGTGTGTGTGTACGTGCGTGTGCGTGCGTGCGTGTGTGTGTGTGTGTATGTGTGTGTGTGTGGTTTTTATTTAATTTTTAAAAACATTTTTAAATAATCCATCAATATACTCTCCTTAGGGCTTTGCTGAATTCTCCCGCCATTGCTGATAGAAGCATTCAGGAAGACCTCTTTGGCAATGGACTACAGTGTGACCGTCGTGTTCCGCGTGACTGACTTGGGTTCCTTTCTGTCGCGTTTTCAGCATGGGGAATAACCCCAAATCAACAAGGGCCATGTTGGGAGAGTAGAGCACAGGCGAATCACTGCAATATTGTGTCTGACTAAGAAAGAATACATCAGATGCGAGGAATTGCCTGTTGCGTTGTCATGAAATAGCTGCCATGTTCCTGTTATCCAGAGGTCAATTCATTTCAGTCGCACAGTATCACGAAGGCGATGGGTGACCTCCAAGTGGTACTCTTTGGGTCTTCAGGTTCCTGAACTGTCTCTACATGGCAACTTACGATTTGTGGCTGCTTCCTTTGCTAGAAAATGTCACTGAAAGAGATCCGATTTTAGTTAAATGAACACATATCACGGAACGCAACAGTACTCCATTTACAAATAGGTCTTCCTGACAGGCTTTCAACTATGGCAGGAGCGCTGTCAAAAGTGTGTACAGTCCTAAGGATAGTACTTTGAAGGGAATTGGAAGGTCAAACTCAGTAAGGCAGTCCTATAATTACTGAACAGATCGCTTTTGTGTGTGTGTATGTTTGTGTGTGTGTGTGTATGTTTGTGTGTGTGTGTTTGTGTGTGTATGTGTGTGTGTGTGTTTGTGATGTAAACACATACGCATTTAGATATATTAAGATAGCTTCATCTATAGTTCTGTCCTGACCTCCTAATGTGACGTTCCACGGCTGCATACAGTGCATCCGTGCTAGTTGAATGTGCATTTACAATGGCAAGTTATCTGGCAACAATAACATAATGTTGATGCGTGTTGTAGCCAGCACCCAGGGACATACAGACACAGGTAACTGGCGAGTCATCCAGTCAAGCAGACAATATAGACAATCAAAACTAACTGGCAGACAACACAGTGGATACAGTCAACATAGGGTTATAATATAATAATTAATACTCAATGGAAGATTACAATAGTACAATGGATACATTCAAGGATGTGTTGCAATAACACTGTGGATACCATCAAGAGAGGATCACAATATCAACGTGAAGGCAGTCAAGACAATATTACAGACAGACAATATCCAAAGACTGGGGAGGTTTGAACACAGGCACCCACCGAAATGTGTACAGACAGACTGTCGGGTCTAGGGATAAGAACCTCTTCTACCTCTGTGCTAAAGCTGACGCTCTTGCTGGGGCTGGCCTGTGGCGACTGGCTCGGGATGGGCAGAGCTACGGTCTCGGCGCTACGACTGATGGGGCTGGGCACCCTGATGAAACGTGGGTAATGTGGGGTCAGGATGGGCGCTGAGGCCCGCCGACTCCGGGGATCCCTGTTGTGATGATAGTGGTAGTGATGGCGTGTGCCAATCTTGTAGGCGTTGCCTCCTGACTTGCGCCGCGTCTTCCTTGCCAGCGTTCCCGCCCGTGACATCATAGACATGGCGAAAGATGGATTCTGACTGTGCAACAGTCATGAATGTTTGTGCCACTATCGCGTAGGGTTATAGGTTTCCGATTGTGGTTTCCTGTGCTGGTTGCTCGATTTTGAGAAATGTGTCTGCAGTTAAATCTTCCAGATGACAGATTATCTCCACTTGGTATAGTTCTCACACAACTATACTTATCACAACTTATTTCTGCTCACACACAACTCTGCTTATCACAACCTCACTAGATATGCAACGCTGCATGTATCATAAGTACGAATTTATCACAATATCAAGTTCGAATTCATCACAGTATATCTTAGTATGTAGACTCGCAGTATCTGCCAAATCAACTCATGTCAATGTATAACAATTCACTGCTGTTATTAGACTTATGCGTGTACTGCCATCTCTGTTAAACCAACGAAGCTTGAGTTATCACAGCATCAATGTTCGAATTTATCACAATGTACATGGTGTTCACAGACTGCTGGACTGCATCACAAGCTGAATCAGATAAACAGAGATCAATATATTCACAATGGCAAGTCTGAGATAATCGCTTTGTATATTCGTTTACAGATCTGAGAATAGCCCAGGAACTACAGCATGAAAATGAAATTACTAGGCATAAGTGAGATGAGATGGAAGGAATCGGGCAAAATTAAAACCGACAAACACACAATAATTTATTCTGGAGGGGATATACAAGAAAAAGGAGTAGGTCTAATATTTGATGAAAAAAATAGGCCAAGTCAAGTAATGGTCACTGGTGTATTTCAGATAGAGTTATTATGGTCAAAATGACAGGTAAACCAATAGATATCAATATTATACACGTATATGCACCAGCAACAAGCAGTAGTGATGAAGAAATGCAACATTTTTCGATGAAGTAGAAATGGCGATGGCTTAAATTGGATCACATGAAATAAAAATTAATACTGGGAGATTTTCATGCAAAAGTAGGAAAGGGAAAAATTGAGGATGTAGTGGGGAATTATGGTTTAGGTACAAGAAATGAAAGAGGAGAGAAACTGATAGAATGGGAAAATATCAATGATATTATAGTTGGAGATGCCTGGTTTAAATACCATAAAAGACTACTATACACATGGAACAAACTGAAGTATCTGGGAATCACATTTGACAGGAGCCTGTCCTTCAAGGATCATGTGGAGACGGTTGTGACAAGATCTTAAAAGGGACTCAACGCACTTAAAACTATGGCTGCAATGGACATAGAGCTGAGAATACTTTTCAGACTATACCAGCACTTGATCCTCTCAGTGATTGATTAGGGACTAGGACTCCTCACTGTCTCAAAGAGTCAGCTGGTGAAGTTATAGCGCATACAGAACGAGGCTATGCGGGTCATTCTGGGATGCACCAGAGACACCCCAGTGGTGTGTATGCGGTACATCCTTGGTTTGCCGACTGTTGCTGGTAGGCTCAAGGTGATGCAGGCAAAGGCATACCTCAGAGTAGCGCTGACACAGATCACCTGTTGCATGAGGCGCTGGACGCAGTTAAGGGCCAGCGACTGATAAGAGGGAAATCATGGATGGCTCAGGCGGAGGATACGATCAGACAGGTGTGCATCTTGGAGAACATTAGGCGAGGAGAGGAGTGGGTCAGAGTGCCAGCGGAGCACTTAGACTTGTGAAGAGTTATAATCACATTGAGCCGGGAGTGCAGGGAGTGGCCAGCAGGGGCCACGGAAGTGGAAATCCAGTAACTAATTCAGGATAATGCTCGCCCGGGTGATGTGATTATTTACACAAATGGTTCGGTGTTGAAAGGTAGTAGAAGTGCCTGGGGGTTCTTGGCAAAGGCTAATGGTCGACGTTTGGTGCAGGAGAGTATTATGATACCACAACATCTAATTTAAGAATGGAGGTAGAGGCAGTCAGTGCAGCTTTCCGCTGGATGGAGAATACGATACACACACGCATCGTGATTGTAACTGACTCAGAAAGCATGCTGAAGTAGGGTGAGGACAGGCAAGCTTCGTGCAGAGTGGCTTGCTTCGCTTCGGAAGTCACGGGTGGCAAGCATCGTCTGGATCTTTTCTCCGGGGCATGCAGGTGTGCTGGGGAATGAACAGGCAGACAGATTGGCTATCTCTGCAAAACTTGGTGGAGTATTGACGCATGATAAGGCAGACGTGGTTGCGGCCTTGTGGGAGCACTTGTACACCTCGGAGAAGCAAACGAGGAGTGACGAGGGGATCTGGCCGATGCTCGACGCTTAGAGGAAAGGCGAGACGCACATATAATCAGATTGCTACTGGTACTATTGGGGTTGGAACTCTTCGCTGGCTTCTGAGGATGGGGACGGAGCGCTTATGGGAATGCCCCGAATGCTGTGATGTCGGTTCCTAAATCAATCAATCAATCAATCAAACACATGGAAAAGCCCTGATAAGAAAATATGCAATCAAATTGACTACATACTTATTAATAAAAGATTTAGAAATGGGTTAATAAATGTAAAGACAATGCCTGGTGCTAACTGTAATAGTGATCATGTACCGCTATGTGGACAAATATAAGTAAGATTAAAGAGAGGGGAAAATGATTAAGAACGTGAGACTTAATAGAGATGTTTTGAAAGTAGATAAAGAAATTCAAGAACAATACAAAGTGACTGAAAAATCGTTCCAATGCAATAGCTAGAATACAGAGTATAAATGAACAATGGGAATTGTTAAGGGTACTCCTGTCATCAAGCTAACAAAGAAATATTACCAGAGAGAAGCCAAAAAGCTAAGAAACAATGAATGACTGAAGAGATCTTAATATTATGTGAAAATAGAAAACAGTAAAAATGACAAACAAGAATATGCTAAGATAAATAAAGTAATAAGAGATAAATGTGTGAAGGCAAAATAAAATTGATTACACGAGCTGTAAAAACAAAAATGAATTAAATTCTATTAAAGATACACCCCCCCCCCCCCCCCCCACCCCCCAAAAAAATGCACAGACTTCAATACTATATATACGATATGCTAAAATCTGTATTGGTGCAAATGAATGTGAAGATTTTCGTACGATTTCAATGAGCTTGCAGGAAGAAAAATAAGAATAAATAAATGGTGCTTGAAATCAAAAACAAGAAAGATATTATTGGAGGAAGGTATTATAATGAAGATGTGGAATGTGTATAAAAGAGAATTATATAATATAGAAAGGGAAGAATTATCAGATGAAAGTAACTTAGAAGGTCCAACTATTCTAACAGAAGAAGTCGCTGAAGTTGTAAAACATGTGAAGAAAGGAAAAACAGCTAGGCCAGCTGAAATCAAAATAAAATAATTAGAAGTACTGGGAGAATTTAGAGTAGATATATTAACCAAAATGTTGAAATACATTTCCATCCATCCATCATGTGCCATGCTGGTAAGTGTGGGGGGTCATGTTCTGCCATCTCACTCGATCACCAGAGTCGTGGATCAGCTCTGTGTTTCTGTCTCGACCATGCCACAAGGCCAAGCCATCCAGGTACTTGCTTCTAGGTCTTCCCCTTGGTCTGTTCCCCTCGATCTTACCAGTTGTCACCAAGTTCTCCAAATCATTTCTTCTCATAACATGCCCCAAAAAAATGGTGACTGTCTACATCTAATGTCTCTAATCAGTTTACGATCTTCATTTGTTTCTTGAAGGACTTGTTCATTGGTCTTTCTGTCTGTCCATGGTATTCTTTGCATTTTCCTCAGAAACCACATTTCTACAGCCATCAGATATTTTTCAGCCTGACTGCTCATTGTCCAAGCTTCACATCCATATAAAAGTACAGGTTCTATGTAGCATTTCAACACTCTTTTTCTCGTTTCAATTGACATCTTTTTATTGGTTAGTATGTTTTTCATCTTGCTAAAGGCTACTTTTGCCATGGCGATTCTTGTTCTAATCTCTTCAAGGCATCTCCCATCAGATGTTATTACTGTTCCGACATAATTGTACCTATTCACTTGTTGAAGAATATTCCCATTTACTTGTATATTACATTGTGGTATTTCTTTCTTCCTAGTGACGACCATAATATGTGTCTTTTTACAATTTAATTCTAACCCTAGTTGTTCACTGTGTGTAACAATCGCATCTACTAAATTTTGCAGGTCCTGTTCATTGTCTGCAATTAAGACTGTATCATCTGCATATCTAATGTTATTGATGCATCGTCCCCCAATGTTGATTCCTTCCATATCTTCACTATTTCTGAAAATACTTTCACTGTACAGGGAAAACAGATCTGGAGACATTACACATCCCTGTCTCACACCTCTCTTAATAGGCTGATATTGGCTTACTTCATTCTCAACTCTTATGGCAGCTTGTTGTTTCCAATATATGTTTTTTACAAGTCTAAGATCTTTTCCATCAATTTGTAGATCTTCAAGCATCCTTATAATGTTGACATGTCTCACTTTATCGAAAGCCTTTGTGTAGTCAATAAAGCAAAGGTGTAGATCTTTGTTTATTTCTATAGAACGTTCGATTACGGTTCTCAGTATATATACAGCATTTACTGTACCCTTGCCTTCTACAAACCCACATTGTTCTTCTCCTATTTCAGGTTGTATTTCCCTCCTAACTCTTTGCATGATAATTCTTAGCACAATCTTCATTATGTGACTAATACTAATTGTTCGATGTTGATCACATTCCAAGGCTTCTGATATCTTTGGGATTGCAATAAATACAGAATTACATAACTCCTGAGGTATATTTCCAGAATGACATTTACAGCAGTGGATATTTACCGAACGATATGCTAAAATCGGTATTGGTGCAAATGAATGTGAAGATTTTCGTACGATTAACTTCATAAACCATGTCACTAAGCTTCTACTCAGAATTATAATGGGAAAACCAAGAAATAACATAAAAATTGAAATTGGTGAAGAACATTATGGATTTGTGGAAGGAAAGGGTACAAACTATGCTATGTTGTTTGTCTATCAAGAATGATGATGACCATTCATTTCATCCAGCGGGGTTGAAAGTATGGAGCTGTAAGTTCTAATATGGCTGATAAGGCCTATTTTGGCTCGAAATGTTCTTTGACAATGTGGGCAAAGAATGCTTGACGTTCCAGGAGGAGGATCTCTTGCAGTGGTTTTTCTGTCCAGCCTTTTCTTCACAGCTCTTGCAGTCCTGGCTGCTTCACAAGTGACTGCACCCTTGCGTAATGATGTAAGCCACGAATTTCGGTCTTTGGCAGCAGTCTTCCAGGTGTCAAGATGAATTCCAAAAGCATTTCAGTAAGATTTTCAAAGTGTCTTTAAAGCGTTTCCTCTGGTGGCCACCTTGGGAGCGTTTTACCACAACGCAGCTAGCCGTACAAAATTGGTTTAGGGAGCCTGTGATCTGGCATGCGAGTCAAGTGACCAGCCCAGCGAATCTGATTTTTCATTAGCAGAGTGTGGATACTGGGTATGGACTGCTCTTTCTAGAACTTAAGTGTATGGGATCTTGTCTTGCCATTGCTATACATACATTACGAACACTATATAAAGATCAATAAAGACACGGAAAGACATGTTTCTGTGCTTCATAGCTTATACTAAGGCATTTAAGTAAAACATGATGAACTGATTAGAAAATAAATTGGAAGATATCAACATTTATGGGAAAGATCTAAGGATAATAAAGAATATTTAATGGAACCAGGTAATAGCGATAAAACTGGGAAATAAAGAGAGAAATTATGAACAAATAAAGCTAGGAGTACTACAGGGGTGTGTCTTATCACCGAACCTCTTCTCCTATACAACGAAGTAATAATGACAGAGATCAAAGAGAAGCCAGGAATACTAATCGGAGGATATAATTTAAACAATATACGCTTTGCAGATAACACAGTATTGGTGGCGGATATTGAAAATTACCTACAATAATTGTTGGACATTGTAGTAACAGTGAGTGCAAAGAAAGGACTCTGCTTGAATATAAAGAAAACAGTAACACTGGTGATATCAAAGAAAATGGTGAAACCAAAATGTGACATGGAAATGGAAGGAACATTTCTTAACGAAGTGGATAGTTGTAAAATTACCTAGGGGTATTTATAACATCAGATGGAATATACAAAACAAAGATTAAGAGCAGAATAAGGCAAGCAAAAGCCGCATTTCAGAAAATGAAAAGTACCTTATGCAATAAGTAACTATCACTGAATGTAAGTAAGAAGAGTGCTGAAATGCTGTATAGAACCTATTTTGCTGTATGGCAGTGAAGCTTGGAATATAAATGAACAAATTAGGAAGAACTAAGAAGCAACGGAGATGTGGGTGTGGTGTCTGAGATGAATGTTGCGAATTTATTGCACTGCCATAGAATAGTGCATTCACATTTGTTTGCCTCAATATAAAAATCCATATCTCAGTAACCAACTGAGGGGAAATTATGAGATTTAATATATAACCTTATCATTGTCCACACAACAAAAAAAAAATGTGTTCTAGAGATTGTACAGCAGATTTCAAAGTTTGTTTATATGCGGTATATAATTTACGGGTACGAGATGAAGGGCACATTATTAGAAGTATTACGTCTTCACAAGGAAACATTAGCGTTGAATTGTTAATTTCCTCGTGGTTCACGGGATTGGCTTTATGACAAGAACCCCACGCAGTTTAAAATGGGAGTGTTCAGAGGTGTCGTCAATATGTGGGTACTTTCATGAATCTTGCTTATTATTATTTTTTTAAAAAATCTTATCACTTATCGCTAACATCTGAATGTTTGAATATTGTTCAATGGGATTGAATGTAAAATTGTGTACACTTCAAAGCATCGCTATTAAGTTGTACACAAATTTTTTGACAAGAAGCTGATAGCAGGAAACTGTTTCAAACTGTTGCAACTCCCGAAACAAGAACGGTGCATGCATTGGGTTTGTGTAAACAGTCATTTCGTCGATGGGTGCAAGAATCTAGAATAAAACTAACACGTAAAAAGCAAACAGTAGGTAGAAAGGCAATTGTAGACAGCTTTGACAAGGATGTCATAAGGCGAGTCATTATTAAAAAAATGATGGATGCCAAAGAAACAGTGACAGTAAGAAAAATTAGGGTTTGGTTGAGAAAGAACAATAACATAGAGCTATCCAAAACAACTTTGTGGAAAATTATAAGGACATTAGGCTTCACATTTAGAAAGTACAAGGGAGGTAGAAATATCCTTTGCGAGCAACCGTATTTAGGAGCCATGATAAGCAGATACCTACGTGAAAAAATGGAAATGCGCAAAGAAAATTATGAGATAGTGTATTTGGATGAGACGTGGATCAATGCTCACCACACAAGTGAAAATGAATGGCAATCAGTGGATGGAAAGATAAAGTGTTATGTGCCCAGTAGTAAAGGACAGCGTTTGGACATAGCCTATGCTGGTAGTACTCATAATGGCTTACTACAGAATGCTGGGCTCGCGTTCGTATCAAAGCATACAGACAATAGGGATTATCGTAATGAGATGAATTGTAATGTATTTAGAGATTGGCTCGAGAATACAGTATTTCCATCCCTTGATAGACCGTCTTGTCTAATCATGGACAATGCATCATATCACAATGTTGTTGCCCAATAAGACAAAATACCTACGGAATCGAGCACAAAGGAAGCAATAAAGATATGGCTCCGAAGGGAAAATATACCATTTCAAGAAACATATTTCAAGCTACAGTTGTTGTCCCTTGTAAAACAGGCGCAAAAAAGCAAGAAATATCAAATCGACAAGGTGATAGAAGAGCATAGCCGTAGGTGCTTGAGACTTCCGCCGTATCATTCTCATGTAAATTCTATAGAACTTGTGTGGGCTAAAATTAAAGGACAGGTGGCAGCTGCCAATACTACATTCAAAATGTCTGACGTCAAGATACTAACCCAGTCCGCGCTATTAAATATTGATAAAAGTTACTGGAAAAAATGTAAGGACCATGTGTTGAAAGAGGAAGAGGACTATTGGAGAAAGGATGGATTGAATTTCATGCAACCGAGAGCAGTCATCAACCTACTGGAATCGTCCGACACAGATTAAGGTCTGAGCAGATCGCAGACCTTAATCCACGTGCACTTACCGGGATATTTTGCCCCAACTATTCAGACGAATTACAGGTCCTAAACATTACAGCATCAGCACAATATCAATGGCAACAGTTTGTATTCTACAGTGATGAATTTTCAATTTCTCAAGCCCTCAGCGGTGACAAACAACTGTATTGAAAAAAAAAAACACACACACTAAACGCATTGAATACCAACAGAAGAGTAACATTGCGGTGGAAACTGACATATTGTGGCATAACAAGAAACGTGAGAGCAAACACGTTGTCAAATTAGGGGACAACACACGTGCATACGAATCAATCTATAAATTTCAATGAAAAGAGTACCAACTTCTTGGTCGTTAAGAAGAAAGCCCACTACAGAGACACTGACAACTATTTCATAGTGCAAAACAAGTAACCATATTCCGTCTCTGAACGGTAAACAGCAGAGTAGACAATCTTTCACAAAGACTCAAAGCGGGTCTGTCACCCATGTGTACGTGTGAACAAACTACACAGACAGCTGAACAGATCCTTAAAAATGGACACATGATGACTAAATTGCGGTATCATTTCTGGTCACTCCATAGCAGATTAACGCACAGCTATTTGGAATCTTTCACGAACTCAATATAAAAAGCTAAATGCATCCCAGTAACATGAATACTTGTGTACAAATTATTAACGAGCAGCTGAAGAAACAAGAAGGAAATGAAAAATAAGGTAAGAAATATATTCCTTCTACTTCCCTGTTAACTTACACATTATTTACCCCATGTCTCTGTAAATTCTGTCTTTACTAATATTACACATTGCACCCCTCTCGGGAATCTCCGTGGTGAAGTGGTCAAGCCGTCTGACTCGGGCTCCGAAGGTTGTATGTTCGATTCCGGGCCGCGTCCTTCATTTCACGAGTGCATTTTTTCGGAGACTCCCGAGGGTCGTCGCTGGAGGTACGGAGTTCGTGCTTTGTGTGACGCTTTCCGCGCTGCGGAAAGAGACTGGGCCATATGGGATAAAAACCCGGTGCAATTCAGTCGACCCTGTCGACTTTTAAGCTACTTCTTTTATTGCACCAACTCCCATACGAATCTGGCTACGCCTTGTACTTGTGTCGTTACCCGAAATGACGTGCTTTACTGTAAGACTAGTTTGTTAGCGTGAATTCACTACATTTTCGCCAAAACATCAAAGAAATGTCGCCGCTTTCGATGATTTAAGTTGCTTTTGGACCTATCAAAGACATATTCCTTGGGGGGAGGGTAAATATAAGACGGCAGGAAAAATTTCACAACGATGCAACAGACAGTTTTCAAAATAATTGATCGTGAATGACGGCTTTCATTTCTGGACAGACTATAACTAACAACGATTGCCTTAAAGAGACTAATGAAACTAGGACATTATATACAACAACAACAAGAAAGAGACAAACAACTTTCTTTGGTCATGTGATGAGAATAGAGGCATTGGAGGACATCGTGACAACTGGGAAGATCGAAGAGAAGAGAAGCAGAGACAGACAAGAGAAATGATGCTGGATCGTTTTCAGATAACTGGACTTATCACAACAGGTATCAGTATAACAAAGTTCAGTTTATCACAACAGGTATCAGACTAACAGAGCTCGGTTTATCACAACAGGTTTCATGCTAATAAAACTCGGTTTATCACCACGTTTATTAGACTAACAAAGCTCGGATTATCACATGAGGTGTCAGACTACGTCATTCAGACTAACAAAGCTCGGTTTATCACAACGTCATTCAGACTAACAAAGCTCGGTTTATCACAAAGGTATCAGACTAGCTATTCTTGGTGTATCACAACAGGTATCAGACTAACAGCGCACGGTTTATCACAACATCATTCAGACTAACAAAGCTCGGTTTATCACAACGTTTATCAGAATAACAAAGCTTAGTCTATGAAAATAGGTATCATACTAGCAAAGCTCAGTTTATCACACGTTTATCAGACTAAAAAAGGTCGGTTTATCAAAACAGGCATCAGTCTAACAAAACTCGGTTTATCACAACGTCGTTCAGACTATCAAAGCTAGGTTTATCACAACATGAATCAAACTTACAAAGCTAAGTTTATCACAACGTTTATCAGACTAACAAAGCTCAGTTTTACACAAAAGGTATCAGACTAACAACGCTCAGTTTTATCAAAACAGGTATCAGACTAACAAAGCGCAGTATTTCAGAAGGTATTTAATTTATCAACAGTTGGGTTTACATTATTCTGTGAGATCTAGAACGCTAAGTGTACCACAGCGCGAGTTTCAACAATGGAGAGGCGGTTTATAACTGCCGATATTCAATCAACACACCTTGATATGTCACAATACATTTTGCCTCGCAAGCGTATGATTTCCCAAGACTGGTACGCTTTCTCTAGACTGGTACGCTTTTCCAAGACTGGTATGCTTTCCTAAGACTGGTATGCTTTCCCAAGACTGATATGCTTTCCCAAGACTGGTATGCAGTTTGTGAACTCGTCACTCTTCATTTCCTTATGTGTAACATGCTTTATACACTTATTCATGGGAAGATAATGTTGTGGTTTCTCCCTTGACTTCCACACCCAATTGGGTGGTTTGTTGAACTCCTTCTTTGACAATTTTCGAATGTTAGGAAACGTGTGTCGCCGCCTTTGCTCAGGAGCAATTGTCCACTTACTGCTGCAAATACTTGGTTCGCTAGACGGTGAAATAGGGAGCCTTCCTTCATACAGCTGAAACCATGATGGCGTTTCTTATCTCTCCAGTATTTTAGAATTGGGAGGTTTGGCTACATTCTCGTCAGTACATTAGAGTAGAGACGGCATTCCTCCCTCTTCAGTACTTTAAAGCAGTGTTTAATTTTTTATGACCAACAAAGAAGTACTTTAGAGTAGTAGTGGTGTTCGAGTACCTAAGAGTAGAGACAGTCTTTCTTATTCTAGCAATACTTTACAGCAGGGGCACTGTCCCTCGTAACTCTCCAGCTTCTTAGAGGACGAATTAGCACCACAAAACGTGTTTACCTTGAGATAATACCCCTTATCACAAAGCAGGTTAGTTCACAAACAACCTGATTTACCATAGTATATTAGTTCACTGACAACTCGGTTTGTTACAACTTGTATTAGTTCACTGATAACTCGGTTTGGTACAACTTATGTTAATTCACTGATACCTCGGTTTGTTAAAACTTATGTTAATTCAGTGACAACTCGGTTTGTTAAAACGTGTATTATTTAACCGACAACTCGGCATGTTGCAACTTGTATTAGTTAACTGACAACTCGGTTTGTTACAACATAAGTTAGTTCACTGACAACTCGGTTTGTTACAGCTTGTATTAGTTAACTGACAACTCGGTTTGTTACAACGTGTATTAGTTCACTAACAACTCGGTTTGTTACAACTTGTGTTAGTTCACTGACAACTCGGTTTGTTACAACTTGTGTTAGTTCACTGACAACACTGTTTGTTACAACTTATATCAGTACACAGACAACTGAGATTGTCAAACTAGTTACTAGTTCTCTCACAACTTGATTTGGTTATCATGTATTAGTTCGATGACTTCTCGGTTTACAACTAGTTTTAGTTCACAGACAGCTCTTATACCACAACGTGCTCACAGACGGCTCTTACACCTCAGCGTGTTCACAGAGGACTTCATAAACCACAACGTGTTCACAGACATCTCTTATACCACAACGTGTTCACAGTCTGCTCTTATATCTCACGTGTTCACAGAATGCTTCATTATTACAACGTGTTCACATACATCTCTTATACCACAACGTGTTCACAGAGATCTCTTATACCACAAAGTGTTTACAGACATATCTTATACCACAACGTGTTCACAAACATATCTTATATCACAACGTGTTCAAAGACGGCTTCATATACCACAACGTGTTCACAGACGGCTCCATATACCACAACGTGTTCACAGACGGCTCCATATACCACAACGTATACACAGTCGACTCCATATCCCACAACTTGTTCACCGACTGCTTCATATACCACAACGGTTCACAGACGGCTCGATATACCACGACGTGTTCACGGACGGCTCCATATACCACGATGTGTTCACAGAATGCTCCATTTATCACATCGTGTTAACAGAAAACTCGGTCTACTACAATTCCCTACACCCAACAAAATTTATCTCACCAGAGTGCACACATGTTTACATAGTGCTGAAATCTTACAACAGTATTTCAGAACGTCGGAGATGATATTCTATAAGCGGAGTATTTCAGGATGTCAACGATGCTATTCTATAAGCGGAGGTTTAAAACGCACATTATATTCTCCTCCAGTTTCCGGAGGGCCCTAAACAGAGATCCTGACATTGCAAAGACTATTACTCAAAGCTACCAACCTCAGATTATATGCCCTTATTTTAGCAACCAGACGGTACTTGCTCCCGAACGAGGCCCCACTCTGTGAGAGGACAATTACTGGGAAACTAATTTCCTTGGTAACAATGCACTTTGGGAAAGACGAATTTTTCTACAGTGCGGGATAATCAGACAAGGGGGATACCTAGTTGGCTAATCATTGAAACGTACCGAGAACGTAATGACAAGTTTGATGCAAGTATCAACCAAGTTCCAGTGTTAACGTATCTAGAAAGCATTTTCGCAGATTTCGGATGACAGGACACAATAAGCAAAATGAGAATGCAGTTACCTACCCTCCGGCACTATTACTCAAATCATCCGCACTTAAGTACATAAGTTAAGCGACCAGTGGTACATGTATATGGTGCTACCAACGCTTTGCTACCGACATACGGTAACAGTGTCCCGACATAGAGGCATTGGGCATCTGGTGTTAGACACATATTTGCATTGATGACTCGGCACTCGGTGGGCGGTGTGGTCAGAAGCACACCGGTTGCGGTCAGAAGCACACCGGTTGCCTTCACTTCCCCATACAGGACATGGTACCCATATAAGGCTGGGTCAACCTGGGAGCCCAGTTGTATACATTGTATACATTGATGCGTTCGAACCCATGACCTGCCGGCCGGCAGACGAGCGTCTAGCCACAACACTTGTCGCAACGCTAGCCAGATCTGGACTGTAGCCGAAATCACTGAGATATACTGATGACTTCGCTACAAAAGGCAGACAGTAAGACTGACAAGCCAGATATCATACGGACGACGTCATGCGTGGTATTTCTAGTAATAAAGTCGCTCGAGAATCTTGTGAGAGTGACTCCCAGCTGGTTACCGCTGTGTGTCTACAATCAAGGAAGCTCTGGCTCATGAACAGAAAGAAGGGCAAGACGTAAACGTAGCACAGTTCAGGCTAAAGTTACTTATTTATTTAGTCTGTTCGTTAATCGTCAGATTGACTTCACCGCACATTGGACCACTCATTCCATAAGTGCTCGGATACCCGCCTCAATATCTCCCCCAGCGTGTAGCGATTGACGACACCAGTTCTGTGTTGGTTTACTATTCTTCTTTGACCGCCTGCATAGCGCTCCTCACTGACTTCACCTCTTTTCATTTGAAGTTCGCGCAGTCTGCTCATGGTTGCAGATTCCCAGTCGTCTCTTCATGTGTTTAATCCCTCTCTGAAGGCATTCAGTATAACAGTCTGGCCCATTGTTGGTCCCCTGTCCACAGTAGCCGGCCCATGAGGATATCAGCGTGATCATTGCCATATAGATCAACGTGTCCTGACATAAATCCTTGAACAAATGTGACATCAGCTAATCTCGTACCATCAAACACTGTACGGTGATGTCATGACATCAGCTAATTTCATTCCATCAAACACTGTACGGTGATATCATGACATCAGCTAATTTCATTCCATCAAACACTGTACGGTGATATCATGACATCAGCTAATTTCATTCCATCAAACACTTTATGGTGAAATCATGACATCAGCTAATTTCATTCCATCAAACACTGTACGGTGATATCATGACATCAGCTAATTTCATTCCATCAAACACTGTACGGTGAAATCATGACATCAGCTAATTTCATTCCATCAAACACTGTACGGTGATATCACGACATCAGCTAATTTCATTCCATCAAACACTGTATGGTGAAATCATGACATCAGCTAATTTCATTCCATCAAACACTGTACGGTGAAATCATGACATCAGCTAATTTCATTCCATCAAACACTGTATGGTGAAATCATGACATCAGCTAATTTCATTCCATCAAACACTGTACGGTGATATCATGACATCAGCTAATTTCATTCCATCAAACACTGTACGGTGATATCATGACATCAGCTAATTTCATTCCATCAAACACTGTACGGTGATATCATGACATCAGCTAATTTCATTCCATCAAACACTGTACGGTGATATCATGACATCAGCTAATTTCATTCCATCAAACACTGTACGGTGATATCATGACATCAGCTAATTTCATTCCATCAAACACTGTACGGTGATATCATGACATCAGCTAATTTCATTCCATCAAACACTGTACGGTGATATCATGACATAGCTAATTTCATTCCATCAAACACTGTACGGTGATATCATGACATCAGCTAATTTCATTCCATCAAACACTGTACGGTGATATCATGACATCAGCTAATTTCATTCCATCAAACACTGTACGGTGATATCATGACATCAGCTAATTTCATTCCATCAAACACTGTACGGTGAAATCATGACATCAGCTAATTTCATCCCATCAAACACTGTACGGTGATATCATGATATCATTTAGGAAGTAACAATGGCTGTCTTTCACTGACATGCATATGGATGCCTTCAAACGGGAACGGGAACCCTGCAGATCAATAATGGAAGAAATATAAGAACTTTCCGTTCACAAGAATCCGCATCATGTTCGCTGTTTATTATTTACATCATATATACATTATAATTTATTTAATTCCGCATTACACCATTCTAAAATTACAGTATACATGCCCATCTCATTGTTCAGTTTTATTGTTGTTTGTCAATGTATTTGGAACATCTATTGGGTGGTGTTTCCGTAACGTATTTGTCGGTCTGTTCAATGTTGTTTTGTCAACATTGTGGCCAGTATGTTGAATGTTTTTTTTTTCTTTTTCAGAATGTGTCAATTTGTTTGTGTCTGTTGAAAGTTATTTTCTTAATGTTTTAGTCTATCTGTTGAATATTGTTTTGTCAACGTGTTTGTCAGTCTGGTCAATGTTATTTTGTAAAACGAGTAATCTTCTGTTGAATGTTGTTTGTCAACGTTTTAGTTCGTCCGTGGAATGTTTGTCGACATTTTAGTCCGTCTGTGGTGGTTGTTTTGTCAACAATTTTTAGTCCGTCTGTGGCGGTTATTTTGTCAACGTTTTAGTCCGTATGATGACAGCAGTTTCATCAACATTGTGATTCTCAGTTTAATGTTAGTTAGTTAGTTATTCGCAGTTCCAACTTCACAGCAACGGGTCGTCCCCATTATGCTCCGTTCCTGTGCCAGTGAATATCACACAAAACGCTCCCCACTGCTCAATGTGAAAAGTGGAAAAGACAGTAGTCTCGACAAACAACAGCCCGCGCAGATACACTGTGCATAATGCCGCCGCCAGAATGTCAACACACCAGTCCCCCACGAAACACCCAATTCATCTCTGATGGAATCGGCAGTCATTTTCCTATCTGGATGTTTCCTAGATGTTCACCCACACAGTCTACGAAAATACAGTTTATCACCGACGGCAGTGGCAGTCAACCAGAAGCCCAGCAGCCACGCATTTCTGCATAAGGCAAAAACCGGTCAACTCTGGGACATAGCCACCTGCCATTGCCCCGAGCATGCAGTAATGTTCCAAAAAAAAAAACTTGGGCAGATTCAAAAGCACTTCACACGAAACTCACAGCTCACAGTGTCGCGCCACGCACTCACTCAGTAGCAGGGCGACGGAAAAATCAATCAGTTTAATTGTTATTTTCTTAACATTTAAGTCCGCTTTGTGAAGATTATTTTAAACTGTAAGTGCGTGTTTCTCAGTATCTTTTACATGTAATTATCAATAACATAGTTTTTGTCTATAACATACTAGATATGCCTTCCATGACGCTCCCGGCTCAGATATTAGTTTCATCGCTGGTGTAAATCGGCGCTGTTTTGACATGGATTGAGGAATTATAGCCTTTTTGTAAAAACAGTCGCCGTGCGGTGTTCAAGCTCAGGTCGTGTCATTATTTCTGTACAAGTATAGCATATTGGTTTTCCCAAAGCACGCAATACACGTTCGACGGTTTTGGTAGCGTTGATCTCCCATACTGCGTTTTCAGGTGTGTGTGAGCGGCATTGGGCATCCCAGAATACAAGCACACGGTACAGTACTACTTGTTACTGGTAATGTTTTCTCTAGACTGACATCAGTGGCAGACTGTATGTGAAAATATTGGTGGAGTTGAGTTGAGTCTGAAAATATTGGTGGAGTTGAGTTGAGTCAAGAGCCGACATTATAGCATTGAGGATATTTCCATAAGTGTTCCGTCCTCATCTGCCATAGCCAACAAAGAGCCTCAACACTACTGGTAATGGTAGCGGTCTGATTGTGTGTCCGTCTGGCCTTTCCTCGGAGGTTTGAGTGTCTAGCCAACTCCTGCAGCCCCATTCTTTCCAAGCAAAAGCTGATCTCCCCGTTCTTCTCCACTATACACACGATTTCAAAGGCCCCGACCACATCAGCTTTTTTAAATACATAAATACCCCATCTAGGGGTGCACTGTAGTCCCATTTCTCATAGGACAAGCTGACACCCAGCTAGTCGCCACTGACTGATAGCAAACACTGGCCACGATCTAGCCACACTAAAATCTATTTCTTGTGCGCATGCCATCGGCTGATCCTAGCTCTGCTTGTATACACATATACAGACATGGATCAAAAGTAAACATATTATTAGCTTTATTTCGACAGATGACTGCCAACAAGGATAAAGAAGTATGCTAACAATTCGTGTAACCGATTGCCATTTTTACATAAGCATATGCACTGTACTGTAAGCTCCGGCTGGTCTGTAATGATGAACGAGGACGAAGAACTAATACAGTGGGGAATGACCTGCACCAGACACAGGAATAACATACAAGAATGAGGGCTCAATAATAGCATTGCACAGAATATTTCCATATCTCTGGGTCCGCTTAAACACCATCATAATAATCGCCATAATAATCATCATTATTCCGGTAAACGTGGGCGGTAACGTTTCGCTAGCTCACAAGATCACAAGAGTCATGGATCAGCTCCGTATTCTTGTCTTGACCATGCCACGTGGCCAAACCATCGAGATATTTACTTCTCTACCTCCCCCTTGTTCGTTTCCCCTCAATCTTGCAGTTGTAACTAAGTTCTCTAGTTTATTTCTTCTCATTAGGTACCTAAAATATGTGACTGTCCGCGACTGATTTATATAATTAATTTACGGTTTTCATTGGCTTCATGTAGGACTTGCTAATTGATTTTTCTGTCTATACAGGGTATTCTTTGCATTTTCTTCAGAAACCACTGCCATTCGATGTTTTTCAGCTTGTCTGCTCATTGTCCACGTTTTACATCCATACAAAAGTATAGGTTTTATGTAATACTTCAACACTCGCAGAGGAGGACCAAAGAAAAGATTGGTGCAGGATATGGCAGATGATCTCCAGATAGGTGTGTCGGATGCGGGAATCTTGCTCATGACCGATAAATTTTCCAGAAGGCTGTTAGGGGAGCGAAGTTCTGCAAAGGACATGCTACTGAATGAATGAATAAATGAAATCAGTATCACTGTTTGCTATGTGTAATCAATATTACTGTTTGCTATGTGTAATCAGTATTATGGCGTGCTTTGTGTAATTAGTATTATTGTGTGCATGTGTAATATGTATTACTGTTTCCTATGTGTAATCGGTGTCATTATACACAATGTGTAATCAGTATTATGGTGTGCTATGTGTAATCAGTATTATGGTGTGCTTTGTGTAATTAGTATTATTGTGTGCATGTGTAATATGTATTATTGTTTCCTATTTGTAATCCGTGTCATTATACACAAAGTGTAATCAGTATTATGGTGTGCTATGTGTAATTAGTATTATTGTGTGCATGTGTAATATGTATTACTGATTCCTATGTGTAATCGGTATCATTATACACAATGTGTAATCAGTATTATGGTGTGCTATGTGTAATCAGTATTATGGTGTGCTTTGTGTAATTAATATTATTGTGTGCATGTGTAATATGTATTATTGTTTCCTATGTGTAATCGGTATAATTATACACAATGTGTAATTGTGTGCTATGTGTAATCAGTAATATGGTGTGCTATGTATAATTAGTATTATTATGTGCATGTGTAATATGTATTACTGTTTCCTATGTGTAATCGGTATCATCATACACAATGTGTAATCAATATTACTGTTTGATATGTGTAATCAGTAGTATGGTGTGCTATGTGTAATTAGTATTATTGTGTGCATGTGTAATATGTATTACTGTTTCCTATGTGTAATCGGTATCATTATACACAATGTGTAATCAGTATTATGGTGTACTATGTGTAATCAGTATTATGGTGTGCTATGTGTAATTAGTATTATTGTAATATGTATTACTGATTCCTATGTGTAATCGTTATCATTATACATAATGTGTAATCAGTATTATGGTGTGCTATGTGTAATCAGTATTATGGTGTGCTATGTGTAATTAGTATTATTGTGTTCATGTGTAATATGTATTACTGTTTCCTATGTGTAATCGGTATCATTATACACAATGTGTAATCAGTATTACTGTTTGAAATGCATAATCAGTATTACTACACGCTTTGTGTAATCATAATTACCGTTTGTTGTGTGTAATCAGTATTACTGGTTGGTGTGAAAAGACTAATATTACACAGATAAAGCATTACATTGTGGGGGAACGATTGTGAAGAGTTTTATGAATGGAAGCAAGACAAGCATGACAACCCTAAAATACGTTAATATAAATTGCAAGAGCAAAATCAATAGGAAAGCTGACGGGAAAATGTGCTACAGGGTGGCAAAGATATAAATGGACACATAACACGACATGATCTACATACAAACTAACAGACTGTGCAACGAAGCATCTGAGAAACACAACATCAGTAGATTTTTTTTTCCCCGCGTTTCCATCCTGTTTCAGGATATTGCGGTCAACACCAGCATCTTTCAGCTGTATGTTGATTCCTAGGCTAGATTACGCTCATCAGCACGCCACGACTTTCTGAGCGACCGGCTCCATACTCTCATAAGTCACTTTTGCAATTCGAACCACTGCTAATTCTCGTTGCGTCACGTGACGAGAGTATTCGGGGTTAGCGGAGAAAGCTGCTAACTCCTAGGCCATGGAGCCGGCGTAACATCAGTAGATGTCCGGGGTAAAAGCACTGTCAGAGTATATAGCCAAGGCACAGAGCAACAACGACAACATGACGTGCTAATATCAACATTTTTCATCGCGGAGATGACACTGTAAGATGATCGCGCCTTCGTCCTCAATGAGTGATAATTACAGTTTT
>JACEFZ010010448.1:0-165000 GCA_014155875.1 Cepaea nemoralis | reverse complement strand
TGCGATTAACTGGGGCATCATTTCTCCCTCTGTCGACCTCTGCTCTCCATCTTCCTGGTCGTCACGACGTTCTCCAGATTCTCTGTATCTCTGCATGACCAACAAATGGCGGTACCCTTTCCTGATGTGGATAACCAGATGTCGTTGTGAAATGACCGCTTACAGACCATTGATGTTGGTGTCCTAGCGGCCCATGGGAATTCTAAACATTCTACAGAGAAAGCATCCCTGTGTAGCCTCCTTTGTTTGTTTTTTCTCTGTTTATGTAGTGCCCATAATTCACATCAACAGTGTCATACATGCAGTATATAACAACCTCATGATAGTTACCGCCGCTTCTAAAACAGGAGGAATAATTTTCACTCAACATTCATCATTTGATGGAACGTTTCCTTTGCTTGTAATTGCGGCGCAAACAGTGAGCAGTGTGACCTATGTCTTCAATACCAGGGCCTGTACCTTTCGGTGATTGAGTACATCCTGGTGATCCTCACTCTCACTCGTTTTGAGATGGATACTGGAAACAATACAGAGCTAGGATATGCGCAACAAACTTGGGTGCACAAAAGACACAGCATGCGGGGCTATGATGCATCTCCTTGATTTTCCAGACATAAAAGACAGAATAACTATATGAAGAACACATGATAGAGCACGAAGACAGTGGGTGGATTATCTGAGGAGGCCATGATTGACAAAGATCACAGTGGTGTTTGTGCCAAGCCACGCGGGTGTAAGAGTAACATGAACAACGCTGAATGCCCTCAGAGGCAGACATATTCATCGAACCAAGTTGTGATTACGAATCTGCAACCTTGACCAGCCTGCAGAAGACCAAGTCACATGGTCCAAGCCAGAACAGAATGTTCAGCCGGGGCCACAGAATAGTCCATCAACACAGAACTGGTGTGGCCGAGCACCTGTGGTTGGATGTGCAGTGAGTATAATTAGTCGAGTAATTATACAGCTGCTCTCGTTCGATGTGCAGTGAGGATAACTAATCGAGTAACTATATAGCTGCCCTTGTTTCATGTGCAGTGAGGATAATTGATCGAGTAACTATACAGCTGCTCTTGTTTGATGTGCAGTGAAGATAATTGATCGAGTAACTGTACAGCTGCTCTTGTTTGATGTGCAGTGAGTATAATTAGTCGAGTAACTATATAGCTGCTCTTGTTTGTTAACTTTCAGTTACTTTCCCCATCTGTTGTTATCATTAAACTTGAAACATTTTGTTGGATATGTTTGTTTCAGTGTTATCCCGTTTGTTGACATGATACACGCGTGTTGTTTGTTTCAGTGTTATTCCGTTTGTTGTTACTTTTCACTGGGATTGTTTCACATTCTTATCTAGTCTAACAAAGTCCACATTCTTATCTAGTCTAACAAAGTCCACATTCTTGTAGTCTAACAAAGTCTATATTCGTATATAGTCTAACAAAGTCTATTTTCTTATATAATCTACCACAGTCTACATTCTTATATAGTCTAACACAGTCTACATCCGTATATAGTCTAACAGTCTACATCCTTATATTGTCTAACAGTCTACATCCTTATATAGTCTAACACAGTCTACATCCTTATATAGTCTAGCACAGTCTACATTCTTATATAGTCTAACAGTCTACATTCTTATATAGTCTAACAGTCTACATCCTTATATATTCTAACACAGTCTACATCCTTATATAGTCTACAAGTCTACATCCTTATATATTCTAACACAGTCTACATCCTTATATATTCTAACACAGTCTACATCCTTATATAGTCTAACAGTGTACATCCTTATATATTCTAACACAGTCTACATCCTTAGATATTCTAACACAGTCTACATCCTTATATAGTCTAACAGTCTACATCCTTATATATTCTAACACAGTCTGCATCCTTATATATTCCAACACAGTCTACATCCTAATTTAGTCTAACACAGTCTACATTCTTATATAGTCTAAAAGTCTACATTCTTATATAGTCTAACAGTCTACATCCTTATATAGTCTAACACAGTCTACATCCTTATATAGTCTAACAGTCTACATTCTTATATAGTCTAACAGTCTACATCCTTATATAGTCTAACACAGTCTACATTCTTATATAGTCTAACACAGTCTACATTCTTATTTAGTCTAATAGTCTACATCCATATATAGTCTAACACAGTCTACATCCTTATATAGTCTAACACAGTCAACATTCTTATATAGTCTAACACAGTCTACATCCTTATATAGTCTAACACAGTTGTGACATATATGTCATCATCTCGCAGTCTTTTCCAGCAGACGTTGCTAGGACACGCTATCTGAAGAGTAGAGGCTATTAAAAAGCCCGACGGGAGAATTAACGAAACGAAATTTCGTTTCGTTTTAAGACAATTGATTGGCCGCGCCCCGGAAACACAGGCTTAATCTAGACAAAGGCTTGGTAGACAAAGCGGTCTGGTCAATCGCCATGTTTCTCCAATGTTAGCGGGTGACCCATTGTTAATGGGTTAATTTAAAGCCCACTTATTCTCTGCGTTTTAGGTGAGCATTATATTATATACAACATATCATGTTATGTATTAGGATAAATGCTTTGTGGCAACTAATATCATGATTGAAGTTGTGTGTGTGAAAATTAGGAGAATCGCTTTCATTGAAATGTTGGTTTACGTCACACAGCCTGGACATCGCCATGTTGTCCAGTCAGCCTTCATAAAGCTTACAATATAATCTTGCTATGAGTCATTCTTCTGAGATGATTTTGTGAACTTACTTTATTCCTAAATACTTATTTTTCACAACTGGTCTCTGTGTTTTAAAGTGTTTTTTTTCCTGAGTGCTTATTTTGTATTTCTGCTCTTATGATGGAGAAATATTACTATCTCACATTTGTGTACAACTTTAATATAGGTTGTTAGATAGAGAGAGAGAGATATATATATTCTCGCTTGACTTTTTCATGCACTTAGGAGTTAATCTTTTGTTTACCTGGTTGTAAATACACAGAGATTGTCTTGTAGTCTTTTATTTTCATAAATGATGTTATGGGATTTTCATGTGGTATGATATACATAATCTCAAGTGTATGGGAAAAGATTCCCATGATTTCTCTTTTATGAGTATTTTACCTTTTATGCTCATGATTGTTACTGCTTGATGCTGTAATAAATGCTGTTATAAGTATGTATATTCTATTCATGATGTTACTGTTGGAGTAGATCTTTTAACTCCCCCCCCCCCCCAATGGGGACAAACACATGATGATGATGATGATGATTGATGATGATGATGATGCAAAGGAGATGACTGAACTGGTAGCTAAACTTCTGCCATTTATCAGTGGTACTTACATAATGCTGTTTGTAACTATGGAAAGGAGATTTATGAATTGTTTACATGAGGACAGTGTCTCATGAACTTTTTCCATGGTGTGACAGCGGTACTATCAAAATGTTTGGATGGATTAGGTGGTGCGTAACCCCTCAGGAAGCTCCAGTATCAGTCCAGAAGAAATGTACCTATTGAGTAGATATCTTACTCACTTTTGGAGTGGGTCAAAACTCTACAGTAGGCGACAAGTGCTAGGGAACTAGCTACACTTTTTTTTTCTTCTTCCCTTTTGTTCCCTATATTTTTAATTATGATACACTGTTATTCATCATATATATGTATAGTTTATTATGATACATTGTTATCCAAGTTTGGATTGTATAACTAATCTATATCAACCCTGTTCTTCTTCACTATACAGCGCTAGAGATGGCGGTGGAGTATTGGCACTAGTCACCATGCTTGGCACTGGATTTATAGTCAACTTGTTTGGATTTAGAGGCAGGAAACTGGGATATCAGCCTCCTCTAATATTCTACAAAGAGTGCTGGTTACTGCTACTCACCCTGAACCTGAATGTCAATGCCTGGATACTTAACGGATTTTGAATATGCTGAAGTGGATTCCCTACCTCTGGGAACTTACAGACGGTGTTAAGCTTTTCAATGTCTGCAAAGACATGAGGCATGCCTGGCCTAGATGGATACAGAGTATAACCTCTTCTAAAAGTCACCGCCTAATTCCACGTTCAACTGTCATATTCCAGAGGCTCATGGATAGTCTGGAATTCACCATCATTTACCAGTATGGATTTACCAACTGATTGTGTGAACTCCCAGCTTCCTTTGAATCTTCTCATCCATCATATCCCAGACATGGATAATCAAGCACATTACCAACTCCCGTCAATCAAGTCGTATATTCAACTGAAGAAAGAATAACCTACATCTTAACCCAGAGAAAGGGGCTGGAATATTCATGCCCAATTCAAGTTAGTTCTGTCAGGAAATTCTAATGGATTATGTGATGTCACTCCTCATCCAAAGAGATACTGAAAGTGTTTGTGCCTGATCCTGATCGAATCAATCACATGGACTCCTGTGTGTCATGCCACGCCAGAATGCTTCAGACTTATTTATACCTGTCTGTTATATCACCCTGGAACGCTCCTAGCCCAGTGACTTAGCAACTGTGACTTGAGAGATTACAGTATATCCACATTGGATTCATATGGATTACTCCTACATGTTTTTCGCGATGGATATATGATCCAGAAGTGAAAGTTCTGTGTGTGTGTGTGTGCAATCCCCAATTTTCTGAATAGGTGGATATATGCAAAGCAGCTGTTTTCCTGGATTATAGAGAGTGTGATTATGGCCAGACTTTTTCTAGTGGATATTGAAGGAGAGGGAGTCATCATCAGACCCCTAGGATATTTCTAGAGACAGATTAGATAGATTTTCTTTATCTATTTCTTTGTATGGATTATTTACTTTGTTTTGTGTTTGACACATGTATTTGATGTGAACCTTTTTTGGGGAAATATTTTTGGGGACTTCTGTTTGGTTGTATACTTTGTGTGCATTGCCTGAAATATGATAATTGTTCATGTCCATGTCACCATATTGTAGCCAACAGGGTTTTCCAGAACCCAAATGTTTCCACAATACAATTGTTTGTTTGTTTGGTTTAACCAAGCCTTGAAGTTACTTCATTGTTAACCTGGTGTTCCAAAATTGATGTTTATAGTCCAGTTATTGTTACTGTTATGTGATACAGTGAGTTATTGTTACTGTTATGTGATACAGTGAGTCATTGTACTGTTTTGTCTAACAGTGGCTGTTTTCCTCTGTCATGTAATCCAGTTGTTGCGTCTAACATTGGTTGTTGTCCCTCTGTTGTATAATACTGTGGATGTGCATGACAGTGGATACTTGTCATTGTTTATATATATATATGTGGGAGATTAAATGTGGGGCGGGGCACTTACACATAGACACACCCTCTGGGTAGAGTGATTAGTACTCGGGTGTCTGTGGTAGAACTTCCCGGATCTCCCAGCCTTCTATGGGAAACATTTCTTCTATGTTAGTGTTGAACTTGCACCCTTTTCTGCCTTGTTCAATACTTGGGGGTTACGAGCCAATATATTAATTCCTATAGAGGGCGTGTTTGGGTTTTAGACCCCATTCATACTGAATACCCCTAGCGAAACTTGTCCTTATTCTAATTTATTATATTTACCACCCTACAAGTGGGCGCTCGTCGCGGAATTTTGAACCCTTACCCCATGCCATGAGTGTGGGCGTTGCCCAGAAAATTTGTACCCATGTCTACCTCTCAAGTTGAGACTTTACAACTAATTGGTGGCTGGTGTTCACAAGTATGGGCTTAGACACAAGTTTTATGAACCTATGGTGTCTTAATCACAAGTATTGTTTGTTGTGTTTCAACTAATGTTCACAGGTGATGTCTTTATTCTAGAAATAGAAACCTGTGTTAATGTTTGTATATGAGAATGGTTAACTCATGTATTTTGTATCCTTTTGGTGGGAGACCTTTTCCTTGTATAGGACCTCATAAAATAAGGTCTCTGGGATGGTTAACCCATATAGGATTATTTCTGGTAGGATGTCAGGAATTCTTGATTGATTTTGTGTGATGTTGATGTTAGATGTTATTGTTACTCTGGGATGTTCTTGATTAGTATATTTTGGTAGTATGATAAATATATTACTGTACTATATGTCCTCATTTTTGCATAGACCCACATATGAATCCTGGGCTGTTTAACTATGTTGTCATATATTGCCATTTTATTTTGTGCATGCTCTGTTTGTTGGGGTCATGTACTATTGAAACTTACCCAAAGCAACAGAGAAATCCAAAAAAATTTTTAATGGCTGAGACAGATAGGATATAGCACCCCAAAATTTTTTTTTAAAGAATTCAGTAAAGATATCTTTATTTAAGTGGGACACTACATGCATAAATGAGATTTTAGAACATCAGGGGAAAATAACAATAACCAATTAAGTTGACTTAATGTTAGGGCCAATACTCCACCTGCAATTTTATCCGACATGTATAATGGAAGGAGTATGAATATTGTTTAAATTGCAGTATTCGTAGCCGCCAAGCGGGAAACAGTGGATTTTATATTCCACCCCATATGCATATACATGTTCGGAAATACTGAAAGTAGATAGATTGACACTGATGATTCCTATAAGGACATAAAGACGCCTATTCAACGCTTTCAGTTTAAGGGTCTGGTATTCATAACAGATCTGTTATTGTCCATGTGTCAGAAATGGCACTGGTCAATTTTATTATTCGGTTGTTGTAACTCTGTAGTGAACAAGGATCCATTTACTATGTGAGTGAAAGCAATTGAATTACAGGGCCCCTTTTACAAGCTAGTCCCTCTGGCATTACCAGTGACAGAGAAGCATACGTCGTTGTGTGACTGGCGAACGAAGGATATGGTCTCGACCGTAAATTTACCCTGTTATTTTTTATTGGGATGTCATAGGAAGTTAAGAGCTACCGGAAGAAACCTGTAAGTATCTCAAATTTTTGATGTCAGAAAACAGGAATTGGTCCTCATCTGCGACATTCCCAATTTTATTCTCATCAGAGAATTAGTAACAGGCTCGGGCAGCCTTAGCTCCCATTTTGCATGTTGCTTGTACTGACTTGAAAGACTAGGGACAGCTTGCTAGTTGTCACATTATGTTCTTAAAGTCAGGATTTTTCTCCAAAACATCAAACTATTTTGGTGCTCTAGGAGATAGCCCTATTTATACAACTATTAAATTATGGTTGTTGTTGACGTACCTCTCGACAGATGAAGAGTAGGACGCCTTATTCTTATTTTTATTCATAGACCATGCTAGATTGGGCTATAGCAAGGACTATACTTTTCAAGCACTTGGAAGCCATTGGCTGAGAGTTGCTTGACTTTTTACTAGTTTAGTATTTCTTCTAGGGAGTCTAACTAGTAATATATTTCAGTTCAGAAGGAAAAGCTTTCAAACTCTTCCAGTTTCAACAGATTCATTGTTCTCCGTATTGATCGGTTACGAACAGACCTGGAGAGAAACTTAAAGGTGCCCTGATTTTTTTATCTTGAGGAAGTTAACTCAGGAAACACCAGAAAAGAGGGATATATTTATACCTGTGGCTTTCATTGCTTACAAGTAAGGTAACCCATCAGTAAACTGGGAGTGTACCGACAACTCGGTTGTTCGGATGACTATTACAGGGACCACCTACGGCTTTAAATTTATCTATGAACTGAATATAATGTGGATGGTGATACAGCTATGTGCAATGTTATTACATCTACTTAACGGTGCTTGGGTGGAAATTGTCTACAACATATTTGGAGGCAGATGACGATCAATCTACGACAATCGACGCAGAATTGCTCGCTATTTTCACCAGGAAAGCAACGTATACGTGTTGGAGGGGAGAGAATAAATGCCGGTAACTCATTCTAGTCAGTATAAAGTGCGGATGGACTTATAAACGAGCCAGGACTTTTCGTAGATTTGGCCTCAAAGCAAATGAACCTACACCTGTGCTAGTTATACTTACCCAGTTCAGTATGCCACTATGACTGATTTGAAGGAGGAGATCCTGCTGTTAGCATATTTTAAGGATGATATTCTTATTGCTAATGAAACGGTTGTCGAAGCTTTATATCTTCGTTCAAACGTCGAGAAATTGGTTCGATTGCAGTGGAACCAATACCTCATATAGAGATCTCAACGTCCACTCATATTTCAATGGAATGCTGACAACAGTGGAGAGAGTTACACTTCTTCAAGCGAAGCTAGATGAATCTTCAATGTTATGTCCAGTTGTCTTGGCAAGTAGAAACATGAATGTGGCACGGAGAGATTATTCTACAATAGTGATTAAATGTAAAGCATAATTGGAGGACCTGGAAGACCAAATGCATCAGATTAAGAAGGTGGAAGACTGTGGATGAATGTAGCAGCTCTTCCTATGGGATAGACCTGTCTAGGTGGGAGACTTGTGACATATATGTCATCATCTCGCAGTCTTTTCCAGCAGACGTTGCTAGGACACGCTATCTGAAGAGTAGAGGCTATTAAAAAGCCCGACGGGAGAATTAACGAAACGAAATTTCGTTTCGTTTTAAGACAATTGATTGGCCGCGCCCCGGAAACACAGGCTTAATCTAGACAAAGGCTTGGTAGACAAAGCGGTCTGGTCAATCGCCATGTTTCTCCAATGTTAGCGGGTGACCCATTGTTAATGGGTTAATTTAAAGCCCACTTATTCTCTGCGTTTTAGGTGAGCATTATATTATATACAACATATCATGTTATGTATTAGGATAAATGCTTTGTGGCAACTAATATCATGATTGAAGTTGTGTGTGTGAAAATTAGGAGAATCGCTTTCATTGAAATGTTGGTTTACGTCACACAGCCTGGACATCGCCATGTTGTCCAGTCAGCCTTCATAAAGCTTACAATATAATCTTGCTATGAGTCATTCTTCTGAGATGATTTTGTGAACTTACTTTATTCCTAAATACTTATTTTTCACAACTGGTCTCTGTGTTTTAAAGTGTTTTTTTTCCTGAGTGCTTATTTTGTATTTCTGCTCTTATGATGGAGAAATATTACTATCTCACATTTGTGTACAACTTTAATATAGGTTGTTAGATAGAGAGAGAGAGATATATATATATTCTCGCTTGACTTTTTCATGCACTTAGGAGTTAATCTTTTGTTTACCTGGTTGTAAATACACAGAGATTGTCTTGTAGTCTTTTATTTTCATAAATGATGTTATGGGATTTTCATGTGGTATGATATACATAATCTCAAGTGTATGGGAAAAGATTCCCATGATTTCTCTTTTATGAGTATTTTACCTTTTATGCTCATGATTGTTACTGCTTGATGCTGTAATAAATGCTGTTATAAGTAATGTATATTCTATTCATGATGTTACTGTTGGAGTAGATCTTTTAACTCCCCCCCCCCCCCCAATGGGGACAAACACATGATGATGATGATGATGATGATGATGATGCAAAGGGAGATGACTGAACTGGTAGCTAAACTTCTGCCATTTATCAGTGGTACTTACATAATGCTGTTTGTAACTATGGAAAGGAGATTTATGAATTGTTTACATGAGGACAGTGTCTCATGAACTTTTTCCATGGTGTGACAGCGGTACTATCAAAATGTTTGGATGGATTAGGTGGTGCGTAACCCCTCAGGAAGCTCCAGTATCAGTCCAGAAGAAATGTACCTATTGAGTAGATATCTTACTCACTTTTGGAGTGGGTCAAAACTCTACAGTAGGCGACAAGTGCTAGGGAACTAGCTACACTTTTTTTTTCTTCTTCCCTTTTGTTCCCTCTATTTTTAATTATGATACACTGTTATTCATCATATATATGTATAGTTTATTATGATACATTGTTATCCAAGTTTGGATTGTATAACTAATCTATATCAACCCTGTTCTTCTTCACTATACAGCGCTAGAGATGGCGGTGGAGTATTGGCACTAGTCACCATGCTTGGCACTGGATTTATAGTCAACTTGTTTGGATTTAGAGGCAGGAAACTGGGATATCAGCCTCCTCTAATATTCTACAAAGAGTGCTGGTTACTGCTACTCACCCTGAACCTGAATGTCAATGCCTGGATACTTAACGGATTTTAAATATGCTGAAGTGGATTCCCTACCTCTGGGAACTTACAGACGGTGTTAAGCTTTTCAATGTCTGCAAAGACATGAGGCATGCCTGGCCTAGATGGATACAGAGTATAACCTCTTCTAAAAGTCACCGCCTAATTCCACATTCAACTGTCATATTCCAGAGGCTCATGGATAGTCTGGAATTCACCATCATTTACCAGTATGGATTTACCAACTGATTGTGTGAACTCCCAGCTTCCTTTGAATCTTCTCATCCATCATATCCCAGACATGGATAATCAAGCACATTACCAACTCCCGTCAATCAAGTCGTATATTCAACTGAAGAAAGAATAACCTACATCTTAACCCAGAGAAAGGGGCTGGAATATTCATGCCCAATTCAAGTTAGTTCTGTCAGGAAATTCTAATGGATTATGTGATGTCACTCCTCATCCAAAGAGATACTGAAAGTGTTTGTGCCTGATCCTGATCGAATCAATCACATGGACTCCTGTGTGTCATGCCACGCCAGAATGCTTCAGACTTATTTATACCTGTCTGTTATATCACCCTGGAACGCTCCTAGCCCAGTGACTTAGCAACTGTGACTTGAGAGATTACAGTATATCCACATTGGATTCATATGGATTACTCCTACATGTTTTTCGCGATGGATATATGATCCAGAAGTGAAAGTTCTGTGTGTGTGTGTGTGTGCAATCCCCAATTTTCTGAATAGGTGGATATATGCAAAGCAGCTGTTTTCCTGGATTATAGAGAGTGTGATTATGGCCAGACTTTTTCTAGTGGATATTGAAGGAGAGGGAGTCATCATCAGACCCCTAGGATATTTCTAGAGACAGATTAGATAGATTTTCTTTATCTATTTCTTTGTATGGATTATTTACTTTGTTTTGTGTTTGACACATGTATTTGATGTGAACCTTTTTTGGGGAAATATTTTGGGGACTTCTGTTTGGTTGTATACTTTGTGTGCATTGCCTGAAATATGATAATTTTTCATGTCCATGTCACCATATTGTAGCTAACAGGGTTTTCCAGAACCCAAATGTTTCCACAATACAATTGTTTGTTTGTTTGGTTTAACCAAGCCTTGCAGTTACTTCATTGTTAACCTGGTGTTCCAAAATTGATGTTTATAGTCCAGTTATTGTAACTGTTATGTGATACAGTGAGTTATTGTTACTGTTATGTGATACAGTGAGTCATTGTACTGTTTTGTCTAACAGTGGCTGTTTTCCTCTGTCATGTAATCCAGTTGTTGCGTCTAACATTGGTTGTTGTCCCTCTGTTGTATAATACTGTGGATGTGCATGACAGTGGATACTTGTCATTGTTTATATATATATATGTGGGAGATTAAATGTGGGGCGGGGCACTTACACATGGACACACCCTCTGGGTAGAGTGATTAGTACTCGGGTGTCTGTGGTAGAACTTCCCGGATCTCCCAGCCTTCTATGGGAAACATTTCTTCTATGTTAGTGTTGAACTTGCACCCTTTTCTGCCTTGTTCAATACTTGGGGGTTACGAGCCAATATATTCATTCCTATAGAGGGCGTGTTTGGGTTTTAGACCCCATTCATACTGAATACCCCTAGCGAAACTTGTCCTTATTCTAATTTATTATATTTACCACCCTACGACAGTCTACATCCTTATATAGTCTAACAGTCTACATCCTTATATAGTCTAACACAGTCTAAATTCTTATATAGTCTAACACAGTCTACATCTTTATATAGTCTAACACATTCTACATCCTTATATAGTCTAACACATTCTACATCCTTATATAGTCTAACAGTCTACATCCTTATATAGTCTAACACAGTCTACATCCTTATATAGTCTAACACAGTCTACATCCTTATATAGTCTAACAGTCTACATCCTTATATAGTCTAACAGTCTACATTCTTATATAGTCTAACACAGTCTACATCCTTATATAGTCTAACACAGTCTACATCCTTATATAGTCTAACAGTCTACATCCTTATATAATCTAACAGTGTACATTCCTATATAGTCTATCACAGTCTACATTATTTTATAGTCTAACACAGCCTACATCCTTATATTGTCTAACAGTCTACATTCTTATATAGTCTAACACAGTCTACATTCTTATATAGTCTAACACAGTCTATATTCTTATATAGTCTAACAGTCTACATTCTTATATAGTCTAACACAGTCTACATTCTTATATAGTCTAACACAGTCTACATTCTTATATAGTCTAACACAGTCTACATTCCTTATATAGTCTAACACTGTCTACATCCTTATATAGTCTAACAGTCTACATTCTTATATAGTCTAACACAGTCTACATTCTTATATAGTCTAACACAGTCTACATTCTTATATAGTCTAACACAGTCTACATTCTTATATTGTCTAACACAGTCTACATTCTTATATAGTCTAACAGTCTACATTCTTATATAGACTAACACAGTCTACATTCTTATATAGTCTAACACAGTCTACATCCTTATATAGTCTAACACAGTCTACATTCTTATATAGTCTAACAGTCTACATTCCTATATAGACTAACAGTCTACATTCTTAGATAGTCTAATAAAGTCGGTGGAAGAGCAAAACGAATGGTAAGATTTATAATATCTCGTTGTGTTTACACGACACAAACATGAGAACCGATGAAACAAATGTGTCAACAAAGATATTTATCAACAGAGATACGTGACAGAAAGTTAGCACATGACAGAAAGCGAGCACATGACAGAAAGCGAACAGTTCTGTCTGTCTAATTTCAATGTTGATGAGTTATGACAGAAATTATAAGACGAATGAAACATTTCCCCGCAGAAACCAAAGCAATTAGAACCATTATCGGGTGACACGACAACAAGCAGCATGCTAGAGTTCATCACCCGTGGCAACATAATGTGTGGTACTCGGACACTTCACACACTGGCTGACAAGTGCATGTGCGCTTGTGCATATTGAGTGTTACATAAGAGTGATGACAGTTCATTAGACGAAAAAGAGAGCAATCTGATCTATCCAACAAAACAACAACAGATCTATCCAACAAGAAAATAACCAGATCTATCTAACAAGACAACAATCAGATCTATCCAACAAGACAAACAGATCTAACCAACAAAACAGCAAACATATCTATTCAGCAAACAGATCTATCCAACAAGACAACAAACAGATCTATCCAACAAACAGATCTAACCAACAAAACAACAAACATATTTATCCAACAAACCAACAAACAAATCTATCCAACAAAACCGTGAGCAGATATATAAAACACATAGTTCTATCCAACAAGCAGACCTATCCAAGAAGACAACAAACATATAAATTCAACAAGACAACAAACAGATTTATCCAACAAGAAAACAAACGGATCTATCCAACAAACCACATACAGATCTATCCAACAAGACAACAAACATGTATATCAAACAAGACAAACAAACAGATCTATCCAACAAGACAACAAACAGTTATGCCCAACAATACAACAAATAGATCTATCCAACAAACAGATCTATTTAACAAGACAACAAACATATCTATTCAATAACCAGATCTATCAAACAAAACAACAAACAGATCTATCCAACAAAACAACAAACAGATATATCCAACAAACAGATCTACCCAACAAGAAAACAAACAAATCTATCCAACAAGACAATAAACAGATCAAACCAACAAAACAGCAAACATATCTAACCAGCAAACAGATCTATCCAACAAAACAACAAACAGATCTATCCAACAAGACAACAAACTGATCTATCCAACAAACAGATCTAACCAACAAAAGAACAAACAGATTTATCCAACAAAACAACAAACAAATTTATCCAACAAGACCGCGAACAGATATATAAAACAAACAGTTCTATCCAATAAGCAGACTATCCAAGAAGACATAAAACATATATATCCAACAAGACAACAAACAGAGCTATCCAACAAGACAACAAACAGAGCTATCCAACAAGACAACAATCAGAGCTATCCAACAAGACAACAATCAGAGCTATCCAACAAGACAACAATCAGAGCTATCCAACAAGACAACAAACAGAGCTATCCAACAAGACAACAATCAGATCTATCCAACAAGCCAACAAACAGATATGTCCAAAAAGACAACAAATAGATCTATCCAACAAACAGATCTATTTAACAAGACAACAAACATATCTATTCAACAAACAGATCTATCCAACAAGACAACAAACAAATCTATCCAACAAGACAACATACAGATCGATCCAACAAGACAAAAAACAGATCCATCCAACAAACATATCTATCCAACAAGAAAACAAACATATCTATCCAACAAGAAAACAAACATATCTATCCAACAAGAAAACAAACATATCTATCCAACAAGAAAACAAACATATCTATCCAACAAGAAAACAAACATATCTATCCAACAAGAAAACAAAAAGATCTAACCAAGAAGACAAGAAAAATATCTATCCAACAAGACAACAAACAAATCTATCCGGCAAGAAAACAGACAGATTTATCCAACAAGACAACAAACAGATCTATCAAATAAGACAACAAACAGATATATCCAACAAACACATCTATCCAACAAAACAACAAACAGAGCTATCCAACAAGACAACCAATAGATATATCCAACAAGCCCACAAACAGATCTATCCAACAAGACCACAAACAAATCTATCCACCAAGACAACAAACAGATCTATCCAACAAGACCACAAACAGATCTATCCATCAAGACAATAAACAGATCTATTCAACACGACAACAAACAGATCTATCCAACGAACAGATCTATCGAAGAAACACGTCTATCCAAAAAGACCACAGACAAATCTATCCAACAAGCAGATCTATCCAACAAGACAACACACAGATCATTTCAACAAGACAACAAATAGTTCTGTCCAACAAACTGTTATATCCAACAAGACAACAAACAGAATTTCCCAACAAGACAACAAACAGATCTGTCCAACAAATAGATATATCCAATAAAACAACAAACAGATATATCCAACAAACATATATATCCGACAAACATATATATCCAACAAACAGATATATCCAACAAACATATATATCCGACAAGACATTGGCACCTTTCCGTCTTGACAGACGATAGTTTAGTACATTGTGCTTCAAAAAGGCTTAATAACTACGACCCATGGCGGTGGCGAGTGTGGCTGATAAGGCCAATTCGCGCTGCAAATGTTTGTCCACAGTGGATGCATATGAAAACATGGTCATTTCCACCTCATGGACCATCTTAAGTCTCTCACGCTTTGTGTGTTCTTTATCTGCAATCATTTTCTCCTTTGTCTTCACTCCATTTCTGATAGTTGCCCTCCATGCAACACGTTCAGCGGCGACTTGCTCCCAATGTGCATTATCTAATGCCTGTATCAATCATGTCTCGCTTACACACATCTTTATATCGTAGTAGAGGCCGACCCTGAGATCTCCTACTCATCTGTAATTCACCAAAAAAGATGTCCTTTGGTATTCTACCACCATCCATCTTGCCAACATGTCCTATCCATCTAAGTCTACGAAGACCTGAGCATGGAATACACCGTCACACAACCTGATCTTTCCAATACTTCAGTATTTGTGATTGTGTCTTGCCACTTAATACCAAGTATTCCTTGCAGACACAGCATATGAAAGCTGTTTAAACGTTTCTCTTGGTGTGAGTAAGTTGTCCAGGTTTCACTGCCATAAAGAAGAGTACTAAGGACACAGGCTTGGTAGACGAGGACTTTTGTTTTGGCAGTAAGCTTCCTGTTCTCCCAGACTCTTTCTGCTAACATGTTCATTGTTGTCGCTGCCTTACCAATCCTGATGTTGATTTCCTGATCTAGGGATAATTTGCTATTTACCTCTGATCCTAGATATGTAAAATGGTCTACTATCTCCAGTTCGGCGTCGTCAATAAAGATTGATGGTACCCCATGTGCACCTTGTGATTATAATCTGTGTCTTCTTTTTGTTATTGTTAAACCAAATTCAGAACAAACATTGGAGAATGCAGATAGTAGATGTTGTAATTCTTCCTCAGAGTGGGTCGTAACTGCAGCATCATCCGCAAAAAGCAACTCTCTGATTAGTACCCTCCTAATTTTGGTCTTGGCCTTCAATATCTGAGCATTATAGAGGCCCCATCGACAAGACAACAAACAGATATATCCAACAAGATAACACAGATATATCCAATAAATGGATCTGCCCAACAAGAAAACACACAGATCTATCTAATAAAACAACAAACAGATATATCCAATAAAACAACAAACAGATATATCCAATAAACCAACAACAGATATATCCAATAAAACAACAACAGATATATCCAATAAAACAACAAACAGATCTATCCAATAAACCAACAAACAGATCTATCCAATAAACCAACAAACAGATCTATCCAATAAACCAACAAACAGATCTATCCAATAAAACAACAAACAGATCTATCCAATAAAACAACAAACAGATCTATACAATACAACAACAAACAAATCTATACAATACAACAACAAACAGATCTATCAATAAAACAATAAACATACATATCCAATAAAACAACAAACAGATCTATCAATAAAACAATAAACAGATCTATACAATACAACAACAAACAGATCTATCAATAAAACAATAAACAGATCTATACAATACAACAACAAACACATCTATACAATACAACAACAAACAGATCTATACAATACAACAACAAACAGATCTATCAATAAAACAATAAACATATATATCCAATACAACAACAAACAGATCTATCAATAAAACAATAAACATATATATCCAATAAAACAACAAACATATCTATACAATACAACAACAAACATATCTATACAATGCAACAACAAACAGATCTATCAATAAAACAATAAACATATATATCCAATAAAACAATAAACATATATATCCAATAAAACAGTAAACATATATATCCAATAAAACAATAAACAGATCTATACAATACAACAACAAACAGATCTATACAATACAACAACAAACAGATCTATACAATACAACAACAAACACATCTATACAATACAACAACAAACAGATCTATACAATACAACAACAAACAGATCTATCAATAAAACAATAAACATATATATCCAATAAAACAATAAACAGATCTATACAATACAACAACAAACAGATCTATACAATACAACAACAAACAGATCTATACAATAAAACAACAAACACATCTATACAATACAACAACAAACAGATCTATCCAATAAAACAACAAACAGATCTATCAATAAAACAATAAACAGATCTATACAATACAACAACAAACAGATCTATCAATAAAACAATAAACATATATATCCAATAAAACAACAAACAGATCTATCCAATAAAACAACAAACAGATCTATACAATACAACAACAAACAGATTTATCCAATAAAACAATAAACATATATATCCAATAAAACAATAAACAGATCTATCAATAAAACAATAAACAGATCTATCAATAAAACAATAAACAGATCTATCAATAAAACAATAAACAGATCTATGCAATACAACAACAAACAGATCTATCAATAAAACAACAAACAGATCTATCCAATAAAACAACAAACAGATATATCCAATAAAACAACAAACAGATATATCCAATAAACCAACAACAGATATATCCAATAAAACAACAACAGATATATCCAATAAAACAACAAACAGATCTATCCAATAAACCAACAAACAGATCTATCCAATAAACCAACAAACAGATCTATCCAATAAACCAACAAACAGATCTATCCAATAAAACAATAAACAGATCTATCAATAAAACAATAAACAGATCTATCAATAAAACAATAAACAGATCTATCAATAAAACAATAAACAGATCTATGCAATACAACAACAAACAGATCTATCAATAAAACAACAAACAGATCTATCCAATAAAACAACAAACAGATATATCCAATAAAACAACAAACAGATATATCCAATAAACCAACAACAGATATATCCAATAAAACAACAACAGATATATCCAATAAAACAACAAACAGATCTATCCAATAAACCAACAAACAGATCTATCCAATAAACCAACAAACAGATCTATCCAATAAACCAACAAACAGATCTATCCAATAAAACAACAAACAGATCTATCCAATAAAACAACAAACAGATCTATACAATACAACAACAAACAAATCTATACAATACAACAACAAACAGATCTATCAATAAAACAATAAACATATATATCCAATAAAACAACAAACAGATCTATCAATAAAACAATAAACAGATCTATACAATACAACAACAAACAGATCTATCAATAAAACAATAAACAGATCTATACAATACAACAACAAACACATCTATACAATACAACAACAAACAGATCTATACAATACAACAACAAACAGATCTATCAATAAAACAATAAACATATATATCCAATAAAACAACAAACAGATCTATCAATAAAACAATAAACAGATCTATACAAAACAACAACAAACAGATCTATCAATAAAACAATAAACAGATCTATACAATACAACAACAAACAGATCTATCCAATAAAACAACAAACATATGTATACAATACAACAACAAACACATCTATACAATACAACAACAAACAGATCTATACAATACAACAACAAACAGATCTATACAATACAACAACAAACAGATCTATACAATAAAATAACACACAGATCTATACAATACAACAACAAACACATCTATACAATACAACAACAAACAGATCTATACAATACAACAACAAACAGATCTATACAATACAACAACAAACAGATCTATCCAATAAAACAACAAACAGATCTATACAATGCAACAACAAACAGATCTATCAATAAAACAATAAACATATATATCCAATAAAACAATAAACATATATATCCAATAAAACAATAAACATATATATCCAATAAAACAATAAACAGATCTATACAATACAACAACAAACAGATCTATACAATACAACAACAAACAGATCTATACAATACAACAACAAACACATCTATACAATACAACAACAAACAGATCTATGCAATACAACAACAAACAGATCTATCAATAAAACAATAAACATATATATCCAATAAAACAATAAACAGATCTATACAATACAACAACAAACAGATCTATACAATACAACAACAAACAGATCTATACAATAAAACAACAAACACATCTATACAATACAACAACAAACAGATCTATCCAATAAAACAACAAACAGATCTATCAATAAAACAATAAACAGATCTATACAATACAACAACAAACAGATCTATCAATAAAACAATAAACATATATATCCAATAAAACAACAAACAGATCTATGCAATAAAACAACAAACAGATCTATACAATACAACAACAAACAGATTTATACAATAAAACAATAAACATATATATCCAATAAAACAACAAACAGATCTATCCAATAAAACAATAAACATATATATCCAATAAACAATAAACAGATCTATCAATAAAACAATAAACAGATCTATCAATAAAACAATAAACAGATCTATCAATAAAACAATAAACAGATCTATGCAATACAACAACAAACAGATCTATCAATAAAACAACAAACAGATCTATCCAATAAAACAATAACCATATATATCCAATAAAACAACAAACAGATCTATCCAATAAAACAATAAACATATATATCCAATAAAACAACAAACAGATCTATCAATAAAACAATAAACAGATCTATCAATAAAACAATAAACAGATCTATCAATAAAACAATAAACAGATCTATACAATACAACAATAAACAGATCTATACAATACAACAATAAACAGATCTATACAATACAACAATAGACATATATATCCAATAAAACAACAAACAGATCTATCAATAAAACAATAAACAGATCTATACAATACAACAATAAACAGATCTATACAATACAACAACAAACAGATCTATACAATACAACAACAAACAGATCTATACAATAAAATTACAAACAGATCTATACAATAAAACAACACACATATCTATACACTACAACAATAAACAGATCTATACAATACAACAACAAACAGATCTATCAATAAAACAATAAACATATATATCCAATAAAACAACAAACAGATCAATACAATACAACAACAAACAGATCTATACAATACAACAACAAACAGATCTATCCAATAAAACAACAAACAAATCTATCCAATAAAACAATAAACAGATCTCTACAATACAACAACAAACAGATCTATCATTAAAACAATAAACAGATCTATACAATACAACAATAAACATATATATCCAATAAAACAATAAACATATATATCCAATAAAACAACAAACAGATCTATCAATAAAGCAATAAACAGATCTATACAATACAACAATAAACAGATCTATACAATACAACAATAAACATATATATCCAATAAAACAATAAACAGATCTATCAATAAAACAATAAACAGATCTATACAATACAACAATAAACAGATCTATACAATACAACAACAAACAGATCTATCAATAAAACAATAAACAGATCTATACAATACAACAATAAACATATATATCCAATAAAACAATAAACAGATCTATCAATAAAACAATAAACAGATCTATACAATACAACAATAAACATATATATACAATAAAACAATAAACAGATCTATCAATAAAACAATAAACAGATCTATACAATACAACAATAAACAGATCTATACAATACAACAACAAACAGATCTATCAATAAAACAATAAACAGATCTATACAATACACAAATAAACATATATATCCAATAAAACAATAAACATATATATCCAATAAAACAACAAACAGATCTATCAATAAAACAATAAACAGATCTATACAATACAACAATAAACAGATCTATACAATACAACAATAAACATATATATCCAATAAAACAATAAACAGATCTATCAATAAAACAATAAACAGATCTATACAATACAACAATAAACAGATCTATACAATACAACAACAAACAGATCTATCAATAAAACAATAAACAGATCTATACAATACAACAATAAACATATATATCCAATAAAACAATAAACAGATCTATCAATAAAACAATAAACAGATCTATACAATACAACAATAAACATATATAGCCAATAAAACAATAAACAGATCTATCAATAAAACAATAAACAGATCTATACAATACAACAATAAACAGATCTATACAATACAACAACAAACAGATCTATCAATAAAACAATAAACAGATCTATACAATACACCAATAAACATATATATCCAATAAGACAATAAACATATATATCCAATAAAACAACAAACAGATCTATCAATAAAACAATAAACAGATCTATACAATACAACAATAAACAGATCTATACAATACAACAACAAACAGATCTATCAATAAAACAATAAACAGATCTATACAATACAACAACAAACAGATCTATACAATAAAACAACAAACATATCTATCAATTAAACAATAAACATATATATCCAATAAAACAACAATCAGATCTATACAATACAACAACAAACAGATCTATACAATACAACAACAAACAGATCTATACAATACAACAACAAACAGATCTATACAATACAACAACAACAGATCTATACAATAACAAACAGATCTATACAATACAACACAAACAGATCTTCCAATAAAACAACAATCAGATCTATACAATACAACAACAAACAGATCTATCCGAAAAAAAAACAACAAACAGATCTATACAATAAAATTACAAACAGATCTATACAATAAAACAACAAACATATCTATACACTACAACAATACAACAATCTATACAATACAACACAAAACAGATCTATCAATAAAAACAATAAACATATATATCCAATAAAACAACAAACAGATCATACATACAACACAAACAGATCTATACAATAACAACAACAAACAAATCTATCCAATAAAACAATAAACGAGATTCTCTACAATACAACAACAAACAGATCTATCATAAAACAATAAACATGATCTATACAATACAACAATAAACATATATATCCAATAAAACAATAAACATATATATCCAATAAAACAACAAACAGATCTATCAATAAAGCAATAAACAGATCTATACAATACACAATAAACAGATCTATACAGACAACAATAAAACATATATATCCAATAAAACAATAAAACAGATCTATCAATAAAACACTAAACGATCTATACAATACAACAATAAACAGATCTATACAATACAACAACAAACAGATCTATCAATAAAACAATAAACAGATCTATACCATACAACAATAAACATATATATCCAATAAAACAATAAACAGATCTATCACATAAAACAATAAACAGATCTATACAATACAACAATAAACATATATATACAATAAAACAATAAACAGATCTATCAATAAAACAATAAACAGATCTATACAATACAACAATAAACAGATCTATACAATACAACAACAAACAGATCTATCAATAAAACAATAAACAGATCTATACAATACACCAATAAACATATATATCCAATAAAACAATAAACATATATATCCAATAAAACAACAAACAGATCTATCAATAAAACAATAAACAGATCTATACAATACAACAATAACAGATCTATACAATACAACAATAAACATATATATCCAATAAAACAATAAACAGATCTATCAATAAAACTATAAACAGATCTATACAATACAACAATAAACAGATCTATACAATACAACAACAAACAGATCTATCAATACAACAATAACAGATCTATACAATACAACAATAAACATATATATCCAATAAAACAATAAACAGATCTATCAATAAAACAATAAACAGATCTATACAATACAACATAAACATATATAGCCAATAAAACAATAAACAGATCTATCAATAAAACAATAAACCAGATCTATACAATACAACAATAAACAGATCTATACAATACAACAAACAAACAGATCTATCAATAAAACAATAAACAGATCTATACAATACACCAATAAACATATATATCCAATAAGACAATAAACATATATATCCAATAAAACAACAAACAGATCTATCAATAAAACAATAAACAGATCTATACAATACAACAATAAACAGATCTATACAATACAACAACAAACAGATCTATCAATAAAACAATAAACAGATCTATACAATACAACAACAAACAGATCTATACAATAAAACAACAAACAGATCTATCAATTAAACAATAAACATATATATCCAATAAAACAACAATCAGATCTATACAATACAACAACAAACAGATCTATACAATACAACAACAAACAGATCTATACAATACAACAACAAACAGATCTATACAATACAACAACAAACAGATCTATACAATAACAAACAGATCTATACAATACAACAACAAACAGATCTATCCAATAAAACAACAATCAGATCTATACAATACAACAACAAACAGATCTATCCGAAAAAAAACAACAAACAGATCTATACAATAAAATTACAAACAGATCTATCTAATAAAACAACAAACAGATCTATACAATAAAATTACAAACAGATCTATACAATAAAACAGCAAACAGATCTATACAATACAACAACAAACAGATCTATCCAATAAAACAACAAACAGATCTATCAATAAAACAATAAACATATATATCCAATAAAACAACAAACAGATCTATCAATAAAACAATAAACAGATCTATACAATACAACAATAAACAGATCTATACAATACAACAACAATCAGATCTATCAATAAAACAATAAACATATATATCCAATAAAACAACAAACAGATCTATCCAATAAAACAACAAACAGATCTATCAATAAAACAATAAACAGATCTATACAATACAACAACAAACAGATCTTTCAATAAAACAATAAACAGATCTATACAATACAACAACAAACACATCTATACAATACAACAACAAACAGATCTATACAATACAACAACAAACAGATCTATCAATAAAACAATAAACATATATATCCAATAAAACAACAAACAGATCTATCAATAAAACAATAAACAGATCTATACAATACAACAACAAACAGATCTATCAATAAAACAATAAACAGATCTATACAATACAACAACAAACAGATCTATCCAATAAAACAATAAACAGATGTATACAATACAACAACAAACACATCTATACAATACAACAACAAACAGATCTATACAATACAACAACAAACAGATCTATACAATACAACAACAAACAGATCTATACAATAAAATAACACACAGATCTATACAATACAACAACAAACACATCTATACAATACAACAACAAACAGATCTATACAATACAACAACAAACAGATCTATACAATACAACAACAAACAGATCTATCCAATAAAACAACAAACAGATCTATACAATACAACAACAAACAGATCTATCAATAAAACAATAAACATATATATCCAATAAAACAACAAACATATCTATACAATACAACAACAAACATATCTATACAATACAACAACAAACAGATCTATCAATAAAACAATAAACATATATATCCAATAAAACAAAAAAACATATATATCCAATAAAACAATAAACATATATATCCAATAAAACAATAAACAGATCTATACAATACAACAACAAACAGATCTATACAATACAACAACAAACAGATCTATACAATACAACAACAAACACATCTATACAATACAACAACAAACAGATCTATACAATACAACAACAAACAGATCTATCAATAAAACAATAAACATATATATCCAATAAAACAATAAACAGATCTATACAATACAACAACAAACAGATCTATACAATACAACAACAAACATATCTATACAATAAAACAACAAACACATCTATACAATACAACAACAAACAGATCTATCCAATAAAACAACAAACAGATCTATCAATAAAACAATAAACAGATCTATGCAATACAACAACAAACAGATCTATCAATAAAACAATAAACATATATATCCAATAAAACAACAAACAGATCTATCCAATAAAACAACAAACAGATCTATACAATACAACAACAAACAGATTTATCCAATAAAACAATAAACATATATATCCAATAAAACAACAAACAGATCTATCCAATAAAACAATAAACATATATATCCAATAAAACAATAAACAGATCTATCAATAAAACAATAAACAGATCTATCAATAAAACAATAAACAGATCTATCAATAAAACAATAAACAGATCTATGCAATACAACAACAAACAGATCTATCAATAAAACAACAAACAGATCTATCCAATAAAACAATAACCATATATATCCAATAAAACAACAAACAGATCTATCCAATAAAACAATAAACATATATATCCAATAAAACAACAAACAGATCTATCAATAAAACAATAAACATATATATCCAATAAAACAACAAACAGATCTATCCAATATTCCAACAAACAGATCTATCCAATAAACCAACAAACAGATCTATCCAATAAACCAACAAACAAATCTATCCAATAAAACAATAAACAGATCTATACAATACAACAACAAACAGATCTATCAATAAAACAATAAACAGATCTATACAATACAACAATAAACATATATATCCAATAAAACAACAAACAGATCTATACAAAACAACAACAAACAGATCTATACAATACAACAACAAACAGATCTATACAATACAACAACAAACAGATCTATACAATACAACAACAAACAGATCTATACAATACAACAACAAACAGATCTATACAATACAACAACAAACAGATCTATACAATACAACAACAAACAGATCTATACAATACAACAACAAACAGATCTATCCAATACAACAACAAACAGATCTATACAATACAACAACAAACAGATCTATCCGAAAAAAAACAACAAACAGATCTATACAATAAAATTACAAACAGATCTATCCAATAAAACAACAAACAGATCTATACAATAAAATTACAAACAGATCTATACAATAAAACAACAAACAGATCTATACAATACAACAACAAACAGATCTATCCAATAAAACAACAAACAGATCTATCAATAAAACAATAAACATATATATCCAATAAAACAACAAACAGATCTATCCAATATTCCAACAAACAGATCTATCCAATAAACCAACAAACAGATCTATCCAATAAACCAACAAACAGATCTATCCAATAAAACAACAAACAGATCTATCCAATAATACAACAAACAGATCTATACAATACAACAACAAACAGATCTATACAATACAACAATAAGCAGATCTATACAATACAACAACAAACAGATCTATACAATACAACAACAAACAGATCTATACAATACAACAATAAGCAGATCTATACAATACAACAACAAACAGATCTATCAATAAAACAACAAACAGATCTATCCAACAATACAACCAACAGATCTGTCCAACAAGACAACACACATATATATTCAAGAAGACCAGACACAGAACTCATCTCGTCAAGAATTTTGGGTATTACAAGAAATAAAAGTGAGGAAAAGATTCTGTACTGGTAGGTCAGCGTGGCCGGATGGATTAGAACGCTCGTTCTGGAACATCTGGTGTACTTATACTGAGGTAGCGGGTTCAACCCCTATACTGTTGTCATTGCCTAAAATGTTGATTTCTTGTCATTGACTCGGGGACGTAAATTACAAGTATTTCAGAAGTTGGAGTGGGTTTGCCTGATGCCGAGGGACACTGGTAATAGGAAAAGATAATCCATAAGCAAAAATCAGTCCAGTGCACTAAGTAGTAACACATGGACTACGTTAGTTAGTTAGTTAGTCACGGTTCCAACTTCACAGCAACGGGTCGTCCCCATTATGCTCCGTTCCTGTGCCAGTGAATATCACATAAAACGCTCCCCACTGCCCAATGTGAAAAGTGGAAAAGACAGGAGTCTCGACAAACAACAGCCCGCACAGATACACTGTGCATAATGCCGCCGTCAGAATGTCAACACAATAGTCCCCCACGAAACATTAAGTTTATCTCTGATGGAATCGGCAGTTATTTTCCCATCTGGATGTTTCCTAGATGTTCACCCACACAGTCCACGAAAATACAGTTCATCGTCGATGGCAGTGGCAGTCAACCAGAAGCCCAGCAGCCAAGCATTTCTGCATAAGGCAAAAACCGGTCAACTCTGGGACATAGCCAGCTGCCATCGCTCCGAACATGCAGTCACGTTCCAAAAAACCTCGGGCAGATTCAAAAGCATTTCACACGAAACTCACAGCTCACAGTGTCGCGACACGCACTCACTCAGTTGCAGGGCGACGAAACCATAGCCTCCTTAGTCGCCTCTTACGACATGCGTGGTAGGCTACAGTGTTGCTATTCTTTGCTTCCCTTATGCTGAGAAGAGAACAACCTCAACGTGGAGAGATTCAGGGTGTCAAAAACAGTATTTTGTGGTCATTCCGGATGTGTGTAAAGTCTAACTACACGTTTGTTGGTAGAACTAATTTGAAAAATGAAGAACATGATCAAGTACAAGTCATAAAAAATGTGCTTCACGGTCCACCGTGAAGCAATATGCAGCGGATGGCTCTAATCTATTGGAGTAATTTTTTGCACTCCAAACAGAATGGTGTTATCAACAGAAGACATGTTTTTAGTTGAACAAGTGTTTGGAAATGTAGTGAGACTTTACAAACACTAGGTATGCTGGTTTGCTTGCTTGCTTGCGTTCGCTGGCTGTGAACTCCAGCGCGAAGTCCTGTATGTCGGATGAAGACATCCTGTTGTCCAACAACAATGTGATGTCATACCGGACTGAGGTTTGCGTGAGTATCCGTTGTCCCAGATCTGGTGTGCAGACTGGTGGTTCCTCGCCCTGCAGCAGATACTCTCCGACTTAAGAAGAATCAGCGATCCTACAACAGTAGCCAGGGCCCCGAAGGGACCTGTTGCCCAGGACGCATGACTATGACGTGTTAGTAGGTCTTGGCCAGTATAGAACCTGGTCCTGATGCCGTGGAAACACCTCCTCGTCCCAAACACCCGGTATAATGGGAAGAGACGCAATGGAGAACATTGTCATTTCCGTCAAGATCAGCGTTACAAAAAGTCAGAGACAGATCGAGAGACATAATGCTGGGTGGTCTCAGAGGTGGCGAGTGGAAATATCGTGGACATAACTGATGACCACAGACCTACAGTTGTGGATTTGGCAAGGCATATGATTATAATGGCATAGGATTCCATGCTTACTATACATATTCTGTTGTGGGTAGATTGTCGTATTTACTGGTTCGATGTGCGATGAGGATGATCTGTCGGCTAACTAACTAACTAATCAACCATCCAACCAACCAACCAACCAGTCAACCAACCAACCAACCAGCCAACCAACCAACCAACCAACTAACTAACTAACTAACTAACTAACCAACCACCCAACCAACCAACTAACCAACCAACCAACCAACCAATCAACCAACCAACCAACCAGCCAACCAACCAACCAACCAACCAACCAACCAACTAACTAACTAACTAACTAACTACCTACCTAACTAACTAAATAACTAACTAACTAACTAACTAACTAGCTAGCTAGCTAGCTAACTGACTAACTTACTAACGTACTAACTAACTTACTAACTAACAAATTATTAACGCCTATTGCTATGCGATGAGCGTATACCATCTGTTTTTGGTATTACCAACTGCCGATGCAATTTTGACATGAGAAATGAATGCATCGCTTGGAATAGAATACCTCTTGGCAGTTACATTCGTTAATGCGTCTTCACAAAAGGATACATAATGTTTCAATACTATAAACATGGTTGAGTAAGTCAGTATACAGCGTTACATAATACGTCAAATCATAAAAATGTCCTCCTCAGTATTCAGCGTAACACAACATGTCAAGTCGTTCCAATGGGCTACTTGTGCCGTTATCTAATGACAAGTAATACTTCAATGCATTCAAAGTGCTTCACTGCACAGCCGTGGAAACCTCTTCCTGGAAAACAAGGACAGTCAATGCCAGCACAATTCAAGCCATAATTGCCTATAAAAGGACAGAAATCCTAAAAGATGGCATTCATAGAAAGAGGAACCGGTATCAAGCTACATCTACGGGTTTCGAACGATGGCACAGGTCTCGTGGACATGCACAAAATAACTGAAATGACAACTACATAATCAACACCATAAAACATATACTTCATTCTAAAAATATATCAATCAATCAATCATGTGCCATGCCGGAAAGCGTGGGCGGTCATGATTCGCCATTTCACTCGATCACCATATCGAATATTCCTTGTTTTCCAGGAAGAGGTTTCCACGGCTGTGCTGTGAAGCACTTTGAATGCATTGAAGTATTACTTGTCCTTAGATAACGGCACAAGTAGCCCATTGGAACGACTTGACATGTTGTGTTACGCTGAATACTGAGGAGGACATTTTTATGCCATATCGCGGCAACAAAAATTGATTTCTTCACCTAAGAATGGATTTTCACAAAAGAATGGGTTCTGTGGACTGTGAAATGTGGGTCTGTAGTAGGCTGGGTCATGTTCTTGGGTGCATATATATATATATATATATATATATATATATATATATATATATATATATATATATATATATATATATATATATATATATATATATATATATATGAAATGATTAATTCATAAAGAGCTGAGATTACAGTTTCCTTACTGGCACCTTGCCATCTTGACAGACGATAGTTTTTAATTGTGCTTCAAACATAAGACACATTAACTATTTGAACCAAGGCGGTAGCGAATGTGACCTATCAGACCAATTCGCACTGTAAATGTAAATCGTTACAGCTAAGATAACTGCGAAAACAAACCAGGACAGTTACATGACAGAATAACGATGTGAAACAGACAGGACAGTAAATGCCAGACTGCATCACAGTAGCATGACATTTATTAATTCATTCATATAGTAGCATGTCCCTTGCAGAACCTCGCTCCCAAAACAACCGTTCGGAAAACGTTTCGGCATAAGCAAGATGTTCCTCTCTTGCCGTGCATATATATATATATGTATATATATATATATATATATATATATATATATATATATATATATATATATATATATATATATATATATATGTGAAATGATTATATATATCCCTCCGTTATTGTTCTCTCCAAATTTTAGTTGTGGGAGTCTCCGTAATGAAGAGGTGAAGCCGGCTGCCTCGCGCTCCGAACGTTGTGAGTTAGAATCTTTCTCGGAGACTCCTGGGGGTCATCGCTGGAGCTACGGAATTCATGCTTTGTGCGACGCTTTCGGCAGGCTACCATGCGGAAAGGTACCGAGCCATATGGGATAAAACCCGATACAATGACGTCGATCCTCTATACCAGGGGTCACCTAAACTATGGCGCGCGGGCCGGATCCGGCCCGCGACGTCATTTCATCCAGCCCGCCGACGATACTCAAACTTGCTTGATATAATGTATGGAACACGAGAGGTTGTGATACAATTTACATTTAAATATTATGTTTAGAATAATAGGAGATCTTCACACGTGCGGAGACCTCCTGGCTGCTATGTGTCTTAAATTTACTATTTTCAATTATAAATTATTGTACCTAGATTTTCTTGTTTATTGTAATGATTGCTTATTTCGCGCCATCCCAAGTCTTCCACATCTCATGGTAGCACCGCCTACGCTCTGACGTTAGCATGGTTTTCATGGCCACACCCACACACACACATGCACGCAACCACGCACGCACGCACACACACACACACACGCATCTTTCCCTCCCCCAGATTCGTCCGGCTGTCAACACAGGTCCGATGCTAAAGAAATATTTACTTCTTTTTGCCAGTCATCCATTTTATAGATATATAATAAGGGTTTCTTTGTTTGAAAGTGATAGGTAAGTGAACTACAAGAGTGAATAGAGGCAATAAAGTAGCAAACAAATCATAAAAATGCCATAGAAGCCTCGTGTTATTACGAAAAAATGTATCCCCAGGTCAGAAGGATTGCCCAGTCAAGGTGTTAATAGAGCTGGTCTCTAGACCAGTGTTTTTCAACCTTTGTGCTGGAGCAGATCCTTACACAAATGTTTAGTTGCTTAAGGAACTCTCTGCAATGATCCAAGTGTCTGTCCTACTTTATGTAATAAACCAGATGGGCAGAAATGTTGCATTTGGGCGATTTCGGTCTGTTTCGGCGTATCCCCATGATGCCACTCGCGGAACCCCGGTTGAAAAACTCTGCTCTATGCTGCTTATTTAGGCCGGCCCTATTTTTATATTTTGTAAACCTTATTATGAGATATATTCTATTACCAAAGGTACCTATAAACTTAATATGTACCTTTGGTGATCCGTAGCTTCACAAGAGACTCCTGGTCTTCTGATTTTCTTGTGGTATAATAGTATTTTAATTATGTTTCTTATTCAATGTAGTTTCCATTTTCAGATCCCGTGTATTTCATTCTTCGTTATGGCTACTATGAAAAGAAAAATGGACGCCGAGTGTCGCGTTTTCAATGAAGAATGGGGAGTAAAGTACTTCTTTGTGGAAACAAAGGACCAGAAAACCAGCCGCATAATATGCAGCGAAAGTGTTGCCGTTTTGAAAGAGTACAATCTGTGGCGTCACTACCAAACAAAACATCTATCAACATATTCAAAGTCTTCTGGAAAGTTACGCTCTGAGAAATATGAGTCCATGAAACGTGGTTTAGAAGCACAAATATATCTCGTCACGAGAAAGTTTGCTGACAATGAATCTGTCACTCGTGCAAGTTACAAAATAGTGCATAAAGTGGCAGAATGAGGAACATCGTTTATTGATGGCAACCTTATCAAAGAGTGTATGATGGAAGCAGCAAATGACTTTTCTCCTGAGAAAGCCGATTTGTTTGGAACTATCAGCCTTTCGGCAAGTTCAGTTGTGCGAAGAACAGAAGATCTTGGAAAGAACATAGTGCTACAGATATGCGAGAAAACTAGGAACTTTTTGTGGTATTCTCTGGCGCTGTATGAGTCTACTGATTTCTTGATTACTTCACAACTTCTCGTGTTCATTCGTGGTGTCAATTTGGACTTTAGAATAACGAAAGAGTTGGCATCCGTTTGCAGCATGCATGGAACAACAGCTGGGAAATACATTTTCATGGAAGTGCAAAACGTTTTGCAAGACTCAATCCTAAAAGCCGATTCAATGAAATAATAATCGAGGTGTTACAGTTGATGGAGGAATAAAACATGACTGGAGTGAGGAAAGGTCTGATGTGGCAGATCAGGATTCAGTTGGAAGATTTGCAAATTCCGGGCGCTCGGTTAATATACTGCATCATACATAAGCAAGCACTCTGTGTGAAGAACTTAGATATTTCTTGTGTACTGAAACTAGTCGTTTATATCGTAAACTTCATTCGGGAACATGCACTAGGATTTTCTTGAAGAAATTTATTCTGAATTCTGTGACTTGCCTTGTCACATATCAGTGAGGTGACTCAGCTGCGGTAAAGTCATGTTTCGTTTTTAAAAGCTCCGAACCGAAATATATGTTTTCCTCACTGAGAAAGATAGAGCTGATCCACAGCTGTCAGATCCTACCTGGCTGTCAATGTTGTCATTATTGGTCGACATCTCATCCCACATGAATGAACTAAATCTGAAACTTCAGGGAAAGGATAACCTCCTCTGTGATCTCTACAGAATCATCAAAGGATTTCGAAGAAAGCTGCCATTGTTTGAAGCACAACTCGAAGGAGAAAACCTTTTTTATTTTCACAGTTTCAAAGAGTTTTGCGCTAGGATCGCCGAAGACGTCAACCTCGATTTTCCGAACAAAACATTATTCGTGACTTGAAAAAGCATTGACTGAACTGAGAGTAACATTCTTCTGTTCCAGAATTCGTTTGATTGTAACCTTAATGATGTGTCAGTTGAACTACGGTTGGTGCTCATTGATGTGCAAGCAAATGGCTTGCTGAAAGGGAAGCGTAGAGAATGAAAACTTGTTGAATTTTAACGCTACTTACATGATGTTGAGTTTCCGAAACTGAAGAAATTTGCCGCTGAGTATTGTTTCTGAGGAAAATGCAAAGAATACCATGGACAGACAGAAAAACCAATGACCAAGTACTACAGGAGACAAATGAAAATCGTAAATTGATTAGACCAATTAGACGTAGACAGTCAAAATGTTTTAGACATGTTATGAGAAGAAATGGATTGAAGAACTTAGTTACAACTCGCAAGATCGAAGAGAACAGACCAAGGGGAAGACCGAGAAGTAAATACGTGGATGGCTTGGCCACATGGCATGGTCGAGACAGGAACACTGAGCTGATCCACGACTCTGGTGATCGAGTGAAATGGCGAGTCATGACCGCCCACGCTTTCCGGCATGGCGCATGATTGATTGATAGATGGCCTCAGTGTTTGGAAAAAACTTATGTCTGTGAGCAAACATTTTAAAAAATGAAGTATGTGAAGTTAACACATCGAACGAGATTGACTGATGAACATTTGAAAGTAATTCTCTTGATTGGATGCAGCAATTGCAAACCGAAAATTGATGATATCTTGAAAGCCAAATATCAGTTTCACACATCTCACTAACCTGTTTTGCTGTTTAGTTTGTGAGATTCGGATATGTGCACACTAGGTCTGATGTAACTATCTTTTTGATAACGTCACCATCTTTGATATTTTGATGATGGGAATGACGTCACGGTGCAAATGGCGGCACCCATGAATTGAATATTTTCAAGTAACATTGATACAGTTTTCGTGATGAAGAGATGATTTGCTAACGTTCAAGTTTTCCATTTCGGATACATCAGTATGTGAGTGTTTCCGTTTGGGATCTGGAATGTGTATAATCGGCTTTACTGGCCTATTCTCTTGATCAGATGTATGTATCGATATTGCGTTGCCATCGGGGAAGCCTGTTTACGTCATTGTTACTAATGGTGGCGCCCATCAATTTCCAAGTAAAGTTTATAGTTTTGAAATTCTAGAAAAAGGAAGATTATGTGTTCGTGTGTCAAGTAAGACCATAGTCTACTCTTGCAAAAGATAGGTGCTGAAGACGGAGGCAGCCAGCCAGGAGGCGCACCACAGAAATCAGGCTGCCACGCAATAACGCCGTGAATTATGTCGACAACTGCTACATGTTATGGTGCTCGCCCTGCTCTGGTCCCACAGACAGGTGCAGTGCCGGGCCTTATGCCTCGTAAGGGTCTAACCACAAATAATGGAGGTCCATCTCAGATGTCCAGCGGAGCCAGAGGGCCTGACAATAGACCGTCTGGCCGTACCAAACAAAGACTTAAAATAATGCACTGGAATGCAGAGGGTATCTCCAAAAAACGAATAGAACTAGAAAACATCATGGCCAATGAAAATGTAAGTGTATGTTGCTTGCAAGAAACTCACCTGAACGAAAATATAGCCTTCAAAATCAGAGGCTACCAGTGTTACCGATCTGACCGAAAGGACAGGCGTAAAGGTGGGATACTGACTCTCGTCAAAAACAACATTTCTGCTTCCCAAATTGATGTTCACATGGAAGGGGCTGAGTATCAGGTACTTAAACTTAAAACAGACAATACAGACTTTCACCTGATCAATTACTACTGTCCAAATGACCGCCCACAGGCACTGGACACACTACCATTAAAAAGAAAAATGATTGTGTGTGGCGACTTCAACAGCCATTCGCAGAGCTGGGGCTATGATCACATGGACCAGAGAGGAGAGAGATTGGAAGATTGGCAGGATGAGCAATAGATTCATCCTGATTAACAAGCCGTCTGACCCACATACCTTCTACTCGAGATCATGGCACTCTACATCTACACCTGACCTGGCGTTTTATTCACCAGACCTGGAGTGGAACATTACACGAATTGTTGGGAAACAACTTGGTGGCAGTGACCATCGGCCAGTCTTTCTAACTGTAGAAAATGAGTTTGTAAGTGAAAGCAGCACCCTCTCGAGGTGGAACTACAAGAAAGCAGACTGGGCAATGTACAAGCATCGCACCAGCATACTGGTTAAAAACCTGAACACTGAGAAGGACATAAATAAAGTAGTTGAAGAGTTTGGGAAATGCATACTACAGGCAGCACGAGAAACAATACCAAGAGGAGCCCGTAAACATTATAAACCCTACTGGAATAGTGAACTGGAACAGTTGCATAATGATGTGGATGTATGTAGAAAACAAGCAGAGGCCAATCCCAGCCAAGAGCACCACAATAAATATCAGCACGCAAAAGCCAAATTTCAAAGGGCCCAACTGCAGGCTAGACGGAAAAGCTGGCAGGAGAAAACAGAGTCACTGAACTTTGAAAGAGACACAAGGAAGTTATGGAGGCTAATAAAACAGCTTAACGATGAGGGCACAGGGAGAAACTCAAAAATTGCGCTACATAAAGACGGAAACATTTTAACAGGAAAGCAAGCAGCTGACCATTTTGCGGACTCATTCGCACAAGATAACAATATTGAAATTAGTCCAGAGAAACAACAGGAGATTCGAGAGAAATGGCAAAATACAGGACAGAAGGAAATTGTACATGAGGTTATGGAGACACCTATCACATTCAGTGAACTGGAGCTAGCCATATCAAAACTGAAAATGAGAAAATCGCCAGGAGCTGATGGTATCTCCAATGAAATGATCAGGAACCTAGGAACAGAGGCCAAAGCAAAGTTGCTACAGATCTTTAATAATACATGGACCTTAGGCAGTGTTCCACAAGTCTGGAGAGAAGCAATCATGATACCCCTCCTAAAATCTGGGAAAGACAGTTCCATTGCCTCCAGCTACAGACCCATTAGCCTCACCAGTTGTCTCTGCAAAACAATGGAACGCGTCATCAATCACAGACTACAGTGGTACATTGAAAGTGAAAACATCCTTGTGCCACAACAGGCTGCCTTTAGGCAGTGCTACTCTACGGAAGATCAGACAACCTACCTCTCTCAAGAAGTTGAGGATGCATTCCAAGAGAAGAAGCTGGTACTTGCGGCTTGGATAGATCTGAAGAAAGCCTTTGACAAAGTCTGGAAAGAGGGTCTGATGAAGAAACTGAGAAACTGTAAAGTCAATGGAAGAATGTACAAATGGGTAAAAGCATACTTGCACAACAGAAGAGCCCGAGTACAGATAGACGGTCTCAAGAGCAAGAAAGTACTATTGCGTCACGGTGTTCCCCAGGGCGGAGTCTTGTCCCCAACACTTTTTCTAATCTTCATCAATGATCTTGTTGCTAATCTACCCGATGGAATTAAAGCGGCAATGTACGCTGATGACCTGGTTTTGTGGAGCGCAAATGAACATGCATCAGTGGCCACCATATTGCTACAGAGAGCTGTAGATACATTTGTTGCATGGGCGGATAGATGGTGTATCAGCATAAACACTGACAAGTGCAGCACCACTCTATTTACCCTTTCTCCGAAACAAAAGGCAGGGAGCATTCAGATAAATGGAACACCCCTAAGAGAAGATAAGGAACCAACATACCTTGGTGTAACATTCGACGACAGGCTGACATGGAGAAAACACATCAAAAAAGCAGTAGCAAAAGCCAGAAGGAAAATTGCCATCCTGAGAAAGCTAACTGGAACCACGTGGGGAGCCAGTGGGAAAATACTTAGCAAAGTTTATCAACAGAGCATACGACCACACTTGGAATACGGGTCAACTGCGTGGTGTTCAGCATCAAAAACTACATTGCAGGAGCTGGACAAGGTGCAAAATCAAGCTCTTAGAGTCATCACAGGAGGGATGAGATCAACCCCTATAGTAGCAATGGAGAAAATGGGGAGGACACAAGCTTTAAGAGAACGCAGAGATACAAAAACACTAATACAAGCAGAAAAGTTTCTCAGCTTGCCAGGCCACCCTATGAAGAACCGATTTGAAAACTTAGCTATGGGGCGGTTGAAAAGAAGTAGTTTCATCCACCAGGCCAAAGAACTCTGCAGAGAAACCATCGATCTTCCCACAGTTGGTATCCCCCTGACAACTATTCCAGAGCGAACCCCGTGGAAAGATGAACATAGAATATCGCTACAAATCCAGTCAAAAGTGAGAGGAATATTGGACAAGGAAGAACAGAACAGTGTACAGCGCAGAACAGCCACTCTCAGCTTCCTTGATGATGAATACCCACAGGACCTCTGGATCCGAGTCTACACAGATGGGTCAGCACAAAATGCTGTTCGAAATGGAGGAGCGGGAGTGTACATAGAATACCCAAATAATACTAGAGACACGGCCAGAATTCCAACAGGAAAGTACTGCCATAACTATGATGCTGAAATTGAGGCAATCAAGATAGCCACAGAGAAATTACAAAATACCAGCCATGGTACACAACCTGCAGTGATATTGACAGATGCAAAATCCGTAATAGAGGCGCTCCTGTCTGGGAAATTGCCAGTTCTGAGGACACTACTTTCTGAACTTAGCAGTCAGCGTAAGATCACCATACAGTGGATACCATCCCACTGTGGAGTCCCCGGAAACGACAGAGCTGATCGATTGGCTAAGGAAGGAGCAAAAGAAGAACAACCTGATGTACCTATTACATACCACCAAAAGAAAAGAATGATCAAATCAATCAGAAAGCCACCAAACCTTACTCAAGACGACTACCACGTTATGGACAGACCAGAACAGGTCATTCTTCTGCGCCTCAGAACAGGACACAATAGATTACGCAACCACTTGTATACCAAATTCAAGATTGGTGACTCAGCCATGTGCACATGTGGTTTGGCGTCGCAGACAGCAGAGCACATACTCCAGGATTGCCCAAACTACAACATATCCAGGCGAACCTTCTGGCCTAGAGAGACAACAGTGGAAGATAAACTCTATGGACCGTTGAATGAACTAAAAAAGACTGTTAGATTCATACAAGAGACAACATTGCAGTTATAAACATAGTTCAGGCGAACGAAAGAAGAAGAAGATATTTTTTTAAAAGTAAATAATTATGTTGGTTGTCTTTGATTTTTGTGACATTGCACGGACACTCGCCAATGATTAACTTAGTGTTTCGTCTTTTTTACCAGAGCTTTCGTTCTGGCTTGCAAGTATCGTTAAAGCTAGTTGCATATCCTTTACAGGACGATTGCAGTCAACACCAGCATATTTTTCTGTTGTTGATGTCTTGATAAGTTTACGATCAGTAAATTGCCATTGCTTTCTGATCGACCGGCACCCATACCAATGTGTAAACATCCAGCGCAACGCGGTCTGCTGCCAAATCGGGCGCAGCTGTATTCGCCACGGAGTCCGGCGCAAGTATTGTACAGAATGAGTGTCCGGCCCGCGCTTGTCATTTTGTCAGATATCCGGCGCGCAGTGAAAAAAAGTTTGGTGACCCCTGCTCTAGACTTTTAAACTTGTTTTTAAGTTTTTCTGTTCCATTCTGTGATGTGGATAGCAATACTGTATCAACAGCATACCAAAAGTCTGGTATTTCATGACCACCGATAGTTAGGGCATAATATTGCTCCTTGGTTATATTAGTTCTAAAAAAGCTCGCTGCAACCACTTTTGAGTGTGTAGATGACCACTGATCTGAAGTGAATGTTCAGTCGGACATACCATTAATAGGGCCGCTTATGCTGGGGTATGATGACTGCCCAGTGTGGTCCTGCGGACGTCCGTGTCTTTGCTTGATCAACGTACTGCCACCTGCCAGTGTCATTTACTGACATGACGAAACTGTTGAGCAGCAGCTGCTTGACCGGACTATGGCCGGCCAGTTATCTCGCCTGCTGGCTCATTTGTTGCTGAACTGGGGAAATGATTGCTTTATCTTGTTATAATTACGACATGGTGGGCGGGAGATAGGGGCGAGAAGACAGGGAAAGAGAAAGAAAGAATTAGAAGCGATGAGAAAAAAACGAATAATAAAGAAAGAAGGAAGAAAAGAGGGAAACAACAAGAGAAACGTAGAGACAGCAAGAGAGACAAAAAGGGTGAACGAACGAACAAACGAACGAAAATCTTTATTTTCAAAGGGTTAAGAATAGGGCACGCAGGCCCGTCTGACATTCTGCCCTTCTTCTCTATTTTCTCTCATACATTCTTTCATTCAACATCTCTTATGAAGCAATTATTTAACAACAAAAGAACAATAAGCATTAAAACGCATGAAATATAATCAATAATACATGACTCATTGAGGCAATGTTTAACATGGGCATCATAAATACCCAAGGTGGGTGTAACGTGCCACACATATGGGAATGTTGTTTTTTTTTCCGGCTAGTTGTCGTTCGAGATAATTTACCATTATTATTGTCTTTGTTGCTGTTTTTTTTTAAAGGGGGCATGTAGTCTATCCTGAGGTAGTGTTCAAACAGGTTGCGACTGTATGTATAATGATTGGTGGTGTCTTTGATTTCTTGTGGAAGATTATTCCACAACTGAGTGGCAGGGTATGCTAAGCTTGTTTTATATAAGTCTATCCTAGGTTTAGGGACATGAAGTATATTTAGTCGTTCCCTATGTCTTGCGTTATATTTAAACAATGGCCAAAGGTAGCTTGGGGCATTTTGAAATAGGATTTTGTGAGTTAGTTTAGCCTTATTAAAAAGTAGGCGTTTGTGGAGTGGCAGTAACTGAAGACGTTCATGTAGGTTAGAATTGTCTGTAAACTTATCACCATTGATTAGACGCCCTGCCCTTTTCTGGAGTGAATAAAAGCGTTTTGTTATTGATTTGGAGCATCCATCCCAGATTGTGGAGCAATAATCAATATGTGTTTGTATGTGGGAAGTATAGAATATCTTTCTTGTGTTTTCGTCAAGGAAGTTTTTAATTTTGGCAAGTTGGTATACTTTTTTTGGCTATTTGTTTAACTAGAGCATGACCATGGGAATTAAAGGATAGATTTTGATCTATGATAAGACCCAGTGCCTTGTGCTCGGTTACACTTTCTATAGGCGTGCTACTAATGTGTAGCTGAAGAGTTCTCTGCGAGTTTAGAGTGTAAAGTCTTAGCCTGGTTCCTATTAACATAGATTTTGTTTTAGAAATGTTAATTTGCATGCTGTTTGCATAACTCCAGTTAACGACACTATTTATTTCCTGTTGCAAGGATAATTCTAGCACATTACGATCAATAGCGTTTGTATATACTGTGCAGTCGTCTGCAAATAGATCGCAGGACGATGACAGATATAAGGGAAGATCATTTATATAAATGGCAAATAACAGAGGGCCAAGTATAGACCCCTGAGGTACTCAAGTATTAATGGTAATGGCTTGGGACAGAGATTTATTGTGTGATACTACTTGTTTTCTATCTAATAAGAATGAGTTTATTAATGTCACTATATTAAAGCTTACTTTCATTGTTTCTAGTTTTTTAATTAGGATAGTATGATCTATCATATCGAATGCTTTTTTAAAGTCTATAAACATCGTTCCACATAGAGTATTGTTGTTAATATTATGATGCCAGTTTTCTATCATGTTTGTTAGAGCCGTATGGCAGGAATATTTAGGCCAAAATCCTGACTGACTGTCAGCTATTAGTTTGTGGCGAACTAAGTGCTCTAGTGTTGTTTTGTGGATGTGCTTTTCTAGCGGTTTGGATGAAGTGGATAATATGGAAATTGGCCTATAATTACTCATGATGCAATCGTCTAATGAACCAGCTTTTAAATGAGGATACACTTTAGCGATTTTAAAGAAAGGCTGATGGGAAGTGACCTTTGGTGAGACATTGATTGTATATAAAAGTTAGTGACCTCGCAGATCGCCGGTGCAGCATAGCGAAGGATATGATTACTGATTCCATCTAGTCCTGATGAGTCATTGTTATTTAGGTTACTGAGATGAGTAAATACTTCTGTGGTCGTCATTAGCGGTATGTTTGTGGGTATGTCTCCATAGCATTTGCTCTTACAGAATGATGATGATAATAAAGATATGTCATGAGGCACATCTGGTATTGCAGCCTTCAGTTGGTTTATGTAAGACTGAAAGAAACTACTGAATTTATCACATCTTCTTCTTCTTCTTTCGTTCGCCTAAATTATGTTTATAACTGCAATGTTGTCTCTTGTATGAATCTAACAGTCTTTTTTAGTTCATTCAGCGGTCCATAGAGTTTATCTTCCACTGTTGTCTCTCTAGGCCAGAAGGTTCGCCTGGATATGTTGTAGTTTGGGCAATCCTGGAGTATGTGCTCTGCTGTCTGCGACGCCAAACCACATGTGCACATGGCTGAGTCACCAATCTTGAATTTTGTATACATGTGGTTGCGTAATCTATTGTGTCCTGTTCTGAGGCGCAGAAGAATGACCTGTTCTGGTCTGTCCATAACGTGGTAGTCGTCTTATCACATGAAACCTGATTTGATGGTAACGATTGTGATGATTTGTGTTTGTTTGTCAGGGTATTAATTGATTTAAATATGTTGGTTTTATCTATTATTAAGTTCTTAAAATAGTTTTTCTTTTCCTTTCGAATAACATATTGAACTTTGTTTCTCAGACTACGGTACATAATTAGATCTCTATTTTTATGTGCCCTCTCCCGGTCTCTCATAAGTTCAACTACCTCCTGTGTGATCCACGGGGACTTAGTGTGATGTGACACGAACTGCCTTAAATGGAACATGCTTGTCAAATACGCTTAGAAAGGTCTTCAGCCAGTGATCCAGAGCATCATCTGGGTCAGGAAGCTGGTAAACATAGTCCAGAGATGAGTTGAGCAAGTCCTGTAAAAAGGCATCTTGATTGAAGTTTTTGTAATTTCTATATTTTATACTTATTTGTTCGTGTTTCGGAGTTTTGGTACCTCTTTTCGACCAAGTACAACATACTGAGTAGTGATCGCTCATTGCATTAATAGGTACAGTACATTCTGTGATGTTGTCAGCACACGTAGTATAGATATGATATATAAGTGCTGCAGATGATTTTGTTATTCTAGTGGCTTGTTTAACTAACTTATGTTTTCCCATGCTTTGTTTGATTTTTTAGTGTCTATGTTGAAGTCGCCTAGCAGTATTATTTCTCTAGCATTACTAAAGACTACATCCATCATAGTGGTGAATTTTTCATACCATATATCTCCTGCACTGGGGTTTCGATAAAGATAGCCAACTACTAGGGGTATGCGATTTTGAAGCTTAATCTCAAGCCATACACACTCAATCTCACAGGTTTCAAAATCTAGCCTACGGTGGGCGTTATGCGAGTTAGAAATATAAACTGCAATACCCGTCTCTTGTTTCTGATAGGGATCTCTTCTAATGGTTTTAAAGCTTCTGATAGCGATGTCATCATCTGAGATTGTCGGATACGTCGAGATTGATGGCTCAACCCTCAAGAGAGAAAGGATGCAAAATCCTTCTCCCCAGTGCGATCCTGCCCGTATAATTAATTTAGCTGTACTGACTCAATTGTTTGAGACCAGAAATAGAGTTTTAGAGAACCAAGGAATACCTTCAGGAAATAACTGAAAAACGTTGTATTCCCTTTTATACCCAAAATATCCTTTAAGTGGTTCCTTGCCTCTCCTCTACCAACTATTTAATTCTATCTAGGGTAGTTTAAAACAATTTGACTATGACAAGTAAAAATACAATCAATACATGACATGACCTCATTTTTTATGATTTAATAAACACAAACATGGATTTTGTAAATTGCATTCAAAATTACAATTTCCTGTCATAAAATAAGGACATATACATATAATGGTAATTATACAGAATTGATGTGCCAATTATAATGTGTATAATAACAGCTATATTTTTTTCCAGTGGCATGTACTGCTAATCTTTTACTGGCCTGGATGATCTGAGAAAAAAAGAACTGTCTACACTCAGGGTTCTCCACTTCCAGCTTTGGGAATCCCTCTGGCTATCAATTAATTGCTGTATGTTCTGTAGTCTTAGTGTTCCAGGTCTGAGTAGAACATTATAAGTTGGCTCTTGGTTTTCTTTCCATTTTTGGCAGGTAAATGTTTAAATAAAGATTACCTCTCCTATGAGACAAATGGAACGTTTGCAGGTAGATAAGTTTCTGCACTACTCTATCAAGGGCATCACTCAACAATGTGCTCACTCAACAGGTGCTGCATTCAATCTTCACCAAGTCAGGTCTGGATCTACATGAGTATGACCACTACCTGAAATTCCATCAATCACATAATTCTAATGATATCATCAATATGACATTAGAAATGAAATTAAAAGCCTAAGAACACAGCAAGTGAAAACAATAAAGGAATCTTGTTCTTAGAGAAAATAAACATAGAAGAAAGATAGTCTTGGTGTTCTCAATTAGTTATCACCAACATAGTTGTTTGCTCTCACTCCAATCTTCCACTATCAGGTGTTCAAGGTTTAACTAGCAGATGTGCAGTTTCATCTTCACTTATGCCTGTCCTTCAGGTCTATAGTTTAAGTAATACCTTGATGGATTTGGAATTTGACAATTATGTTGACCATTCTCTTCTGTACCTAGTTTTGTTCTCTACATCTTTTTCTATTCAGGAAAAAGGGTCTCATACATTATGGGTTTTAAAATAATTTCCCATTGTAATGAGTAGTTGCTTATAAACAACATAAGTATATCATGGAATCAATTCGTGTATAGCATTCAGGTGCATTCTTCTTCATTAAATGCTTCAAGTGAGAAGTTATCTTAAATTCTCATGAACGTAATATTTATTATCATCATCATCAAGGTCATCATGGTTTCCTTATATCATTGTCATTACAATCATTATCATTCTTACATTATTATCATTACATTACAGTCATCATCATCATCCTCATTGTATTACATTTGTCAGGACACTAGACCATATGTGTTAACATGAGTGACATGAACTACAAAGTGGGATTTTGCTTAATGTACAAACCCAGATGCGTGTAGTATGCGTAATGTATGATATGGTTTATGTCGTGCTTAGCGCACAAACCAAGATGATTGTACGATAAGTGATATTTAATACAATGTGTTTTCATGCGTCGGAGTGTACTAAATTATTATTCAGTTTAACGGTTATGCCGAACAAGTTCTCTGGTGATAGACATGGCATTACACATCCAACCTGCCTGCTATCATGAGATTGACTGTTAGCTCATACTCCTTTTTCAGCATTCACTCATTCTCAGACATCATTCATATGTATGGATGATCATTCAGGAATCATTCCTCAAACATCATTCATACTTGCATGTAAAGTGGGTAATTATACTTATGTGATTTCCCAATGATAACTTAAAATGTTTAACATCACTGATATCACAATGAAATATCTCCTTTCACAATCACTCATCAGACACATCATATCTGCAGGAATGACAAATAGTATATGTCTATGCTTTACATATGATAAATTCACAGATTTAACCACAATTACATTACATAAGAACCCCATTCTTCATCAGAAATTATAATATTTCCTGAATGATAGTCATTCATACTGATGGGTTTTATCAAATGATACATTCACATCTGTTTAACAATAATGAAAAACACACGAACCACCAAAGGCATGCTCTTTCCAATGACATAGACTCATGTGGTCATTAGGCATACTTATGAAATTCACCAATGATTTAGCAAAATTAAATCCATGAGTCACCACATGCTTTCATCAAATGCATACAATGTATGTGATACATTCATCCGCATTCATTCATTATAAATCATAATCATTCTTGTATGGCGGTTGATTACGCACTATTATGTGGCACAAATATTATTATTCCACATGTTTGACAACCATGAAAATATATTTGCCTTACCACATGTGTGCTTTAACATCACACAAATTATAATACCTATAGAACTCTTTTTGGTTCCCATGTGTTCATGAAATACAAGAAAACTATTTATTTTTGCATGTGCTCAAATCTACTTGACTATACACATTACACTAATTTCTCTATCAGTGCTGGCATAGGTCAACTAGTTTTAAATCTTAAGTTACTCACCAATCCTAAATCATTACTGAATGAGTTGACTACTTAAGAAATATGTACAACTTCAGTCTAATGCTTACATTAACTAAGTTGTTTAGCTAGGAGAAAATAAAACTCACTGTAGTTTTCTCCTAATGTACAGTTATCTATGACTATGAAAACTGAATATAACATTATTTAGTTTACACACCTTTGACTTACCAATTCTTCTTGGGAAATAGACTCACAGACTAAACTTAACTAATATAAAATATAGCATTGTTTACCTCATTTCAATGAAATGCTCCAATCACCACATGTAAACAACAAGATGTAAGGACTAGAATCGGCTTGTTTCCAAATCTATTGGCTGATGAGTTTCGGTCCTGCTATTCTCACTATAATAAACTTTCTAACATGTTCATAGCGAGTATAGAGCTACCAATCTCTACAAACACAGGCACTTTTCTTGTAGTTACGATGAGTTTGTGGCAAGTGAGAGATCTGAGGCCGGTTGCTGTTGTTATTATCCCAGCTATTTCCGAGTTCAAGTTTTTCCCCATATCCGCTGTGATTCATGTAGTGTGCGTGTGACAGAAAGAAAAGAAGAGGGAGGAGGAAGGGAGGAGAGAGAGGAGAGAAAGAAGAGGGAATTGAGGGAAATGATATAAGATAGTGTGAAGCCTAAAAGTTCGTTCCTCAGTCGAACTCTGCCTACTACACACTACCTTTGATAGTAAAGAAAGATGAAGAGAGAGAAGGAGAAAAAGAGGATGAGAGTGAGGGATACGACAGATGTAGGTTCGTGTCTCCGCGTGAGAACAATAGTTAATTACTATTGCACCATCAATGTCTCGTGGTGTGTGTTATCAGGTTATAGAAGAGATGTACAGCCTCACAAGGTCTCTAAGCTACTCTACTTATATTACTTCAGACTGACAAGTCGAAATAAAAGACAACTCAATCATATATTTATTTCCTTCTGAACAATAACAGAGTGACAATCTACAACATAATCGCAAAGAGTAATCAATACATGCATTGCAGACATATCTATGTATAATCGACTCCAAAAACAACACAATACTGCATGACGTCACAAGGGGAGGTAGATAATATAATATGCTACTGTGCAACCGGATGTTAGGGAAATATTACCTACTATCACCTCCTAACCGCATGAAGAAAAGGACTAAAGCTAGGAATTACACCGGCCTTTGTTTCATAACTATCTCTCCGTAGGCTTATTAGTGGTACATGTACTCAGCCCAAATACCCGTTGATCCACAGATTGATCCATCAACCCATATACCCAGGGATTATTTTGTTCAGATGAATATCTGTTTAGTCAAGTATGCCCGGTATGCTTGGGCAACTCCATTTTACCCAGGCAATGCCTGAAACATTATAAAACAATACCCGTGAGTTTTATGTCAAAATAAACTTTAGTCTTTCACTACCTACAAAGTCCTTAACATCTATCGCTTCTTTATCTATACTAGTATTAGTATATCTTAGCCATAACATAAATTAAGAACCTTATTGTGAACACATATGTTTAACTAATATTATTATCGCCTATTTCCCGACGCGCCGCCTACAGCCAACATTAAGTATTTAACCATTTACCCGAAGATTTGAACTCGTTGCCTGTACCACGCCAGGCCAACTCAACTACACAACAGCAGAAGCACGACCTCCTTTCACCCCTGTCTAGTCGGACAAAAGACACGCATTCTTTTCCATACCGCTCCGTCTCGGGCGAGCCATTGTCATCCGGTCTCATTGTTTGGGTTGACCCAGCGTGATCGCTTCTCAGGTGCACGTTTGTCTGCTAGACCCGATCTCTGTGTTTGTTTTCTTGCAATACTGCCATCTTTTCGTATTTACATGCCGTGTTGACCCGCCTAGTTATCATTAATCTTTTAGTCTAATTACTTAATTTACATGCACATATATAGTTTATCCACACTCTGCCTTATCTAACCGATTAATATGACTCCCAATCACTCTATTTCGGCCATTTAAATATAGGTCATATGCAGGACGTCGCATTCAGTCCTGATCCTTTGCCCGGTCGTGATCCCTTTAGTGGGTTAACGCTCAGTAGTTTGTCAACGCTTCCTTGTTTAGACTGCTATTATAGTTAGCTAGCTAGTTAGGTGTGGGCCCTTTGCAGGACGCTGCACTCAGTCCTGACATTTGTCGGTCGTTCATGATTACGCGGTAAGTTCACCTACGGTAGTTTGCTATAGTTCTCTAAACTAAGGTACCTGATTTATAATATACAATTAAACTAATTAGGTCTAAGTCTTACGTCAATTTACATTCTTCTTCTGCCGTCCAGTCGATCTTCTGGGTTCCATAGTTGAAATTCGATTTCTCTCTTCCATCTCTCGTTTGTCGTGGATCCCACTTGACCTTTCCAGTTGTATTTGACATTAGTCTCCTGTGTGGTTCCAACCGCAGTGTCCCTGGCTATGGTCGTCCTGTCCGACGTTTAGCCATCTACTGCAACTAACGAGTGGTCTCCTTAGCTGGCGGTCCTCTTAACTCAAGTGGCTTTCTTGCACTTTAACGACCCTCGGACTCTGCGTGTCTTTCCCTTCTATGGCTTATCTGCCTTGGGTAGGTTCCATTCACAGATCCTTAGTCGTTCTCACTCCACTATCAGTGATTCAGACGAGTTCTAGCATGGACGCTTGTCCGTCTTCCTTCACTTCCTTCTCCTACAGATACTATACAGACTTGGGCACAGATTAGCCCAATTTCTGAAGTCCTGTTACTATGTTCCTTGGGCTGCCCCAAGAGGGCTCAGGCCCCCGCCGCTCCCGGAGTCCACTCTCGACTGACCGACTCTCTCCTGTTCACCCTCCAAACTGACTGGATCCTAAAGTATATATTACTTCTCGAGTTGGCGCCTTTCTCGAATCACGTGACCAGGCTTCTCTCACCTCGTTACGGTCATCCAATCAGTACCTCGCGTACCCTGCTTAATTTGCATCTTATTATTAATCCAACTCCCTTCACCCCAATACGACCTTGTTTTTGAGTTCATAGTCCTTGTTTGAGTTCATGCTCCTTGAAGTATATTTCTCAGCTCAAGCACGTTCCCACTGCCATAAATCTGCCAGCCTACGGTACCTCTTTTTGGTCTCTAGACAGCCTTCGTTTATTTCAGATCTCGTATGCACCTATAAACTATGTGGCCTGTGTTGTTTTCTGACAGCTCGAAGCTAAAGTATACATTACATCTGGCATTCCTCGACCCTGAGAAAGCTACAGAACAACGAAAATGGAGATAGAGTTTTAGGGAATCGAAACAAACCGGGTCCTGAGCTTGAACTTTCAAGCTGTTTAAAAATATCTTGGCCGATGAACTTAGATACTTCCAAATTCCACTACTGGTTTTGTTGGCATCAATATCTAGTGCCCCGTTGTCCCATTTTGTGACGCATCAGGCGTTCACATGCATTTTCCAATCCGGGGCGGTGTCGATTTTCCATTTTCCTCCAAGTTGAATGGTATACGTTCTTGTACAATGTGTTTTGATTTGAGGAGATCTTGACAGCTAGTAACGGCTTGTGAGCCAGTATACCACAGAGTTGTTGCTATTTAATCGACTTTCGCTAACGCCGAACATGTGAACATTTTTATTAACTATAAATGATAGTTCAGGCAGTTTCGCTAATAGATGGCAGATATTTAAATGCCCGATTCTGAGCCCTTTATTACTGAGCCAGTGTTCTTACTTATTAGACATTTTAAAGACTATATAAGAGTAAGTGAATTGCAAAGATAAAGTGTTTGAGTGGGTGGATGAGAAAATATATGTGTGTAGTTGTGGGAGGATGTAACGGACAGAATGATAACATAAAGACAGGCAGACGAAGAGTCATACAGACTGAGAGATAGACAGACAGATAGAATGGTACCTTACAATAGACAGATACACACACACACACACACACACACACACATACACACACACACATATATATATATATATATATATATATATATATATATAGAGAGAGAGAGAGAGAGAGAGAGAGAGAGAGAGAAGATAGGGAAGAGAGAGATGGAGATGAGAAAGAGGGGTGATGATAGAAAGAGCGGTGATGAGAGTGATCCTGAGGGAGAGAGTCACAGAGAGAGAGAGAGAGAGAGAGAGAGTCAGAGAGGGAGTCAGAGAGAGTCAGAGAGAGAGTCAGGAGAGAGGATAAACATAGAGAGCGATATATTATAGATTAATAGACAGACACACGCAGGCAGGCAGGCAGGCAGGCAGACAGACAGACGGATAGATAGATAGATAGATAGATAGATAGATAGATAGATAGATAGATAGATAGATAGATAGATAGATAGATAGATAGATAGAGAGCGAACGAGAGAGAGAGAGAGCGAACGAGAGAAGAGCGAACGAGAGAGGTAGCGAATGAGAGAGGGAGAGAGCGGGGTATAACACAGACAAGAAGACAACAAATATCCCCATTCTAGACTGCAGTGATTAGGTGTATTTCTACGCAGCTCTGAGGATGGCGCTGGGAAAATCGATGGCATGTCTCTGACATCTGGGAGGCCCAAGGCCTGCTCACTCAACGAAACCACGTTTGTCTCAATTGGCTTACCCAACATTCATTGAAAACATTTGCACATGCTCGTGAAGGCAATAAAACACGTTTTGTCTCAAGGTCTGATAGGTGTGAAATTGAAAAGAGGACAACAAATTAGACATAAATATTGTGCAATTAACATATGTCTTTTCCTTACATAACTGAATGTTATCTTTTGTTTTTAACTGATATTTATTATCTGTAAGACATAACCCACGTGTGCGGGATTGTAAACAAGAATTGGTAGCCCATGAAGTTGTCAATACTAAACAAGAACTGCACATAAAAAGATGACTAATGGACTTAAATACTAACCACTGAATTTAAAATAAACGATGGTTGGTACTTTGCTGTTAATTGACCCCAAACAAAAAACCATCCCTTACAGGGCCTCATGTGCATCCGTCCAGCAATCACTTCCGGTTAAGTCTTCGGTGGACTGCTAAACCGATTGATGGATGTTTTGTTAGTTTTTGGGCCAGTAGGGCCCTTCACTGTCGTCGGATGTTTGGGGTCGTAGGGCCCTCACTGTCATCGGAGTACTCCGACGACAGTGAGGGCCCTACGGGCCCAAAAACTAACAGAACATCCATCGATCGGTCCAGCAGTCCACCGAACACTTAACCCGAAGTGATTGCTGGACCGATGCAAATGAGACCCTGTAAGGTATGCTTTCTGTTTGGGGTAAATTAACAGCAAAGTACCCGATGATTAAATGTAAATATTAAACAATGTACAAGTGCATCTTTGAATAAAACATGAAAACATAAGGCTTGATAGAGCTGAGCTGAGACGACAGTATTTATGAATATATATTCTGCTAACAAAACAATAAACCCAACGCTAGCACTATTGCCTTCAACTATATATGCCATTTAGTGCACGTATTTGTGAAGGCACGTATAACGTTTAGTTTGTGTCTTCGTGACTAAAATAACAACGAGTTTATGTCCTTGTGAGGGAAATAATAATCAGTACCTTGTGACGGAACTATACCACTGAGCTTATGTCATTGTGACGGAAATATATTATTGAGCCTACGTCATTGTGACGAAAATAATAATGAGTTTATGTCCTTTTGACGAAAATGTAAAAGTGAGTTAGATGTCCTTGTGCGGGAAAGATAAAACTGTGTGTGTGTGTGTGTGTGTGTGTGTGTGTGTGTGTGTGTGTGTGTGCCTGCGTGCGTGCGTGCGTGCGTGTGTGTGTGTGTGTGTGTGTTCTGAATAGTCCTTGCGTATTCTATGTGTTTAGCATGAGCAAACAATACAGAAGATAGTACGTGCTGGTACACGACACTGTGGTTTGTACGTTGCTGTGTTCTCTTGATGTTGGCTGCTGATGAAAGTTTGTCGCCGCAACGTCCTGTTGTTTATGTAATTGTATTTTGTAAATCTGCCATACCCTTCGCGTTGCATATTGTTTAAGGATTTTCACAGCATGTTACACCAATTGCATATGTATCTGTTCCTTTTATGTGGATTGCGTGTTCCCCTGGTGGGGCATGCGTCTTCCTCTTATGCTAAAGGTGTGTCCCTTTGTGTGGTCAGAATTCCTCTTGTGTGGACAGTATTCCCCTTGTGTGGTCTGAATTCCTCTTGTGTGGACAGTATTCCCCTTGTGTGGTCTGAGTTCCTCTTGTGTGGACAGTTTTCCGCTTGTGTGGTCTGAGTTCCCTTTGTGGGGCTGTGTTCCCTTGTGTGGTCTGTTTTTTCCGTGTGTGGACTCGGTATTCCCTATATGTTGACTGTGTTTCCTTTGTGTACTGCGTTCCCTCTGTGTGGACAGTGTTCCCTCTGTGTGGACAGTGTTCCTTTTGTATGGACTGTGCTCCCTTTTTGTGGACTGTGATCCCTTTTTGTGGACTATGTTCCCTTTGTGTGGTCTGCGTTCCCTTTGTGTGGACTGTGTTCCCTCTGTGTGAACAGTGTTCCCTTTGTATGGACTGTGCTCCCTTTATGTGAACTGTGATCCCTTTTTGTGGACTGTGTTCCCTTTGTGTGGTCTGCGTTCCCTTTGTGTGGACTGTGTTCCCTCTGTGTGGACTGTGTTCCATTTGTATGGACTGTGCTCCCTTTATGTGGACTGTGATCCCTTTTTGTGGGCTATGTTCCCTTTGTGTGGACCGTGTTCATCTTGTGTGGACTATCTTCCCTTTATGTGGACTAGGTTCCCTTTGTGTGGACTGTGTTCCTCTTGTGTGGACTGTGTTCTCCTTGGGTTGACTATGTTCCCTTTGGTGGAGTGTATATATGGTGATGTTTGTTGCCTCTGCTACTCCACTAATCCACCACTGGCAGGGTCTGTCTCTTGCATTCTTGCCCCTGTATCTAACCTCAATACTGTATGTGGTGTGTAATGTAGGGGAAGCCGTGTCCGAGCCATGTGAATCACAGTCTCCCAGTAGATTCCATTGCTGACACGATAGCCACTTGATTCCAGAAGCCATCACTTATGATTCCCCCTCTTTTCTTGTCATCATCAGTACTCTTCCAGACAGGTCATACCTATGGTCACTTTTATGAAGTAGATATTTATTTCCTGTTGTCACAATTCTGCTTTTATCACGTGTTGTTATTGTCAGCTTCAGGCACTGGTGCTAAACTCTACCATCGTGTGCCATCTCCTTCAGCTTCTTAAACGGAACTGTAGAAATAAAGCTTTGTCTCTAATTATATTTTCCCCGGCTACAATCCCATTTGTTAAATGACATTACTGATTGTGCTTAGGCTGTTGCTAGGGATGACGTTGGCGTTGCTAAGTGGAGGTAGTGCTTGGGTAGGCGGATTCGGATTTGTGATCCAGGTCATTGTTCTTGTAGTGAGCCTGATTATACGTGAGTTGGGTCACTGTTTTTGTAGTGGGCCTGGGTATATGTGAACTGGCTAGTTTTTGGAGGGGCCTTGGTTATATGTGAGTTGGGTCATTTTTATAGTTCACAGACTGATTACAGGTAAACCTGGCCAGTTTTCTAGTACACAGTCTGGATACAGGTGAGTCGATTTATTTTCCTATTACAAAGTCTGGATACAGGTGAGTCGACTTATTGGCCTAGTACAGAGTCTGGATACAGGTGGGTCAACTTAATGTCCTAGTACAAAGTCTGGATACAGGTGAGTCAACTTAATGTCCTAGTACAAAGTCTGGATACAGGTGAGTCAACTTAATGTCCTAGTACAAAGTCTGGATACAGGTGGGTCAACTTATTGTCCTAGTACAAAGTCTGGATAAAAGTGAGTCGATTTATTGTCCTAGTACAAAGTCTGGATACAGGTGAGTCGACTTATTGTCCTAGTACAGAGGATGGTTAGACGTTCTTCGGGTCGGTAGATGGTTTGGTTACATGCGAGTCGAGTCACTGTCCTTCACAAGTTGGTCGGATCGTTGTTCTAATGTTAGTCTTGTGTGACAGTGCTACACACAAAGGCTATGATCGTGAACGTATAGCACCAGACAAGTCAGTCTTCGCGTTGTTAGAAAAGGATTTTATTGATGAATCATTCTAGCTCAGCACATATGATGGAGACTCCCTTCTCGGTGTTGACATCTGTTCTCGCTGGCCCCCAAGTGACGTGTGTGTTTTCCTAGATACCCTTCTTCATTCGTGCACACACGTTCACTATGGTTTTCCCCCTAGTCAAGGAATGCGCAGCATTCCTTAACTCTTTACTCCTAACCTAGAATCCCTCACTGTTACAATACCTCCCCTTCTTCAAAGAGAATTTTTCCTTGAAAAAATCTCAACCCCAACTTTTAATTAGTTAACTTTACCTCTCTATACTACAATAACAACAATTCTATATATTTCCTAAGTCAATTCTCCTATCTCCTCATAGCCAATTGCTACCCAGAGATCATAATATCGAAACTCTCTACAAAACTCGTCATAAAGTTCTCTAGAAAACTTTCTACAAAACTCTCCATAAAATTCCCCACAATACAAAAGTCTCCATAAGCGAACCGCTTTTAACTTTAAAACGTCCATCTAAATTATGATTGACAAAACTGAAGATATTCCCCTTATCCTTTAATTTCCCCCTTATTCACATTCTCACTCTCTCAGTATTCTAGGATAGACAGGAAAAAATAGCTAGATTAGATTTGTGTAGGTGCGCACCTGAAATCAATAAAAGTAAGGAAAAAGTAAGAAAGTAAGAAGTAATCACCTTTCTCTTCCCATACATTCTCAAAACTTTATCAAAAAATAAAGTTTCAAAATTTATCTTCAGTTTCCGTCAATAATAATTGTTATTATCAAAAAAGTATGTTAATCCAAAACTGCCAGCCTTTGTATTATTCAGACCAACAATTTCCTGTTTACCTTTCCTTCAACCACAAAAACCTCCTAACTGTTAAGTACAGTCTTCTTCTTCCAATATGCAGTTAAATGCCAAATTTCAACCTGGCATTCCCCCCATATTCTCCCCTTAAACGCTGTTCAATCCAGCTCCTATTATAAACCTTGTATATACATTGCATACCCCACATGTATAACTACATACCCCTCCATTGCTACTGCACTTCACTAACTACTATTTTAATTCATCTTCTAACTGAACTTCAAAGTAATAATCATTTTAACCACCCTTAGGGTAACTCAATCAACCCAAAACATCGTAAAAATAACCATCTAAGTTAACTTATTTTTCACATTTCATACAACACAATTGAAGTCCCAACAATTGAACAAAGCATTTCAATCCCCTCATCATATTTATCCCCCCACATTAATCAATGTACACATACATTATAAATTTCAAGACCAATTTCTGAGTACCCAATAATAATTTTCCGCTTTAGAAAAATTCCATCAAGTACCTTTGTAAACACAAAATTATCGTGTCCAACTTCTTCTTCTATCTGCTATCTGCAGAACCCTATATCACTCTTTTCCTCTATCATTTCTCCATTTCTTTAATAACCTCAAATTTTTTTCAATAATTGCAATATCTACATCAATGTCTCTATCCTCTCGAGGAGAGCTATCTTCTTTCATATCAGCTTCTTCATCAGTTTCTGACTTTTCATCCATCTCTTGTTCCCCATCTGTATATCCATTACTAGCAACCGCTAATCTCTTCCTTTCTACATCCAATCTAATTTTTCTGTCTTGCCGTCTCAACAGATTTTCAAAAAGTGGCATCTCTTCCTCACTCGAAGAATTCTCTCTAAGTTTCCTTTGCCTCTTAATTTCTTTTTCTTTCTGTCTATCCAACTTTCTTTTTACTGCTTGTCTTGTATTCATAAATGGAGGTTCAATATTTTCCCTAACTGACTCTTCACTCATATAATCGTCATACACATTATTTTCCTCTGTCATGACTGTTTTTGGTATCGTTTCTTCTTGTTCAGCTGTATTAGATGCTGTTGTTACTTGTTTTCCATTCTCTATAGGCCTTGGATAACCCGATTGTCTGACAATCTGTCCACCCGACAATATTTCTTCGGAACAATAATTATTATTATTATTATTCTCTGCATCCCTTTCTTCATTATCCCGCCTTAAGTGTTCTACATGTGAACGTGCAACATGCCCTGAAATTTGATTCTTAATAGTATACGACACTGGACCTTTTTTTTCTAAAATATAGTATCCCGGGACCCAATGAGCATCAAACTTAGAGTTTTTTCTATGTTTTTTATAATATACCCTATCACCTACGTTAAACTCTTGTAAGTGTGCATTTTTATTTGCGTATTTCTTCTGTCTTTCTCTAGCCTTAATTATATTATTTCTTAAACGTACATGTGCTTTATGCATTTCTTGTAACCTTGTTTCTTGAAAATCTTCCCCCAAATATTTTCTCCTAGGTTTTAATAAATTATCAATTGGCAATATCGGTTCTCTTCCATGTACTAAGTAAAATGGTGAGAAACCTGTTCCTTCATTTTCGTGTGTACGTATCGCCGCTAATGCCATCCCCAAATAAAGATCCCAATCCATATCGTGTTCTTCTACATTTTTCGCTAGAATATTGTATAGTGTTCTATGTTGTCTCTCATTTTTTGCATTAGAAGTTGGTCTGTAATATGAAGTCCTAATGTGTTTTATATTCCAATCTTTTACCAATTTCTCAAACTTTTTATTTACAAACTCTTTCCCATTGTCTGTAAGTATTATTTGTGGACACCCAAACCTTGGTATAAATTCTTGTAAAAGCATATTTATAACTGAATCAGCACTCTTGTCTGGAATTGGATATACTTCTGGCCAAAGACTATATGAATCAACTATATGTAGTAAGTATACATTTCCCGATAATGTTTTTGGATGAGGACCTGAAATATCCAAACTTACTTTCTGCATTGGAAATTGAGGAATATCGGTATCTTGTAAAGGACATTTAATTATCTTCATGTTCCTTAACCTACACTTTTCACATGCTTCAACATATTCATATACGCTTTTGAATAAATTCGGCCAATAATATTTACTGCTAATAGCCTTCACTAACTTATCTCGTCCAAAATGACCATTATTATCGTGGTACGCCTTTAAGACTTCTTGTTCTAAATGTTTCGGAATATATTTTCTTACTCCTTCACCTTTTTCACTGATATAATATAATTGATTGTCTTCTTGTAACTCTACAAACTTTCTTTTAAAACTATTTTCCCCTGTTTCTTTCAATTTCTTTTTTATCTGTACTACTTTCGGATCCAATTCTTGTTCTGTTTTCATATCAAACTGTTCTAAATGTGGGTCTTCTGTTCTAGTTTCCGACTCTTGCTCCGATGGTAAACTCTCAAATTCTTCCCTATTTATTATGGCAGAATCTAATATATTAACTTGCCAGTTTCGATCATCTACCTCTGGTTCAACTTCATCTTCCGTGTTTCCTGATGACTGTGGGTACGGGATCCTAGACAAAAGATCGGCGCACGTATTATGTTTTCCTGACACATATTCAACCTTAGCATTGTACCCTTGTAAATTCAATGCCCACGTTTGTATTTTCCTATTTTGTATTGGTGCTTCTAATATCGACTTTAATGGCATGTGGTCAGTTCTAATAATGAAATTGGCGTTATGTAAGTAATAATTTAGTTTTTGCAGCGCGTAGTGTATTGCATATGCTTCTTTCTCAATAATCGGCCATTTCTTTTGAGTCTTGCTGAGTTTATGCGACAAGAAATAGATTGGTCTTTCATTTTTAACTCCTGGTATTCCAGATTCTTCTCCTTCATATGGTTGAACCAAACATGCTCCTATTGCATTGTCTGAAGCATCTGTGTATAGTATTAGTTGTTTATTCAGGTCTGGATGTGTTAATAATGGTACCACCGTTAAGCTATCTTTTAAAAGTTCAAATGCTTTTTGACACTCATCATCCCACTTAAATCTAGCGTATTTTCCCGTTAAATTCGTAATAGGTATTGCTATCTTAGAAAAGGCTGGTACAAACCGCCGATAATACGCACAGGTTCCTATAAAAGCCCTTACTTCCTTAACGTTAGTGGGAGGAGGTAACTCTTTAATAACTTTTATTTTTTCCATGTCTGGTTTAATACCTTCCCTATTTATTATATAGCCTAAATATTTTGTTTCTGTCTTTAAAAACTGACACTTACTAAGCTTTAATTTAACGTCATGCCTTCTTAATCTGTCAAATACTAGTCTAACATGTTCCAAATGATTCTCTACATCTCCTTTTGTAAAAATCAATACGTCATCAATATATGCTAAGGCAAAACTTTGCATACCGTCTAGTACTTCATTTATTAAGAACATATAGTGGGATGGTGCATTTTTGAGACCGAATGGCATACGTAAAAATTTGTACGAACCCATATGAGTACAAAAGGCACTTTTATTTTGCGCGTCTACTGACATCGGAATACACCAAAATCCTGCCCTTGCGTCCAGCGTTGTGAAATATGTAGAACCATTAAGTAGCCCCAAAATATCATCAATTACTGGCAGTGGGTACGCTACATTCTTAGTAATTTTATTTAACGCCCTGTAATCACAACAGAACCTGTTCGAACCATCAGACTTGGCCACAATTACCACCGGAGATGACCATTCTGATTTTGATCTTGTTATTATGCCTGCTTTCAACATATCTTCTATTGCCTTTTCTACTACTTCTCTATTTCTTAACGGAGTTCTGTATGGTTTTAAACTAATTGGTGGATGATCTCCCGTGTCTATTTCCATCGTAACTGTTTGTGTCTTACCCAATTCTAAATCATTTATCGCAAACACATCTTGATTTTGCTTTATCAGTTGTTCTAACACTTCCTTGTTTTCTGGCGAAGTTTTTAATTGTGCTAACAATTCTTTTTCTCTTGTTACTTTGTCTAGTGAATGTATTTGTGCTGTATTTCTTCTATATGGATGGATCAATTCATCCATTCTTGCGTTCCCTTTCCTTCTGTATCCGCGTCTATTATTACTTCTTTCATTAGAGGTTTCTGAATAACTTATTCCCACCATATTTACTCTATCTGTTGTCAATATGTCACTAACGCTGTCATGTTCTAGCTTAGCTATTACACATCCTCTGTATAATTTAATTTCTCTACCTGTGTTATTAATAACCATTACTGGAAATGTTAAACTTTTATCTAATTCTATTATTCCATCCGGAACTTCTAAACCTGGCTCATCAATTATTTCATTTTGCAATTCTGTGATTCTAACTATGTTTCCTGCTACATAATATGGGTTTCTCTTCAGTCTTGCTTGTATCAAATTAACTGACTGTGGTTTTAAATTCATGGTTGTTTTAACTCTAACTAATGTCGACACATGCATATCTTCCTCTAGATCTACGTAAACATCTTGGAATTTTAATTTATGCAAATCAAATAAAAGTCTCACCCCATTTTTCAATAAAAAATCTCGTCCCAATATCATATTTCTATTTAAATCTTTAACCACATGGAACATATGCCTAACATTTATCCCTCCTAATTTCAAATTTATCATCGTTTGTCCTAACACTTCTAATTTTTGTCCCGTTACCGAATGAAGATTCTCTTGAATTCTAATTATTTTACAATTTTTTAACATTCGATATAAAAATGCTTCTTTAATCACGCTAACTTGTGCTCCCGAATCAACTAATGTTCTAACTTTATATTTTCCTATCTGTACTATACATGAGCTAGGATCTACCATATTTAATGACAATTGCTTTACCTCGGCTTGTTTTTTATTTCTAAATGTTCTATTATACTCATCCTTTGGGTTTTTAATATATTGATGCCCTTTTTGGATCTTACTATCTTCCCTCTTACTGCCGATCCTATTCAATAAGCGGGATGCCAATTTCCCTGATTTCCTGACCTTCTAAAATTTCTCTGTATTTCTCCAGAATTCCAATTTGCTGGTCTACCATTTGCCATTCTATTCTGTATACTCGTCTGAACACCTCTACTATTTTGCGTAATCGATGGGCCACTTCTGTTACCACAAAAGCGAAAAATGTGCCCACGTTGGTGACATCCCCAACAAACCACATTCGAGTTATTTGTGTTACCTTCCATGTTTCTTACAGTATTTCTCACTTGTCCTCTTCTATCTTGATTATATACATTCTCGTTTCTTTGCACCATCTGTATTTCTCCTCGTCTTCCTCTCCATCCATGTCTATACTGACCTATTTCCATAGGTTCTTCAATTCTATCTTCTGAACTACTACCTAACTCTCGTCCTACCCTTAGCCTAAACCTCCTCCTCAAGCTTTCCTCTTGTATAGCGATATCTACCGCTTGTGACAATCTTGCAGGATTCTCTCTTAATAATTTAAATTTCAATCCATCTGACTTAATTCCATCAACAAAAATCCCTACCAACATCCGTTCCACTTCCTCTGCTCGTACATTCTGTCCTAAGAATGACTCTTCAGCTAAGTTGATTAACCTGTCACTGTATAGCTGAACACTTTCTGTGCTGTTTTGTCTAGTCTGTCGCAATACTGAGAATGCGTGTTGTGGATCAGTAATTTCAGCATATTTTCTTGCGAGATCATCTTTGAATTCTTCCCAAGTTTCACCTCCTGCTGCTTCTAACTTTCTTCTAATATGGTCAGAAACTGGACTTGTACTTGTTCTGTATGCCAAGTTCTTTTTCTCTCCGTCTGTAGCATTTACTAAATATGCATGTTTTTCAATGGAAATAATCCATTTCTTAAACTGATTTGCTTGACCACTAAATCTTTCAACATCATTGCTTATATTCTGTTGTCTTAACACCGCATCCAACCTTGATATTGCCCCGCCAACTCCAGTGAGTACCTGTGAAAAATCTTGGGATTCCATCCTAAAATTTATAATTATCAAGCAATATACAAATATTTCAACAATATTGATTTCAAACCCAGCAACAATACACAATCTGTTAATTACTCTAATATTATCTAATTAACTTAACTAAATCCTCCAATCGAAGATCCTGACGAAGAAATATTCCTGTTTCAACCCTGAATTTTGATAAAAGAATTTAAATGACCTACACCACATAAAAAAAGGACTCTAATCAAGCTCGTTAAAATGATCAGAACAACGAAGAGCGTCTGGATTTCTTTCCTTACTAATTTACTTGAAGTCGAATTCAGATTATTTCCAATTATTTCCTGACGTTGATCACGCTCGATATCAGGCTCGCAACAAGACTTTGATTACCTGCTCGATTACTGTAGATTCCCTTCAGATAAGTTCACCTTCATGCAAGAATCGACAATTGCTCACGACTTCAGCAAAAAAAAACTTACTTTCCAGCAGCAATCTGTGACTTTCATATATATCAAACGTAATCCAGTCAACAACAACTGGACTTAAAGCTGACGCTATCCAGTCTCTTATTTTCATGTGGAACTCTCGCCATGGTCAGTTTAAATAGTTGAAACAAGTTTCATTTATGCCTTCCTTTAATTGAAGTGACTGTATAAAGTATTGCAGACCTTGATTTCATAATTCTGGAATTCGTACCATAACCTTGAGTTCACCTTCAACAATCCCACGGGTTAAAACTCATTTTTTTCTTACTGATTTTTGATGCAGAACGGCATTACTTATAGCATTTTGCGTTGGTCAGTTCTCCAACTAATTTCATAATTATGCAATAACATCAGTCTTTCAAAAAAATAAGTATCACTCAAACCTTTTCTTTAGCGCTGACCTTGAAATTGGATCTCCTTCTTAATCAGGAATCTAGTGCAAACCCAGAACAGCTACCAACAGTCGGCTTTCATCTGTTGTTTTTCAAATTAATTACTTCTCCAGACATGCCCGACATAACTATGGCGGTATTCTCTCTCCGCGACCTCCCCTGTTTCGTAAGGTCAAAGGCACCAAATCAGCCTTGTGTGACAGTGCTACACACAAAGGCTATGATCGTGAACGTATAGCACCAGACAAGTCAGTCTTCGCGTTGTTAGAAAAGGATTTTATTGATGAATCATTCTAGCTCAGCACATATGATGGAGACTCCCTTCTCGGTGTTGACATCTGTTCTCGCTGGCCCCCAAGTGACGTGTGTGTTTTCCTAGATACCCTTCTTCATTCGTGCACACACGTTCACTATGGTTTTCCCCCTAGTCAAGGAATGCGCAGCATTCCTTAACTCTTTACTCCTAACCTAGAATCCCTCACTGTTACAATAGTCACAGGTAGGTCGGATCGTTGGTCTAGTATCAGTCTCGACACAGGTAGGTAAGATCGTTGTTCTGGTGTCATCTTGTCAAAGGTAGGTCGGATCGTTGTTCTAGTGTCGTTTTATCACAGGTAGGTCGGATCATTGTTCTAGTGTCATTTTGTCACAGGTAGGTCGGATCGTTGTTCTAGTGTCATCTTGTCAAAGGTAGGTCGGATCGTTGTTCTAGTGTCATTTTGTTACAGGTAGGTCGGATCGTTGTTCTAGTGTCATTTTGTTACAGGTAGGTGGGATCGTTGATCTAGTGTCATTTTGTTACAGGTATGTCGGATCGTTGTTCTAGTGTCATCTTGTCACAGGTAGGTCGGACCGTTGTTCCAGTGCCAGTACTGTTACAGGGGACATGTCTTCGACTTGGGGACGTAAATTACAAGTACCTCAGAAATCGGAGTGGGTTCGTATGATGGTGAGGAAGACTGGTAATAGGGAAAGCTAAACCACACGCAGAAAACAGGCCTGTTCACTAGAATTAGTAGCACGTATATGGACTACGTTTGAGTTCAAATGGAGCCAAACACCTTCTTGCGCCAAAATATCAAAGTTACAGATAAAGAGTATGTGTGCGCCAAAAATGTTGCATTTACTCTTCATTCGTGAATAGACAATGAATAAACACAGTGGCAGCACACATTAAATCTTCTTTCGAAATGTGGTTATATAGACGAATTCGAGGAACATCGTCGCAAGACAGGCAAAAACAAATGTGACAAAATCCTGGATTGAAGAAAACAGTGCTAAGTGAGATCAAGGTCAGAAAATTAAAGTAATGGGATCGTATAAAGGGACTCACTCCTTGTTTTGGTTAGACAAGAGACACATGGTGTAGAGTAGAGGAAGCCGGCTAGGGGAAGATAACGTTATGGGTCGGTGGACAACTCGCAGATGAACCGGAAGATGTTTTTTTAGTGTGCCGTAAAGACATAGTTCAAAGAGTGCTGGTTTATAACCTGTCTTTAACACTGAGATGACACTTGATAAGGACAGAAAGCCATACAGTAATAAGCACAATTAAAGAAGCCAGTGACACAAGGGACAGCAAGAATGCCGACCTGACTTCCCGGAAACTCAATGCTGGTGTGTAGGACTATATTTCGTCTTCTTCAGACGGCTCATTTGAAGCCGAATCGCGGTCATGATTCTCCAGACCTCACTGTTGTGTGACATTCTGATTAAGTAGGTGTCGCTTGTACTATTATTATTTGTTGCTCAACTGATTAAGCTTTCCACATAATCTCTCTGTCTCTGTCTCTGTCTCTCTCTCTCTCTCTCTCTCTCTCTCTCTCTCTCTCTCTCTCTCTCTCTCTCTCTCTCTCTCTCTCTCTCGTCCTTCGTCTCTCTTGCTACTATTTCCCCACATAATTATACTTTTTCTTGTCAACCCCATTTGTTGATTTGCCTTAAAACTGGCACTTGTTCTTTAATCTGTCTTTTTAAAAAAAAATAACAGACAAGCCAAATTTGAGCAAGGCAAGACGGATGAGAGAAATTACTTGTGGAATCTGCCTACAAGGAACACATTTTGTTACACATCATAGCGGATGATAGCATGGAGCAGGCTGACACACAAATCTGGCAGAAATGCTATCACGAATTAACCACCGTATAAACCAGTGTGATGTTTATAACGCCCAAACAAGGCCAATGAATGGAGACTATCGAGCCGTTGCACCCTTCTTCTGTCTGGTTGGCTCTCATACGTCCTGCAGTTAGCTTCGGCTCTACGGCCTTCTCTCAGTTAGGGGTAGTATCAAGTTGGATGACGCAATATGTTTTGATGTTTATTGTTGGCAGTTTGGCCGGTCGTTACAGGTGCTGTCATTGTCGCGCACAAAAATGGGACGAACCCATGTGAAGTCCTGCGATATTGATGCGATCTAAATAGTATGACATAATCTTGCATGAACGCTGATAATACACATTTCATGCCATCAGTCGAGTTGAATCAAGAACCGGTATCATTGCACTTGGGGCATTCCCATAAGCGCTCAGTCCTCTTCTTAAACAGCAGGCGTGGCTTTCCAATACTAATGGTGGCCGTTGCAATCTGATTATATGTCCGCCTTGCATTACCTATGAGTAAGACACTAAGGCAATCTCCGTGGCGAAGACGTTACGGACGCAGTTCGCGATCCCACATACCCAGGTTAGAAACACAGCTGCGCGAGATTTCGCAGCAGATCACATTGTGTTGTTTTATGTTTTTTTTGCGAAATGGTAAAGGTACGGTCGTTCAGGTAAGCAATGGCAAACAACTGAACGAAAAGTTGCCGAGAGATCAGAATAGCAAAGAATGTTGGTGTCGACTGCAACGTCATGTAAAGGATATGCAACTAGCTTTAAAGATACTGATTGATTGATTGATTTAGGAACCGACATCACAGCATTCGGGGCATTCCCATAAGCGCTCCGTCCCCATCCTCAGCAGCCAGCGAAGAGTTCCAACACTAATAGTACCAGTAGCAATCTGATTATATGTCCGTCTCGCCTTTCCTCTGAGCGTCGATCGTCGGCCAGATCCCCTCGTCACTCCTCGCTGTCGCATTCTTGCCAGACCATGGTGATCCATTTGCTCCTCCGAGGTGTACACATGCTCCCACAAGGCCGCAACCACGTCTGCTTTGTCATGCATCAATACTCCACCAAGTTTTGCCGAGCCAGCCAATCTGTCCGCCTGTTCATTCCCCAGCACACCAGCATGCCCCGGAGAAAAGATCCAGACGATGCTTGTCACCCGTGACTTCCGAAGCGAAGCAAGCCACTCTGCACGAAGCTTGCCTGTCCTCACCCTACTCAGCATGCTTTCTGAGTCAGTTACAATCACGATGTGTGTGTGTATCGTATTCTCCATCCAGCGAAAAACTGCACTGACCGCCTCCATTCTTAAGCTAGATGTTGTGGTATCATACGCCAGGCTCTCCTGCACCAAACGTCGACCATTAGCTTTTGCTAAGAACCCCCAGGCACTTCTCCTACCTCTCAACACCGACCCATCTGTGTAGATAATCACATCACCCGAGCGAGCATTATCCTGAATTAGTTGCTGGATTTCCACTTCCGTGGCCCCGCTGGCCACTCCCTGCACTCCCGGCCCAATGTGATTATAACTCTGCACAAGTCTGACTGCTCCGCTGGCACTCTGACCCACTCCTCTCCTCTCCTAATGTTCTCCAAGGGGCACACCTGTCTGATCGTGTCCTCCGCCTAAGCCATTCTCGATTTCCCTCTTACCAGTCGCTGACCCTTAACGGCGTCCAATGCCTCATGCAATGGGTGATCTGTGTCTGCAGCTACTCTGAGGTATGCCTTCGCCTGCATCACCTTGAGCCTACCTGCAACAGTCGGCAAACCAAGGATGTAACGCATACATACAAGTGGGGTGTCTCTGGTGCATCCCAGAATGACTCGCATAGCTTCGTTCTGTATGCGCTCTAATTTCACCAGCTGACTCTTTGAGACAGTGAGCAGTCCTAGTCCATAATCAATCACTGAGAGGATCAAGTGCTGGTATAGTGTGAAAAGCATTCTCTGCTCTGTGTCCATTGCAGCCATAGTTTTAAGTGCATTGAGTCCCTTTTGAGACCTTGTCACAATCGTCTCCACATGGTCCTTGAAGGACAGGCTCCTGTCAAATGTGATTCCCAAATACTTCAGTTTGTTCTCTCTGTTGACGCTTCTACCATCTATCGGATCAGCCCTCACAATCCTGCTTGTCCATAGACAAGGACAAAAAGACACTATAGCGACTTAAAGATATAAACATATGATTTCGAACTCTCCCCCCCCCCTCCCCCATCCTCCTCCTCAACCTGAGACCACAGATGTACAGCTGCAGGAACAAGTAGACTATGAGGCAGGATGCCTATTTAGTCGGACGTAGAAGCAGGTCATAAATTCCCAGAAAGTAGTCCTAATTTACGAGAGTGAGTCAATAAGTAAGTCAGTTCGGCGGGATGGCAGGTAAATGTAGTTGGTGTTTTCTACAGGTGTCATCAGGTGACAGCAACATCGAACTTTATATTCCCGTTCGTCAGGTGGCGCTAGGTGTCTTATGCGCATGCGCAGCGCATAAACAAAATGGCGTCTGTACTTACGGAGTATACAACCAAAGAGCAACGTTCTGTTTTTCGTTTTTTGTGGGCAAAAAGACATTCATAAGGAAATGCTTCCTGTTTATGCTGACAAATGTTTGTCCCATAAAGCGGTCCTTTATTACGCAATTCGAAGAAAACGTCCATGACTGCTGACTAGAGGAGTGTTGCTTGTTCATGACAATGCCAGACCACATATGGCTCGATTAACTGAGGAGAAAATTAAGCGAACTAAGGTGGGAAGTTCTGGAACATCCACCTTACAGCCTCGACTTAGCCCTTAGCGATTTCCATCTTTTTGGTCCACTGAAAAACACCTTGGCGGGAGACATTTCGCGAATGACGCAGAAGTTGATGTAAAGTGAAAACGTGGTTTAGAAAACAAAGCACGCAGTTCTGTGCAACCGGTTTGGGAGGACTGATAAATGGATGGGATACGTGCATCAATTTTGGTGGAAATTATGTTGAGAAATAAAGGGACAATGTATGTGTAAAAATAAACTGGTTTCAAATTGTTATTATATTTAGTTATTGTTCTACAGCCATGTGTGACTTACTTATTGACTTCCCCGCGTAGTTTATCTCAAATTGGGTAATATGTCCGCGTTGTCTGTAGACACATGAAGTAGTTACAAAGGGAAGCTTGTGTGATGCAGTAGCAAATACATGAAACATTCGTCAATATCGGTTTGCTCAAGCACACACTGCAAGTCGTGAGTGAACACAATACATCAGTCGTGTTTCCCGTCACCTAAGCGGATTAACACGCCCTTCTCTGGGCTCCTAGAAGCTGATCAAGTGCTGCACTACATTATGCGACCACGTTTTCCCACCATTACTTCCCCGACCATCTCTTAAAGCCCCGGGTTGACATTTTTATTTTCCATAAGAGAGTATACAGTCCCTTCTCAGAAACAAACTTAATACACACTTTACATAAGATTTGACATTTTTGAAATTGTATAAGATATCAAACAAAAACAGTAAAGACAGACATAATCACCGAGTACGAGTGTATGCTCACATAAGTTATCGTACACTTCGCCACACTGTCTCATCTTATACACTGACTACAACGTAAGGATTGTCTTGTCCTGGTGCCGATAATAATTTGTCTTCATGATGATTGTCTTGTCCTGATGCCGATAATCATTTGCCTTCATGATGATTGTCTTGTCCTGATGACGATAATCATTTGTCTTCATGATGATTGTCTTGTCCTGATGCCGATAATCATTTGTCTTCATGATGATTATCTTGTCCTGGTGCCGATAATCAGTTGTCTCCATGATGATTGTCTTGTCCTGATTGTCACGAAAACCACTGAAGTTAACGGATCAGATGATACAAATAACAGAGACAGTCTGATTCACACCTGCAAGTTGTTTGTTACTGGCGGCGGTGAGATCAAACGGTACAGCCGTCCTTGAGAATTCCCTGGGAGACGGAAAATATGACGAGGTTATTTCGCCGACTCGCAGGATAAAAGAGAGACGGGTGCTGTAGTTGAGATAAGGGAGACAATAATTCTTGTGATGTAAGGGAAATGGATAGTCTGCCCTTGGGACCATCTGGTGTTGACATCAAAGGACGTCACTAGAACAAACCAAGACTGTTTGAAAAAACCTAACTTGTTGCAGCGATTGTAAACAAGAGAGTTGACCTAGACGGACGGTGTTTCGCTAGCTCTGTATGAATTTGGAAAACATCTACCGTGTTCGGGATTAATTTAATTTAATATACACGTGCCTGTCATGGCAAAATGTAGATGTGATTCAGGAGTAAAGCAGTGTTACATAAGGTACTCCATAGATTGTATTTAGGTATAATTAATGTATGATAGACTGGTGATAGTTAGAGTTTAGGACTTCAACGTAGTGTGTTGCGTTGTGGTTAGGCAGTAAAAGAGTGTCGGCGACTGTAGGCAGCTGCATTGTAAAATCTAGCAAGGGTGATATGGTAATTGGCTCTGCTAGTTGAGAATAGGGAAGTGAGGTGATAATTAGCTCTGCTAGTGAGAATAGTGTAGCGGGGTGATATTTGGAGAGATTGAGGATGGGTTGGGAGATAGGGGAAATGTCCAATGGTAGGATCTTCCAGTGGGGTGCCTACTGGGGTTCTGCACTCTGTCTATTGGTTTTTCCTTGTCTTATCCTAATTTGGACCAAGGTGATGAGCTCCTCTGCTCCATGACAGAGTTTAGTTCGCTGATAAATATCTGAGCGAGGCCGTAGGCCTACACTCAACTTGTAAGGTCAGTGACTAGTGCTCTCACCAGGTGTATTATTTCTCTAACAGGTTCTCCGCCAGTTACGAGGAAGCTCTACACTGGTTTTGATGAAGTTCTACACCGGGTAGGAAGCACACGAGATGAACAGTCAATGTTTTAATAAGATGAATAACTTCAGAGAAGAAAGTTTATACAATAGTGTTTATGCTAGGCCCATGATCGGGAGGGTCCACTAGAACATGGCAAAACCATATAAACGATTCCTGTGTGATAGAGTTCACCTAGGATGGGTGATGTTCGCTTTTACACCACATATCAAATGAACAATAGGGATTAAAAAGGAACACTAAACGTAACATTCACATGGAGTTGTAGATTCCAGTGGAATTTTACAAGGGACATTGTGTTTGTGATAATCTAGACAATAGATAGAATCAAGTGTGTTACCAATAACAGGGATACCTATTTTCACAGTACAGGGATTGGTACATTTAAGTTAGGATTTAAGTTGTTTTAGGATCAATGTTTTGTCACGTTGTGGATAATAATCTGTATTAATGGCAATTGTCTTGCCACGGCTTGGATAATCATGTCCTTGTGGCGATGGTCGTGTCACGGCTTGGATAATCTTATGTCTATATAGCAAATGTCTTGTCATTTGGATACTCATGACTTTATGGCGATTGTTTTGTCACAGATTGGATAATCATTTGTCTTAATGGCGACTGTCCTCTCACGGTCTGGGAAAACATATATCTTCATTGTAAGTGTCTTGTCACGGTCTGGATAATCATCTGTCTTTATGGTGAGTGTCTTGTCACGGTCTGGATATTCATCTGTCTTCATTGTAAGTGTCTTGTCACGGTCTGGATAATTATGTCTTTATGACGAGTGTCTTGTAACGGTCTGGATAAACATCTGTCCTTATGGCGAGTGTCTTGTCACGGTCTGTATAATCATCTGTCCTTATGGCGAGTGTCTTGTCACGGTCTGGATAATCATCTGTCTTTAAGGCGACTGCCTTCTCACGGTCTGGAAAATCGTTTGTCTTCATTGTAAGTGTCTTGTCACGGTCTGAATAATCATGTCTTTATGGCGAGTGTCTTGTCACGGTCTGGATAATTATCTGTCTTTATGGCGATTGTCGTGTGCATATGTTGTTTATCATCTGTCTACATGGCGATTGTCAAGTAAAGGTCACGATACTCATTTATTTATGGCGATTACCTTGTACTGGTGTAGGTAATCATCTGTCTTTAAGGCGATTGTGTTGGATAATCACTGTTTATGGAGTTCGTAGAAACCGATGATATGAAGAGATGGCGCAACGCTGACTACGTTCGGGGGGGGGGGGGGAGAGAGAGAGAGAGAGAGAGAGAGAGAGAGAGAGAGAGAGAGAGAGAGAGAGATAGAGAGAGAGATAGAGAGAACCAACGTTATTTTCAAAGGTTTAAGAATACTGGGGAGAGAGAATGAGAGAGAGATAATGAGAGTGAGAAAAAGAGAGAGAGGCAGACAGACAGACAGGCAGACAGACAGACGGAAAGACGGACGGACGGATAGACAGACAGACAGACAGGCAGACAGACAGACAGTCAGGAGAGAGGAAGAGATGAGAGGGTACAGAAGAAAGATGAAATAATAAGTAGATGTACTACAGAAGACCAGAAAGAAAGAACAGACGAGGATTGGTCAAGAGTAACCAGCAGTAGAGACCTGGTACTTTCTCCGAAATGATCAAACACAGGGAACGTGAGAAGACAGACGAGAACCCAGGACCTCTTTAGAGATCAGCTTTGAGAATCTGATATCTCCCAACGCAGGCGATAAGTTGTTGACAGTTAAGCAGCAAAGACAATAGTGAGGCAAGTTAAACTCACACGATCTAGACTAACAAGCTAGACACACCATTTGATAATCTTGTATTTCCCTTCACAAACCCTTTCAGGACAAAGGCATGAGTACAACGCAACACAAGTGTTCAGCAACAACGTACTAAACATAGCACAAACCGCTACAAGCAATAGCAGAACTGTGTACCACCATGATAAAACACACCACAGTTGTAATCAAACACTGCAACCCATTAGATGCACCCAATATTTCGCGACATCGTCAATTAAGAATTAAAATAGTCCGCACCTATCTTTCATATGATGACAAACTAAAACGTATATGTCTAGCTCAACAGAAAAGTCTGTACAGAAGATTCAGTACATACAATTATATACAGAAAAACCGCTCCAGTGGTTGCCTTTGCTGTTTTATATGTTCCTATATAACTCTTTATTTATGACCTGCCTTCTTACATCTCTAACAAACTCCTTTTTTGTATATTTTGTCTTATTTTCTTCTCCAGACGGATTGGTCATCACTGCAGTTTTGTGTGGCGTGCATCATCAACATAACACAAGGACACCTCAACTGCGTGACTGATTACAAATGATTACACGTGATTATCAGGCGGTATTAGGCAACGACACGCAACCCTATCAGACGCTCTTAATCCGATCAGATCCCATTTGGTCCCATCGTTCTCCTCTGTTCTCCACTCTTTCATTCCTCTCAAACCATGCCATACATTGTTAAAGTGTTGAAGTCACGGCATCGCATTGGCTACCAAGCTTGCCTGTGGTCATGGGTTCGAGTTCTCATCGATCCCACATTTGTTCAATGACCTGTTGTTCAAGGTTAACGAAACCTAAAAGTGTCATAGGAAGTGTCTTGGACAGTAAAGGCTGATATTGAACAGACGATCGCTTGAGAGCCGACTGGCCTATAACATAAGGGGGTAGCACCGTATGCCCTATACTCTATAAATTCTGGGGTATTGACAACATATACTCTATACCCCACACATTCATTCATGCCTTCTCCTTCCGTTCGTCATGTATCCCCCAATAAGGCAACAGACTCTAAGCTTAGCCATCTCTTTCAACTCACATGTCCTCCCTACACCATCCATCTCTGTCTCTACCCCTCCTCACCAGATGCTCAGAGACCTACCTCTATTTCACTGGCACAGTGAGTATCTAACTAACTAACAATTAAAGTGGTGACGGTAATTTGAGACAAGCACGTTCACTTCATGTATCCTGACACATAGGTAACACAAGATGAGAGATGTATCGCGAAGATAATGAACAGAATGGGACCCAGCAAAAAATACATTACACACAATAAAGCACAGCTTTTGTAATAAGACTTTATCAACGGAAGTTAGCTCAAGAATTCCTGCATATTGCATAGAACCAATTATAATATATGGATGTAAACCCGAGACAATTTGTTCAACAATCAAACGAATCCCATCAGACCTTCGAGATGTGGTTGTACAGAAACTGACATGGACAGCCAAAATGGGCAATCTAAATGTTTTCAAATCGGTTAAGACACAGACAAATGATCACTGACATAAAGAAGAGGCAGTTGTTATTTATGGCCACATTATATTAAAGGGACAAACTAGAGCATATTGTGGCAACTGGAAGAAGAGATTGCGGCAGACAGCCAGTGAAGATTCCTGGCAACCGTTCGCCTTTGCCCTGAAATGTGTTCGCAGATGAATAAGCAGACCATAAATAATCAATCAAGCCGAGAAGCAGCTAATGGCAGTGGAAATGTGATTTCTGAGGAACATGCAAATAATATCATGTAACGGAAGAACAACTAATACGAGCCTTCAACAACAAACACATGAACGCCGTACACTAACTAGATAAATCAGGCATATGCAGTCACGATGTTCGGGGCACTTTATGAGGACGAAATACACCAGGAAACTGAGTGACATCTGACACAATGTATAGGGAACAAGGGGAAGGCGGAGAGATAGATGTATGGATGACTTGGCCATTGCCGTTACATGTTTGTATATTCTTCATCTTGATAATCATCTGTCTTTATGGCGACTGTCTCCTCACGGTCAGGAAAATCATCTGTCTTCATTGTAAGTGTCTTGTCACGGTCTGAATAATCATGTCTTTATGCGAGTGTCTTGTCACAGTCTGGAAAATCATCTGTCTTTATGGCGAGTGTCTTGTCACGGTCTGGATAATTATCTGTCTTTATGGCGATTGGCGTGTACAAATGTTGTTTATCATCTGTCTAAATGGCGATTGTCAAGTAAAGGTCTGGATACTCATTTATTTATGGCGATTAAATTGTACTGGTGTAGGTAATCATCTGTCTTTAGATCAGACATCACATACTGATGTCTTGTGCTTTATTGTGTGTAATGTATTTTTTGCTGGTCATATTCTGTTCATTATCTTCGCGATACATCTCTCATCTTATGTTACCTAGGAAAATAGAAGACTACTAATGGGTTCTAGACCACTCCACCCATCCATCCCCCCCCCCTCCCCCTCATACCCAGGACAAGATCATCTGATCGAAGATTTTGGAGATCGTGTCAGATGGAGAATTATGACCGCCCAAGCTCATTGCATGGCACTTGATAATGATGATGATGACAAGATGAACTTTTGGAGATTGTGATATGTGAGAAAAACACGAGAGCCAACACGGAATGACACTATACAGTGCCGCCCACCGGTAGCTGGAACGCAAATTATTCCTCCCCATGACGCTTGACGGCAGAAGTGGAAGATGATGATGATGATGATGATGATGATGATGATGATGATGATGATGATGATGATGATGCTGATGAATGATGGATGACGCCATGGGTACCAGATAACAGCTAAACAACAATACACAGACAGCAGCCGTCTGTCACTTGCAATGTTAGTGCACTAGTATATTTGTTGTTGTTGCGCTCGCTCGCTTTCAACTCAAGCGTAGTCCATACTCGCTACTTTTAGTAGCACTGGGCTGATTGTTGTGTGCGGATTAGCTTCCCTATCACCGGTGTCCTTCGCTATCAGGAGAATCCACTTCGACTTCAGATGTACTTATATTCTACGTCCCCAAATTAAGGACGAGAAGTCAACATTTTAGTCCAACTGTCCGGTGTAAGGGTTGAACCCCCTGCTTCGGTGTCAGCAGACCGGATGTTTAAGAACCACAGCTTTTATCCATTCGGTCATGCTGATCTCTGGCTTGGAGATAAAGAACCAGAACTAGTAGAGATGAAAAAAGAATAAACATACCAATAGTAGAAAGGGGCAAACTACAAAACGAATACTTGCAAATTACGTTCTGGTATGGAGTGGTGTCGATCAGCAAGCAAAGGGTCATCATAGAGTGGGTTTCATATTACATACTGAAAAGCGCAAGACATTATAAACACTGAAGAAAGAAGAATATTGATACAGATTAAAGAAGGCAGTAAAACAACAACTATTATACAAACATGTAACGGCAATTATAGCGATGAAGGTAAAGTCGAATACTTTGATAACCGTACAGACATCATCATCATCATCAAGTGCCGTGCCGGCTGGCGTAGGCATTCATGGCTCTCCACAGATCTCGGTCTTTGGTGTTCTGGATGAACTCTGCTGATGATATTCTTCCATGCCACCGTCTCAATCCGTCCAGCATCATTTCTCTTGGTCTGCCTCTGCCTCTCTTTCCCTCGATCTTTCCGTACCCATCCATCCGCCCCCCCCCCCCCCCCCACACACACACACCACAATATGATTCATTCATTTATGTCCCTTGTAGAACTTCGCTCCCATAACAACCGTCCGTAAAACTTCTCGGTCATAAGCAAGATGTCCCGCAAGATACATCCATCCGGAGATCATCTGCCACATCCTACACCCATCTTCTCTTTGGCCTTCCTCTTCCTCTAATCCCGGGCATATACCCCTCCATTATTGTTTTCTCCCATACTTTCATGACGATTCAAGTAGCCACAATATTTCAATTCTCTTTGTCTTATCGTCTTTAGTAGCCAACCTTCTTCAATTTTCAGCTCTTGTATGGGTCCATTTGTTCTTTCCTGCAATCTATCAAAATTTAATACTGATCCAAAAACAAGAAAGAGTTATAATAAAAAGTGAATTCAACATACAGGAAAATAAGAAACAAAAGGTTAACAAAAGACGTCATCAATTATAGGATGCTTCGGGAATATAGATGAGATATAGATATATATAGATGAGAACTCAAACAAGAAATCAAAAAGCTACATAAGAACATCCCCGATGAGTACTCAAGTGTAGATAACGAATAGACCATTTCCAAGTCTCCCATGCTTGACGCATTTAATAATGAATGGAATTTAAAAGGTAGGAAGGGACAAAAGATTAAGAACCGCTTGGTGGAACAATGAAGTTAAAGATAGTTTTTCAAGAAACAAGGTAGCATTCAAAATTAGATTACACCTAAATTTGAATAAGACTATGTTACACAAAGAATAGCACGACGAAATGCAAAACGAACAATTAGAACATCTAAAGATAAATCCTGGAGAATATACGGTAAATAGATGGCAACCCTTAGCAAAGACTACTCAAGAGAACTGTATAAACATGTCAACAAAATAAGAAACAGAGATGCATGCTATAAACCAATCTCCATCATAAATAACAAAAGACGTATACTTTATTTAATCCACAGCAAAGACTAGCAAGGTGGGCAGAAAACTTTCAAGAACTACTTAACTCCACACATAACATAGAAAACTCCAATTTTGTGCCTAAAAGCTGTGAACAAGAACCACACTTCTTACCATCAGAAGTAAAATCAGTTGTACAGAAAAGTCTTAAAAACAAATCACCGGGTCCAAATGGAATAACCACAGAAACTATTCAGGCTTTGCGTAAACAGGAATTAAATGGCCAACGAGAGTTTTTATTAATATAACCTGGAAATAAAGAAAAGTCCCAGACGTTTGGGAACAGACAGTGATATTACAAATACAAATAAAGAAAGGCAACCGGGGAAGGTTGGGGAGGGGGGAGGGGGGAGAGAGAGAGAGAGAGAGAGAGAGAGAGAGAGAGAGAGAGAGAGAGAGAGAGAGAGAGAGAGAGAGAGAGAGAGAAACATCGAATACAGTGGTCAGCAGAATATTGTGTTTGTAGATCAGGAAAGAGAGAGTAGATATATACAATTAGGGACCACACTTGAATACTACGGGATGCAAGGACAATTTCTAGAAAACATCAAAGCCGCGTACCACTCTAGTCAAAGTCAAAAATAACACAAGAAGATACCAAATATGTTCACAGTCAATACAGGAGTATGACAGGGATGTGTGCTCTCATTATCAGTGCTTGTTTTACAGCGACGAGGGCAGTGGAATACAACCGCACCTGAAGTTATGCAGTTCAGTAGATCTCCTGGTCCCAAAATATACTCATAAATAGTCCATCCCTGAACTGACAGTTACAGACGGGCACCGTGCATATATACCACTGCTCCATGGGGAGGTAGCGATGTGGTTACACACAGCTTGTGGGAGTACACTGCACACGTAAAGATTGTTCCCTAGGGGCAATGGAATCCCTGAACCCGTAGAGAAAACACTACCAATCTAGGAATACTCCCTGCCAGTCCCTGTGAACTGTGCTCAATAATGACCTGATTACTGTCCACTCCGCAGATGTGAATATCCAGTGCCATTGCACACCCGAAGTGGTGTCTGGACTTCTATAGGTGAATGATAGTTCTCTAAATAAATGTAATGATGTTGCTCGGGCACCTGGTCGGGAGACACATCTTTACACAAAGCTCACTCCTAGAGATGCAGTCCATCTTCATCACTCGGACAGCCTGAATGCCAGGGCATAGAACAGCATAGTTAAAAGTAAGTCTTCTACAGGAAATACAAGCAACACTTCACCATCTTGTACCATGCCTGTAAGCGTGTGTGGACATAATTAGCCACCTTACACGATTACCAAAGTTGTAGATCAGCTCTGTGTTCTTGTCCCGACCAAAGCAACAATTACTAACTAATCAAACAACCAAGACCCAACTAACACCCAATCAAACTGTCAAGCAAAGAGTAGCCGAAATATTTACCACCCAAACAACCATTATACTGTCCTATGTACACCTCATGAATCTAATGTATCATCTATATCTTCTATAATGTTCCTATGGTCAAATGCGGGCACTTGCTAGTTGTTCCTACACTCTGCAAGTTGGATCATGCATACCACGCTACAGACCGGTACATCCATCCCACGCTACAGACCGGTACATCCATCCCACGCTACAGACCGGTACATCCATCCCACGCTACAGACCGGTACATCCATCCCACGCTACAGACCGGTACATCCATCCCACGCTACAGACCGGTACATCCATCCCACGCTACAGACCGGTACATCCATCCCACGTTGCAGACCGGATCTTCCATCACACGCTACAGACAAGGACATCTTTCTCACGTTACAGCCCGGGACATACATCCCATGCTACAGGCCGGGACATCCTTCCCACACTGCAGGCCGGGAAATCTATCCCAAGCTACAGGCCGGGATATCTATCCCACAATGTAGGCCAGGACATCCATCCCATTCTGTAGGCCAGGACATCCATTTCACACTGTAGGCTAGGACATCCATCCCACACTGCAGACCGGGACATTCATCCCACACTGTAGGCCAGAACATCCACCCCACAATTGCAGACTGGGACATCCATCTCACACTGCAGGCCGGGACATCCATTACACACTACAGGCCAGCACATCCATCCCACACTGCAGGCAGGGACATCCATCCCACACTGTAGGCCAGGGCATCCATCTCACACTGCAGGCCGGGACATCCATCCCACACTGCAGGCAGGGACATCCATTCCCATACTGTAGGCCAGGACATCCATCCCACAGTGCAGACCGAGACATCCATCCCACACTGCGGGCCGCGACATCCATCCCACGCTATAGGCCATGACACCCATCCCAAACTGCAGGTCAGGACATCCACCCCTCCCCCTTCCCACTGTAGGCCGTTACATCCATTCCACACTGCAGGCCGGGACATCCACCCCTCCCCCTTCCCACTGTAGGCCGTTACATCCATTCCACACTGCAAGCCGGGACATCCATCTCACGTTGCAGCTCGGGACATCATTGCCATCCGCACTACGCTGTGCTTTCCATCATGTTAACATAAGCTATACTGACAGCCCAGCAATGTAAACAAAGTAATCAATACAATCTACTTAAGCCAGTTGAGGTAGTGCATAATTCATCCGCTGATTTGTTTCGTGATTGTTTAAACAATTTCCCGTTAGCGTTAAACAGAACAAGTCCAGTAGTAACACCGTACTATGGGCATGTGCAGTTTTAGGTCCATAACATTGTGTAGGCCTAAGTGCATAGAGGAATAGGAGGCCAGTCTTTCCCTCCCTAGCGAACGTGGAGAGATGACACTGAATCCTAGATCAATAGCGCCCATCCAATTGTCAGCGTTAAGTCCTACCAATTTACTCAGCTATATAACTTGTAACACATTTAATAACCCGTGTTTTTGTGAATAAGTGCACGCACTAGCGGATGGCTCGGTCGGACAGTCGTGTCATGGCCTAGCTGGTCATGCATTTCACATGACGTCGACAGGATAATGTCACATGGCGTGTCTGGGAGGTACATCTGATCATGTTTCAGGCACAGCGAAGGCCTGTATACAGCTGCATTGATAGCATCCCAGGTATTCTACAACTTGTCCAGATCCCGCCGGCCTTTGCAGGACCCATGAAACCGAGAAAACTCTTTCCTGGAAACGCTTAACAGAAGACTAAGACCAGACGGTGGTTAGCTGGTTGCTAATTCCCAGAGGACTTAGTTTAAATCCCGAAGCCTTGAGATAAGTCGGGAAAGACACGCCAGGGGTTTGCATAGAGCCACGTCAGGGGTTTGCATTGAGCCAAACCATGGGCTTGCATAGGGCCACGCCATGGGCTTATATCAGTCTGACTGATATTGGTGTAGATATTAATCCTTCGACCCCGTAATGAACTACCATCTCCCCCTACGGGGGATTGTTTTGCATACGTCCCTTTGTCCTCTCCAAGCTGGGACACTAGCAGGGTGTGTAAGATGGATACTGAAGCTGCATATCTGAGAAGAAGCATGTTAATACTGCCCTGCTTATAATTCAGGCAGCATAGATGGAATGATTGTGATTATAGGTTGGGTGGCCATGTTTACTCTACAGGTTTCAGGCAATCCATCGCCCAGTTACCATCATAATGATTAGGCGGAGATCGAGAAAGACAGCCTAACCTATCACACTGAGTCAGTTAATGGACAAACAAGTCCGGATTCACAAAAACAAAAATGTAAAATGAACACATACCTCAATTGTGGATCATATGGATGATATGAAATCATGCCTTTCCAGGTGTAAATTCAAGACGCAATAGATCCATGTGATTGCAATTATCATATGGGAGATGATTGTACAGAAAAAATGATAGACTACGCGTCCAGACATGTCATATGATTATGATGATCTTAAGCATGTCTTACTGTAAAGTAATAATCGTGAGCCTCTACAATACTCGCCCTATGTGACAAGAGAAATTGAAGTAAGAACTGAGACTGCGTGAGACACCGTAGCAATTTACTGAGACAAAAGGGCTTAATTGAAAACCATCCTGTGAGGGTTTGATAGGAAGGTTGGTGGGTTGGTTGGTAAGTTCTTTGGGGAATCATTTGGAACAAGGGAGCTTTTGTGGCGAAGTGCTTCTACCACCGGCCTCACGCTCCGAAGGTTGTGTGTTCGATTCCAGGCTACGACGTTCGGTCAACGAGTGCAGTTTTGTTTTGAGACTCCTGGAGGTCTCGTCCGTCTAACATTCTGCCCTTCTATCACTCTCTTTCATAGATTATTTCATTCACACATTATTCAAGGCTAACTGAGAACAGCAACAATATAAAATATATTCATTATAAAGGCATGGACAAAATGCAAACATCAATACTACACGACTCAGTAATATTAAATAATGGTGTGGCACTTGTTATTAGCTATTTGGAATATACTGGTCTACCATAAGGCCGGCTGTTATACAAGGGTTTTATTATTATTATTATTATTATTATTATTATTATTATTATTATTATTATTATTTCTGTTATTAAGGGGGAGGTAATCCGTACTGAGATAGTGTTCGAATAATTTCCGATTATTTGTATAGGGATTGGTGATGTCTTTGATTTCTTGTGGAAGATTGTTCACAGCTGAGCTACAGAATACGTTAAGCTGGTTTTGTATAGTTCAATCCTAGGCTTCGGAATGTGTAATATATTTAATCGTTTACTGTGTCTAGCATTATATCTAAGCAATGGCTAAATGTAATTTGGGGCATTCCGATGTAGGATTTTGTGAATTAGTTTGGCCTTATTGAAAATAGGCGTTTGCGGAGTGGTAGTAACTGAGGGCGTTTAGGCAGGCTATGATTGTCAGATAAATGATTGCTATAAATTAAACTCATGGCCCGTTTCTGGAGTGAATAAAGCGCTTGGTGCTTGCATTGAAATAACCGTCCCAGATTGTAGAACAGTAGTCACAATGTGTCTGTATGTGAGAAGTATAGAATATTTTCCTTGTGTCCTCATCAAGAAAATTTTTAATTTCAGCGAGTTGGTAGACTTTTTTCGTTGTTCGTTTAATGAGTGCTTGAACGTGGGAATTAAAGGTTAGGCTTAGATCAATGATTAGGCCTAATGTTTTGTGCTCAATTACACTTTCTACTGTGAAGTTGAAGTGATGTGTGTGAATTTAGAGTTTGATGTCTTTGTCTGGTTGTTAATAACATTGATTTTGTTTTAATGATGTTAATTTGCATACGGTTCGCATAGCTCCACCTAACTACATTATTTAATTCTTGTTGCGAAGACGTCTCCAGCAAATTACAGCTTTCAGCGTTTGTATACACTGTACAGTCGTCTGCAAATAGATCGCAGGACGACGAAAGACGCAAAGGTCGATCATTAATATAGATGACAAAGAATATAGGGCCAAGAATAGAGCCTTGCGGTACTCCAATATTGAAGGTAGTGTTTTGAGACAGAGATTTACTGTGTGATACTACTTGCTTTCTGTTTGACAGAAACGATGTTATTAGAGTGACTACATTAGGGTCAACTTTCATTAGTCTCTAGTCTCTAGTTTTTTTAATTAAAATAACATGGTCCATCATATCCAATGCTTTCTTGAAATCGATAAACACAGCACCACATAGACTGTTGTTGTTTATATTCGGTTAGCGGGGTAGGGGTATCCCCTATCAAAGGAGAAGTAAGGCGCCTCCTTCCCTCCGCTAGCCAACGGGACACCCTTGGGTAAGGTGGAGTACCCGTTTAGCCCCCCGATCAGGGTTACGCTCCCGGGTAGGTAGAACCCGTTAGCTTTGGACAGCAATCCATCTAGGAGACGGAAAACTCCAAATATAAACCCCCAAGTTCAAGGTGGACCAGCGTGCTGAGGAACTGGATGCCTCTTCCCTGGCAAGCAGGCAATGCTAGGGTGACCGTTTATTTCCTGCAATATCCAAACTTTGCCTATGGATTTATTTAAACATGGGAATCGTCGCCGGAGCTACGGAGCACGTGCTCTGCGCTTGACACATCCCTCAGAGGCTAGCGAAGAGAGAGTGAGGAGGAGAAGACGAGGAAATGGTGTGAGACGACGGCATAGAAATAGGAGGTCAGGCGCCAGGAGAACAAGACGAAAAGTGGAGAGACTAGGTTTCAACTATGTAAGAGTGGGATACTGGAATTGTCGCAGTGCCAGACAGAGAGGTCCTGTATTGGAGAGTCTAATATATGATTTTGACGTCCTCATGCTCCAGGAGCTAAATACAGACAAATACCATTGTCCTGGGTACGCCAGTTATATAAACCCTACTGGGCAGAAGAGACATGGACAAGGTCTGCTGGTGAAGGAAGGAGTGAAGCATGTGGTACTCGACTTGAGCCAGTGGAATCACAGTGCAAGAGAGGTCCAGAGTATACAAATGGAGATTGGTGGCTTAAGTTGGAACATCATAAATGTATATGCCACAGTGGACTGTTTTGTCAGAAAGGAACATTGGGACTGGCTTAAGGAACTGGAGGAATTACCAGGTGATAGGCTACTCATATGTGGAGACTTCAATGCAAGGAACAGAGATTGGGACAGTAGTGGAGAAAACCGGCAGGGAATTGCCCTTGCAGATGCCATGGTGGACTCCGATGTGGTCTGCATAAATGATGGTAGGCCGACAAGAATGGCAATGAGGCCTGGCGATGCAGACACAGCTATTGACTTTGCACTTGTCTCCCAGTCATCAGTCCTTGATGTAAAGTGGAATGTTTTGAATGACCATGGGAGTGATCACATGCCATGCTCAGTCCTGATCTCTAAACCCAGGAAAGTTAAAGCTGGGAGAGCGCGCAAGACCTTCCGGTATGAGTGGACCGATTGCCTTCTTGGACGCCTCAGACAAGGGGCATGCAACGGGACTGTTAAAACTCCCTTTTTGCAGCCCCCATGGTGGACCCCAGAAGTAGACCATGCTTGGAAAGCAAAGAGAGCTGCAGTGAAGCAGCTAAAGAAAGTGCGACAGACACTTCGAAGCTCACGAGAGGAAGTGGACACAGCGGAATATGTCAAGAAAGACAAGGTGGAGGTTTTCAAGCGCTGTGCTGCAGAGGCCAAAAAGGCAAAATGGGAATGTTTCATGAAGGAGATTGGAGGTGATAAAACACTGCAAAAATTCTGGAAACTGCACAGGCAAATGCAGAGAAAAGATTGGCCGATGACAGTGGGAACAATCTATAGAGATGATGGTGTGCGCGTGACAACAGACAAAGAGAAAGGGGAGGCGTTTCTCCAGAGATTTTTAGAGCAGACCAATCATAATGATGCGGACAACAGGGATGCAGTTAGAGAGGAGCTATCTGGCACCACGAAGAATATGCAGTGTGAAGACATCATACGGGTGGAAGATGTTAAACACATTTTGAAAAAGGCAAAAGACACGGCACCAGGGCCCGATGGAGTCAGGTATGGCCACATGAAGGGTTTGAGCGAAGCAGACCTGGAGGAGATGACCGACTGCTTTAACCAGAGCATTAGGACAGCATCAGTACTGCAGGATTGGGTGCACAGCTATCTCATCCCTCTCCCAAAACCATTCAAGGATCAGTCAAAGCTTAGCGGCTTTAGGATCATCACCCTTTAAAATACATTTGGGAAGGTTTTAGAGAAGATAGTCGCTGTTAAGCTGCAGGATATTTTGGAAAGGGGGAAGCTTCTTCCAAGACGCCTGGGGAGCTACAGACCAGGAAAAGATACCTGGTCTAATGCAGTCACTTTTGCCTTTGATGTTTATGAGGGGTTCCACAGTAGACAAGAAACGATGGCGGTAGCGCTTGATCTCGAGGATGCGTACAATAGAGTTCGATATGATATTTTGATGACCGCACTGATGGAGAAGGGGGTCAATCCCTGGTTGGTGAACTGGATAGCAGCCGTCCTGCACTCTCGTCGGGTTGCTCTCCGTCTGGGCGCATAGACCTCAGAGACACATATGCTAACCCCGGGACTGCCACAGGGATCTGCAGTCTCACCGGTGCTCTTTAATGTGTATAAAATACTTTAAAATACTTTAAAATACATTTGGGAAGGTTTTAGAGAAGATAGTCGCTGTTAAGCTGCAGGATATTTTGGAAAGGGGGAAGCTTCTTCCAAGACGCCTGGGGAGCTACAGACCAGGAAAAGATACCTGGTCTAATGCAGCCACTTTTGCCTTTGATGTTTATGAGGGGTTCCAGAGTAGACAAGAAACGATGGCGGTAGCGCTTGATCTCGAGGATGCGTACAATAGAGTTCGATATGATATTTTGATGACCGCACTGATGGAGAAGGGGGTCAATCCCTGGTTGGTGAACGGGATAGCAGCCGTCCTGCACTCTCGTCGGGTTGCTCTCCGTCTGGGCGCATAGACCTCAGAGACACATATGCTAACCCCGGGACTGCCACAGGGATCTGCAGTCTCACCGGTGCTCTTTAATGTGTATACGAGCAAGATTGCAAACCTAAAAGCACCAGGGGTTGGAAGAATACTAATATTTGCAGATGATATTCTTGCATATAGGCAGGGGAGAGATAGGGAGCAAACAGCCCAGGAGTTACAGGCGACAGTAGATAAAGTGATTGACTGGTGCACAGAAATGAGTGCTGTTATCCACCCGGAAAAGGCGGCTGTTTTGTGGTGCTCTCTGGACAACAGGATTGTAAGAGCTGATGTCCCAAGCCTCGCGATAGATGGTGGAAATGTCAGCAGAGAGAACAAACTGAAGTATCTGGGGATCACATTTGACAGGAGCCTATCCTTCAAGGACCATGTGGAGACGGTCGTGACAAGAACTCAAAAGGGACTCAATGCACTTAAAACTATGGCTGCAATGGACATAGAGCAGAGAATGCTTTTCACACTATACCAGCACTTGATCCTCTCAGTAATTGATTATGGATTAGGTCTGCTCACTGTCTCAGAGAGTCAGCTGGTGAAGTTAGAGCGCATACAGAACGAAGCTATGCGGGTCATTCTGGGATGCACTAGAGACACCCCAGTAGTGTGTATGTGTTACATCCTTGGTCTGCCGACTGTTGCTGGTAGACTCAAGGTGATGCAGGCGAAGGCATATCTCAGAGTAGCTGCAGACACAGACCACCCACTGCATGAGGCGCTGGACGCAGTTAAGGGTCAGCGACTGATAAGAGGGAAATCATGGATGGCTCAGGCGGAGGATACGATCAGACAGGTGTGCCCCTTGGTGAACATTAGCCGTGGAGAGGAGTGGGTCAGAGTGCCAGCGGAGCAGTCAGACTTGTGCAGCGTTATAATCACATTAAGCCGGGAGTGCAGGGAGTGGCCAGCAGGGGCCACGGAAGTGGAAATCCAGCAACTAATTCAGGACAATGCTCACTCGAGTGATGGTTCGGTGTCAAGAGGTGAGAGAAGTGGCTGGGGGTTCATAGCCAAAGCTAATGGTCGATGTTTGGGGCAGGAGAGCCTGGCATATGATACAACAACATCTAGCTTAAGAATGGAAGTGGAGGCAATCACTGCGGCTCTCCGCTGGATGGAGAATACGACACACACACACACACACACACACACACACACACACACACACACACATCGTGATTGTAACTGACTCAGAAAGCATGCTGACGAGGGTGAGGACGGGCAGACTTCGTGCGGAGTGGCTTGCTTCGCTTCGTAGGTCACGGGTCGCCTGGATCTTTTCTCCGGGGCATGCCGGTGTGCTGGGAAATGAACAGGCTTATAATCAGATTGCTACTGGTACTATTAGTGTTGGAACTCTTCACTGGCTGCTGAGGATGGGGACGGAGCACTTATGGGAATGCCCCGAATGCTGTGATGTCGATTCCTAAATCAGTCAATCAATCAATCAATTCTGGTGCCAATGTTTATCATGTTTGTTAGGGCCGAATGGCAAGAATATTTTTGTCGAAATGCCGATTGACAGTCAATAATAAGTTTGTTGCGAACTAAATACTGTAATGTTACTTTATGGATGTGTTTTTATAGTGGTTTAGATAGTCATGATAGTAAGGAAATGGGTTTGCAATTGTTCGGGAGACCATTGTCCAATGAACCAGATTTAAGAAGAGGCGTTTTGAGAGCAGATGGAAAGCTTCTTTGGTGAGGCACTGATTATATACATAGGTTAGCGATATACAGCACAGCGGAGAATCAGGTTGCTGATTCCATCTAACCCAGATGAGTTTATGTTTTTTATGTTACTGAGGTAAGTGAATACTTCAGTGATTTTCATTAGCGGTATGGTGGAAAGAATATCCCAGAAGCATCTGTTCTCACAAAACAATTACAGTAAAGATAATTTGCAAGGAGAATTTGGTATTGAAGCTTCAATTGGTCAATGTCAGTTTGAAAAAAAAAATTACTGAATTGGTCGAATGTAATATGATTTGATAGTAAAGAATTTGAAAAGCTATTCTTGTTTGTCAAGGTGTTAATTGCTTTCCATATATCCTTACTATTTGTTTAATACATTACTAAGGTCTTAATGTAATATTTCTTTTCCCTTCGTATGGTATATTGAACGTAGTTTCTAAGAGTAAGGTATGTGTTTCTAAGAGTAAGGTATGTGTTTCTAAGAGTAAGGTATGTGTTTCTAAGAGTAAGGTATGTGTTTCTAAGAGTACAGACAGTGAACTGGTTGGTAGGTAATTAACCATAGTGTTCACAATATTTCTGGTGCGCTGATGCCGAGGTAGTGGGTTCAACCTCTCCACCGGTCAATTTGGACTAAAATGCTGACTTCTCGTTCTTAGCCTGAGGAGGTAAATTACAAGTACCTAAGAAGTCGAGTGGTTTCGCCTCATAACGATGGACATTGGTATAAATGAGAGTTAATCCACACGAAAAAATCAGGCAAGTGCGCTAGAAGTAGTAGCACGTGTATGTACTAGGTTTGAGCTCAAAGCGAGAGGAGGCTATACAGAAAGTGCATCAAAGTTATTGAGCTGCTGAGAGAAGCCTGTGCTTGTGGAGCGCTATACAGAAACGTGCATCAAAGTTATTGAGCTGCTGAGAGAAGCCTGTGCTTGTGGACGCTATACAGAAAGTGCATCAAAGTTATTGAGCTGCTGAGAGAAGCCTGTGCTTGTGGACGCTATAAAGAAACTGCATCAAAGTTATTGAGCTGCTGAGAGAAGCCTGTGCTTGTGGACGCTATAAAGAAACTGCATCAAAGTTATTGAGCTGCTGAGAGAAGCCTGTGCTTGTGGACGCTATACAGAAAGTGCATCAAAGTTATTGAGCTGCTGAGAGAAGCCTGTGCTTGTGGACGCTATACAGAAAGTGCATCAAAGTTATTGAGCTGCTGAGAGAAGCCTGTGCTTGTGGACGCTATAAAGAAAGTGCATCAAAGTTATTGAGCTGCTGAGAGAAGCCTGTGCTTGTGGACGCTATAAAGAAACTGCATCAAAGTTATTGAGCTGCTGAGAGAAGCCTGTGCTTGTGGACGCTATACAGAAAGCTGCATCAAAGTTAATTGAGCTGCTGAGAGAAGCCTGTGCTTGTGGACGCTATACAGAAAGTGCATCAAAGTTATTGAGCTGCTGAGAGAAGCCTGTGCTTGTGGACGCTATAAAGAAACTGCATCAAAGTTATTGAGCTGCTGAGAGAAGCCTGTGCTTGTGGACGCTATAAAGAAACTGCATCAAAGTTATTGAGCTGCTGAGAGAAGCCTGTGCTTGTGGACGCTATACAGAAAGTGCATCAAAGTTATTGAGCTGCTGAGAGAAGCCTGTGCTTGTGGACGCTATACAGAAAGTGCATCAAAGTTATTGAGCTGCTGAGAGAAGCCTGTGCTTGTGGAGGCTATACAGAAAGTGCATCAAAGTTATTGAGCTGCTGAGAGAAGCCTGTGCTTGTGGACGCTATACAGAAAGTGCATCAAAGTTATTGAGCTGCTGAGAGAAGCCTGTGCTTGTGGACGCTATACAGAAAGTGCATCAAAGTTATTGAGCTGCTGAGAGAAGCCTGTGCTTGTGGCGCTATACAGAAAGTGCATCAAAGTTATTTGAGCTGCTGAGAGAAGCCTGTGCTTGTGGGACGCTATACAGAAAGTGCATCAAAGTTATTGAGCCTGCTGAGAGAAGCCTGTGCTTGTGGACGCTATACAGAAAGTGCATCAAAGTTATTGAGTCTGCTGAGAGAAGCCTGTGCTTGTGGAGGCTATACAGAAAGTGCATCAAAGTTATTGAGCTGCTGAGAGAAGCCTGGCTTGTGGACGCTATACAGAAAGTGCATCAAAAGTTATTGAGCTGCTGAGCGAAGCCTTGCTTTGTGGCCGCTATACAGAAAGTGCATCAAAAGCATTGAGCCTGCTGAGAAAGCCTGTGCTGTGGAGTCTCTACAGAACGTGCATCAAATTTATGAGCTGCTGAGAGCAGCCTGTGCGTGTGACGCTATCAGAAATGTGCATCAAAGTATTGAGCCGGTGAGAGAAGCTGTGCTTGTGTGGTATCCAGAACGTGCATCAAAGTTATTTGAGTGCTGAGAGAAGCTGTGCTGTGGACGCTATACAGAGAAGTGCACAAAGTTATTGAGCTGCTGAGAGATGCCGTGCTTGTGGCGGCCTATACAGAACGTGCAGCAACGTTATTGAGCTTTGAGAGAAGCCTGTGCTTGTGGTACGCTCTACCGAAAGTGCATCAAAGTTATGAGCTGCTGAGAGAAGCCTTGTGCTTGTGGAGGCTATACAGAAAGTGCATCAAAGTTATTGAGCTGCTGAGAGAAGCCTGTGCTTTGTGGATGGCTATACAGAAAGTGCATCAAAGTATGATCTCGCTGAGAGTACGCCTGTGCTTGTGGACGCTATACAGAAAGTGCATCAAAGTTATTGCAGCTGCTGAGAGAAGCCTGTGCTTGTGGCGCTATTACCGAAAGTGCATCAAAGTTATGAGCTGCTTGAGAGAAAGCCTTGTTGTGACGCTATACAGAAAGTGCATCAAGTTATGAGCTGTGAGAGAAGCCTGTGCTTGGGAGGCTATACAGACAGTGCATCCAAGTTTTGGCTGCTGAGAGAAGCCAGTGCTTGTGGTCGCTATCAGAAAGTGCATCCAGTTATTGAGCTGCTGAGAGAAGCCTGTGTTGTGGACGCTATACAGAAAGTGATCAAAGTTATTGACGCTGCTGAGAGACGCCTGTGCTGTGTCGGCTAACAGAAACGTGCATCAAATTATTGAGGGTTGAGAGAAGCCTGTGCTTGTGGCGCTATACAGAAAGGCATAAGTTATTGAGCTGCTGTGAGGACAGTCTGGCTGTGGAGGCTATATAGAAAGTGCATTCAAAGTTATTGAGCTGCTGAGAGAAGCTGTTGCTTGTGGGACGCTATATACAGAAATTGCATCAAAGTTATTGAATGCTGAGAGAAGCTGTGCTTGTGGACGGCTATACAGAAAGTGTCATCAAATTTAAGAGCTGCTGAGAGAAGGCCTGTGCTTTTGGAGGCTATACAGAACGCTTGCATCAAGTTATTGAGCTCTGCTCGCGAGACGCTGAGCTTGTGGACGCTATACAGAAAGTGCATCAAAGTTATTGAGCTGCTGAGAGAAGCCTGTGCTTGTGGAGGCTATACAGAAAGTGCATCAAAGTTATTGAGCTGCTGAGAGAAGCCTGTGCTTGTGACGCTATTACAGAAAGTGCATCAACAGTTATTGAGCTGCTGACGAGAAGCCTGTGCTTGATGGAGGCTATACAGAAAGTGCCATCAAAGTTATTGAGCTGCTGAGAGAAGCCTGTGCTTGTGGACGCTATACAGAAAGTGCATCAAAGTTATTGAGCTGCTGAGAGAAGCCTGTGCTTGTGGAGGTATACAGAAAGTGCATCAAAGTTATTGAGCTGCTGAGAGAAGCCTGTGCTTGTGGACGCTATACAGAAAGTGCATCAAAGTTATTGAGCTGCTGAGAGAAGCCTGTGCTTGTGGACGCTATAAAGAAACTGCATCAAAGTTATTGAGCTGCTGAGAGAAGCCTGTGCTTGTGGACGCTATAAAGAAACTGCATCAAAGTTATTGAGCTGCTGAGAGAAGCCTGTGCTTGTGGACGCTATAAAGAAACTGCATCAAAGTTATTGAGCTGCTGAGAGAAGCCTGTGCTTGTGGACGCTCGCGTGTAGTCATCATTACGACAGTGTCATATGTAAAACTGAGATAAGACCACATATTGTATTTCATCATTACGTAGTTCTACGACAGTTTCATATGTAAAACATCTGAGATAAGTACCATATATTGTATTTCATCATTACGTAGCTCTACAACAGTTTGACATGTGAAGTTCTGAGATAGTACCACATATTTTATTTTATCATTACGTAGATCTACGACAGTTTCATATGTAACACTTCTGAAATAAGTACCACACATTGTATTTCATCATTACGCAGTTCAAATATTGAGCACAACCCACCACTGGCAACGCTGATCGCATTCTGGTATGAACCTAAGGCCTATCCACGTCAATATGGAAGCACTATACTCGAGTTTCACTCTCGTTTGAGCTCGTCAGTAGTGCATATCCCTGACCGGATCCGGAAACAAGCCCCGGATCACGCGTGTGAAGCGGGTGTGTAACCACGCGGCACACACTGGACACAGCCAAATTATCACAACAGAATACCACACCGTCACCCATCGCAGGCTATACTCACAAAATTACGTAGTTCTACAACAGATTTGATATGGGAAGCTTCTGAGAAAAGTACCACATATTGTATTTCATCATTAGTTCTAGAACAGTTTCATATGTGAAGCTTCTAGTTTCATATGTGAAGCTTCTGAGTTAATTACCTCATATTTGATTTCATCATTACGTAGTCCTACGACAGTTTTATATGTGAAGCTTCTGAGATAAGTACCACATGCTAAGTATGCTTTAATTTAGTCAATTTAGCATTAGCGCAGTTTGTTTGTGTGTGTTTTCTTGTTGTTGTTTGCTGATGAAGGCTTGTCGTTGAAACGCCAGCTGTTGTCCGTAATTGTATTTTGTAAAGATGCCATAAACATTTTTTGTTTTCAAAGTCCGGCGACAAATGTTTCGTAAGACTAGCACTACACACACAACATTGCAGTGTGGCAGTCGCTTACAAATACACTTTTTGAAATAACAAATACTATAGGTGTTGAGTCAAAACCGACATCACAGCACTCGGGTCATTCCCATACGTGCTCCGTCCTTATTTGCAACAACCAGCGAAAAGCTTCACAAATACTATATGCTATAATGTTAACCGAATGGTTGAATCGAATGGCTTATTTAAATTGTAATTGTAGGACTGTGGAAGACAACGATGTCTCAATATGGCGAGGACAGCAGACCAGCTAATATTAAAGGGTGCAGGTGCTAGTGGTAGCAGTTGTGTAATAGTGAGTAGATCACGCTGACGATGTCAAGAACGCAATCGCAAGAGGATTCGGCGCCTGCGCTCACCGTCCGCTAAAAGAGGTAAAGACTGGCTACCTCTGTGTATTCAGACCTGCAAGATATGATGTTCAGAACACTTCACGAAACCAAGGCAGATTTCTGCTTTGTAACCTGTTTATATAAGGAATAGATAATGCGACAGTTTTAGAAACTAATTACTAGGTAGGTAGGCGGTGGCCCTGGTACAATTAAAAGGCCTGAAGATAAAACAAAACAACAACAAGCGCGCTAAGAGCTCCGCTGCTAGCTACCCCTAGAGGCTTCTGAAAATGAATCCGCCCACGGCTTCTAAACAATAAACACTCTTCTGGGACTGTCAGACTTGCATTCCTTCCCACGCCGCATTCATATCCTGTGTGACAATGTCGCTTCAATCTCATCAAGGGACGCCGCGGCTTCCTCTCTCTGCCATCGATCTGTGCAAGCTTGTTTTCCCATTCTTGCAAATTACCCTGTCTCCTTGTGTCGCGGCATTGTTTCTTCTGCTTCTGGCCATGAATGCGTCTGTTATTGTTTTCCTCGACTTCTGACTTGTGTACCGACGACCTATTTGTTTTCTTAGGTGTGCTCTGTTCCTGATTGCTGTGTAGTGGCATGACATGAACAGATTCGTGGGACAGCTCTGGTATACACTTCATACACCGAGATGTTTGATGGTGGACGTAATTGTTTGTTGGTTTTTAATTTTAATTCACTGCAAACAAAGGGAATTCCAGGGCACACGTCATATCCTGGAGTCACCTTATTCGCGCTGTATCTCGGTGTGCATGACCTTGACGGCCTAACCCTAACCCTAACCCTATATATAGCTGCTAACTACGCTATATATAGCTGCTAAAGCTAAATATAGCCTCGTGACGTCTGTTGCGGTGAATTAAAATTGAAGTACCGGTAGGAGTAACCTGTTTGTTGGTGGATGTAAGCTGTTCGTTGGTGGACGTACGACTGATTTTTGTTGGTGGATGTAAGCTGTTTACCCACCTCCTTGGGCATTTCCTTGGCCACGTTCTCAAGCCGTCTGCCTCATGCTCCGAAGTTCGCGCTCTGTGAGACACTTTAGGTAGAGGGGGCTGCTCTATGGGGACAGCCCAGGCTACGTACATGAGATAACATCAGGAGCAATAAAGTCAATCCTCTTGCTAACTAACTCATTTGTATTGTTAACCCGCCTTCTTCGTGGGTAGCGTTTTGTCAGAGCTCTAGATAGATGGCTCATTTCAACATACCACTAGAAGGCAAAACATGGAAGACGAAAACAGACAGAAAAGAAAAAAAGGGAGACAAAAAAATAGAAGAAGAGAAACAACAATGGTGTGGGGCGGGGGGGGGGCCACAAAATAAGAAGAAGAAGAAGAAGAAGAAGAAGAAGAAGAAGAAGAAGAAGAAGAAGAAGAAGAAGAAGAAGAAGAAGAAGAAGGGAGGAAGGAAAGAGGATTAGGAAGAGGAGGACAAATAATAATACTAATAATAATAAGAAGGAAACAATGGTGCAGCAGCCACAGAAGAAGAAGGAAGAAGAGTAATACTACTAATAATAATAATTATAAGAAGACATTCATCCTGGCGGGTATTCGAATGCTTTTAAAGTATACAGGGATGTGATGCTTGGTCCACATGTTCGTTGATCAAACAACAGGTGAGTTCTAATATAGTCAGTATTAATCCGGCAGTCTGTTCTTCCCCGCGTAAATTTAAGGTTCCAGTCGCATGGGTCAAACACAATTCAGCTTTGCCATACCGAGATTCAACCTCATGAACACAGTTCATAGACAAAGAAACTAACCGAAAACAGTGACAATCGCTGATAGATTGTGATTCATGCATTCACATTCAAAAGGCGTAATCTATGGTTGGGGACAATTCTATAATATCCCATGATATGATGTATGGTGCTGGGGGTACTTATATAATATCACTAGATATGATGTATGGTGCTGGGGGTACTTATATAATATCACTAGATATGATCATGGTGCTTGGGATAATAATTTTTTTTTAAAAATTCGCATATCCTTTTACAGAACATCGCTGTCAACAGCAGAATCTTTCAGCTGTCTGTTGATTTCTTGGCAAGATTACGCTCAGTAGTTTGCCACTGCTTTCTGAGCGGCCGGCTCAGTTTATCCCGCAAGTCACCAGCGGGGGACGAACAGCTCCCAGTTCTCACCCGCTACGAGACTCTGCGTGATAAAAGGGATTACGGAGAAAGTGGTGTAACCCCTCGGCCAGAGAGTCCGGCGGATAATAATATAATATCCCTAAATATGATCTACGGTGTTGGAGACAATTCTATAATATCCATAGATAGGATCTACAATTGTACAATTTTATAACATCCCGAGATATGATCTATAGTGCTGGGGATAATTCTAAAATATCCCTAGATATGATCTATGGTATTAGAGATATTTCTATAATATCCCAATATATGATCTATGGTGCTGGGGACAATTTTATAATATCCCAAGATATAATATGTAGTGTTCGGACAATTATATAGTATTCCACGATGCAATATGTGGTGCTCGGAACAATTCTATGACACTCCAAGATGTAATATGTTCGGTACAATTCTATGATATTCCTAGAAGTAATTTGTTTTACTGAGGACAACTGTAATATTCCCAAATGTAGTCTATGATGCGCGGAACAGCTCTGTAACATTCCTAGAACAATCTAGCATGGCAGATGGATAGCAATGTGTATTCATAATATATACTTGTAACATGACATGGAAGAACTACACACAATAACCGATTCTAGACAAAATGACGCTTCAAAGGTTCAACAATTGCTCCCTAAATAGCAACAAAATTATGACCCTAAGATTCTATTCCTACAAAAATACTTGTAAATTTAAACTACACCTTTATAATAATTGTCTTTTAAAATGTGGTCATATGACATTAAAGAGCAGTAATGATTATTAAGGGAGATTTTGCCAGTGTTGCAGTGGACATCCTGGAGCCTGTGTTAGGTAACCAGCATTCTAACTTACGCTACTCTGATCGTTGTAAATAAGTAAACATTTATGGTGTATTCCAAATGTAAATATAGACCTAGGCCGATCCATCCAAATCCTAGTCTGTGTCGAACCACCTTGATGGAGGAACCAGTCAGAGGTCTCAACCCAGTGTACAATTCCTAATTGACGGACAAGAACTCAGTACTTTACATACGCGAGATAACGGAGAACGGTCTGCCCGCCATCGAGAAAAGCAGACTGGTAAGGAAATTCAAGATCTGGTGTCCGCACTGCAGTCTGATTCCAAAACTCTAATAATTTACGAGATAAGCACGAGCACAGTAGAGGCGATCGAGAGACAGAATAGCACGGCGACACGGGCATTGCTTGGACCGCCACCATGTCTGTCGCACTTAGCGCTGTAATGTCAGAAAGAAAATATCGTCCTGCCGTTCAAGTCCGTCTTAGAGGAGTACACAGTTGGAAAAGCTAGATTGCAGATGATGCTGCACGAGTCTCCAGATGAAACAGCCAGCAGCTCACAACCCGGCGCTCAGAACATGAAGGAAGTGGAATGTCGGCAGCGCATTCGAAAGAATCTGCCGAAGCATCACTCAAACTATAGGAAGTCGTAAGACATACCCAGTCAAATACACAAAGTTTCGGTTACTATGACAGAGCTTAGTTATGATCAATGGCGACCGCCAGGTAACGCAGAGACATGGTGATTTGGGGGATCCGTTAAAAAGAGGGCGAAATGAGAGTAGAAAAGGTTGTCCAGCAGGGATAGTGGGTGTCTTAGGAAGGGGGAATGCAAAGGTTCCTAGCATAGAAAGTACATCTGGCACATCGCCATCAGATCACTTTATGATGTCTTATCATCAGGTGCAAAACCTGGTCAAGTGGGATAAATCCTCGGACCCGGCATGTCAGTTGTGCCAGGGAATGAGTCAGACAGTGGAGCTTGTGCTGTCTGCGTACAAGGTAGCCCTTTGCCAAGGCCGATTCATGAGACGTCACAATAAAGTACTCACTGTGCTGGTAGCTATAGTCGATGTCGTAAGGAGGCGGACGAGAAGAGAGGCCACTGCAAGGCCGATTCGCATTTACTTCGAAGTTGGGCAGAAACGTAGAGGTATGAAAGACTGCTGCAGACTTACCGTCCATCCTCGATGGCGAGGAAGATTAAGAGTTGGCTGTTGACCTGAGTTACCATGGTCAGTATTCGGCAGTAATTAGAGTTTCAGTTGCCACCTAATACTGCACTGCACTCCTCGACACTTGACGTTGATAGAAATGACCGTCTCATACGAATCGAGAAGCAGCACACACACAAAAAAGATGGAAAACAGTTACATGGTCGCTGTCGCACATAATCTTGCCTAGATTATAATAACTGTAGTATCTTACGTAGTTAGCTGTATAAATATAATTATTGTACCACGCCAACTCAGGGAGTTTGGCTGAGTTCGGCTCAGCGCAAACAACCTGGCACATTGGTATCATTGGTTATTACATATTGAGAAAAGTTACTGGAAAAATTGTGAGGACCATGTGTTGAAAGAGGGAAATGACTATTGGAGAAAGGATGGATTGAATTTTATGCAACCGTGAGCAGTCATCAACCTAATGGAATCGTCCGACACATATTAAGGTCTGAGCAGATCACAGACATTAATCCACATGCACACCTACTAGGATATTTTGCTCCAACTATTCAGAAGAATTGGGGCCTTAAACATTACAGCATCGGCACAAACAATGCAACTTGTTAATGGCAACAAACAACTGGTATTTAAAAGAAAAACACAAAACGCATTGAACACCAACAGAAGAGTAATATTGCGGTGGAAACTGACATATTTTGGCATAACAAGAAACGTGAGAACAAACACGTTGTCAAATGAGAGGCTAACATATGAACATACGAATCAATCTATAAACTTCAATGAAAAGAGGACCAACATTTTGGCCGTTGAGAAGGAAGCCCACTCACAGGGACATTCACAACTATATTCGTCGTGCAAAACAAGGTAATCATGTTCCGTCTCTGAACAGTAAATAGCAGAGCAGCTCAATGCGCACATTAACGCACAGCTGTTTGAAAGATTTCACGAACTCCGTATAAAAAGCTAAATACATCCTAGTAACATGACTCCTTGTCTACACAATATTAACCAACAGCTGAAGAAAACAAGAAGGAAATGAAAAATAAGCTAAGAAATATATTCCTTCTACTTTTCTGTCCTATTTCCATTTCGATTCCACATTATTTACCACAATGTCTCTGTAAATTCTGTCTTTACTAATATTACACAGGCCATCAACGTCTATACGAATATGGATACGTTTTGTGTCGTCACCCGAATTGACGTGCATTACTGTAAAACAAGTTTGTTAGCGTGAATTCACTACACTTTCGCCAAAACATAAAAAAAGTGCCGCCGCTTTCCATGATTTCAGTTGCCTTTGGACCTATCAAAGACATATTCCTTGGATGGGGGTAAATATAAGACGGCAGGGAAAATGTCGTAACGATGAAACAGACAGTTTTCAAAACAAAAAATTGATTGTGAATTACGGCAATCATTTGTGAACGGACTAATAATTATTGTATCATACGATTCAACATTCAACGATAATGAATTGACGTTAGAGGTAGGTATTCTGAGTTTGGTATTAAATTTTGTCTGGCACAGATTTCTTACTACTGGAAACGCTGATCGTATTCTAGTACAAACCTTGGGCCTTGTCCATGTCAGATTTGAAGCACTAGACTCCAATCTGACGTGCACAAGGCCCAATGTTCGTGCCGGAATACGATCAGCGTTTCCAATAGTGGATTGTGCTCAATCTTCAAACCTCAAATCCCGAAACAGTCAAATAAATCAACAGATGTCTTAGTTTTCTGAATGATCTTCTAGCCTTTGTGTATTATAATTTTACTATCTACACCTGCTCTCTCGACTTTATCTACACAACATTAGTACAGTTTAAGCACATAAGTCACAAACAATAGGTTACGCAATTTATTGCCTGGCATATGTCTCTGCTTCTAGTCAAGTGCATACAGGACAGTTATATGTAATATGAAGTGAATAGATGAAACATAAAGTGGTTGAAGTACTTAAAACACATGGTCACGTATATTGTTTCACTCTCTTTTAAATTATTATAATTAGAGGAAAAGGCACACAAAAGTAATAATCTACTTATTGCAGTCCATGCCGCGTTGATGATCATGTCTGTCCACGGCCTTCTGTCTCTCGTTCTCACATACCATGACATCAAACTGCTCAGGACTTTCTCTGTTGATCTGCCCCTGAATTTTGTCCCCCTCAGCTTTCCAACTGTGACGACATTTTAATTATAACAAAATATAAATCATTGTTGTTGATTTGTGTTGCTAAAATTAAACCCCAGAGGCAGTAGCGACGAACTCCTTTAGATATTAAATAATCTATTGATTTTTGGTACCTCACAAGTCGTCTCTCCCGTTTTCTTGTACAGATTACATTCTGGTTTTTTCATACATTGTGGTTTTTCCAACATTCCATTAACTTTCCTAAGCGCTGTTATGTCAATTAATATTAAAATTGTTTTTAGCGCCTGCTCTCGCCCCAATTTTACAAGTCAATATTTCATAAGTTTAGTATTTTATAAGCCAACATTTGATAAGTCTATATTGTATAATTCAACATTTTATATAGTCAAAATTATATATTGTAAACATCAACATATTATGAGTCTATAATGGATAAGGCATACACACACGCAGACACAAACATGTGTGTGTGTGTGTGTCTGTGTGTGTGTGTGTGTGTGTGTGTGTGTCTGTCTGTGTCTGTGTGTGTCTTTATGTTTATGTGAAGAACAGCCGGATCCGTGGCGAAGCGTTTACGCAAGGAGTTCGTAATCTCGAATACCGCGTTCGAAATACAATGGAAAGTGATTTGGCAGCAGACCGGGTGACGGTCGTTCAGAAAGCAATGGCAAGCTACTGAGCGTACACTTTGCAAAAGATCACAATAAGACAAACATTGCTGGGGTTGACTGCGATGTTATGTAAAGGATATGCAACTACCTTTTAACAACTATACAAACATAAAAATCAGACAGCGGGAGACAGTGAGGGGCATACAGACAGACACAGACATTCAACGACAGAAGAACATTCTAACAGACTGACAGAGACAGAAGGACATTCTAACAGACTTACAGAGACAGAAGGACATTCTAATAGATTGCCAGGGAGAGATGGACATTCTAACAGACTGACAGGGAAAGAAGGACATTCTAACAGACTGACAGGGAGAGAAGGACATTCTAACAGACTAACAGAGACAGAATGACATTCTAACAGACTGACAGAGACTGAAGTACACTCAAACAGACTGACAGAGACATATTGATTGATTGATTGATTGATTGGTTTAGGAACCGACATCACAGCATTTGGGGCATTCCCATAAGCGCTCCGTCCCCATGCACAGAAGCCAGCGAAGAGTTCTAACCCCAATAGTACCAGTAGCAGTCTGATTATATGTGCGTCTCGCTTTTCCTCTAAGCGTCGAGCATCAGCCAGATTTCCTAGTCACTCTACGCTGTCGCATTCTGCCCAGACCATGGTGATCCATTTGCTCCTCTGAGGTGTACACGTGCTCCCACAAGGCCGTAAACACGTCTGCCTTATCATGCATCAATACACAACCATGGTTTTCAGAGCCAGCCAATCTGTCTGCCTGTTCATTCCCCAGCACACCAGCATGCCCCTGAGAAAAGATCCAGACGATGCTTGCCACCCGTGACTTCCGAAGCGAAGCAAGCCACTCGGCACGAAGCTTGCCCGACTCAGCATGATTTCTGAGTCAGTAACAATCACGATGTGTGTGTGTGTGTGTGTGTGTGTGTGTGTGTGCGTGTGTGTGTGTGTGTGTTTGTGTGTGTGTGTGTGTGTGCCGTATTCTCCATCCAGCGGAAAGCTGCACTGACTGCCTCCACCTCCATTCTTAAGCTAGATGTTGTGGTATCATATGCCAGGCTCTCTGCACCAAACGTCGACATTTAGCCGTTGCCAAGAAACCCCAGGCACTTCTATTACCTCTAAACACCGAACCATCTGTGTAGATAATCACATCACCCGGGCGAGCATTATCCTGAATTAGTTGCTGGATTTCCACTTCCGTGGCCCATGCTGGCCACTCCCTGCACTCCCGGCTCAATGTGATTATAACTCTGCACAAGTCTGACTGCTCCGCTGGCACTCTGACCCACTCTTCTCCTCTCCTAATGTTCTCCAAGGAGCACACCTGTCTGATCGTATCCTCCACCAGAGCCATCCATGAGTTTCCTCTTATCAGTCGCTGGCCCTTAACTGCGTCCAGCGCCTCATGCAACGGGTGATCTGTGTCAGCAGCTACTCTGAGGTATGCCTTCGCCTGCATCACCTTGAGCCTACCAGCAACAGTCGGCAAACCAAGGATGTACCGCATACACACCACTGGGGTGTCTCTGGTGCGTCCCAGAATGACCCGCATAGCCTCGTTCTGTATGCGCTCCAATCTCACCAGCTGACTCATTGAGACAGTGAGCAGTCCAAGTCCACAATCAGTCACTGAGAGGATCAAGTGCTGGTATAGTCTGAAAAGCATTCTCTGCTCTATGTCCATTGCAGCCATAGTTTTAAGTGCGTTCAGTCCCTTTTGCGGTCTTGTCACAACCGTCTCCACATGATCCTTGAAGGACAGGCTCCTGTTGACAGAGACAGAAGGACATTCTAACAGACTAAAATTGACAGAAGGACATTCTGACAGACTGTAAGAAACAGAAGGACATTCTAACAGACTGACAGAGACAGAGTGACATTCTAACAGACTGACAGAGACAGAAGGACATTCTGACAGACTGACAGAGACAGAGTGACATTCTAACAGACTGACAGAGACAGAAGGACATTCTAACAGACTGACAGAGACAGAGTGACATTCTAACAGACTGACAGAGACAGAAGGACATTCTAACAGACTGACAGAGACAGAAGGACATTCTAACAGACTGACAGAGACAGAAGGACATTCTGACAGACTGACAGAGACATAAAGACGTCAGGCACCGAGACAGAGACTGGCACACATTGTAAGAGATAGACAGTGACACCCATACATACATCTACAATGAGAGTAATAGCAGAAAGAGAGAGAGAGAGAGAGAGAGAGAGAGAGAGAGAGAGTGAGAGAGGGGGAGCAGGAGAGAGAAGGGGGAGAGAAATAGAGGGAGAGATAGACAGAGACAATCCGACAGAGACACACATACATACATCGCAATGAGAGAGAGAGAGAGAGAGAGAGAGAGAGAGAGAGAGAGAGAGAGAGAGAGAGAGAGAAGGAGAGGAAACGGAGAGGAAAAGAAAAAGCCGAAGAGAGAGAGAGAGAGAGAGAGAGAGAGAGAGAGAGAGAGAGAGAGAGAGAGAGAGAGAGACATACCGACAGAAATAAACATCCATTTAAAGGCAGAGAGAGAGAGAGAGAGAGAGAGAAAGAGAGAGAGAGAGTGAGATAGAGGTGGGGGAACAGACAGTCAGACAGAGGCAAGGAGAAAAGGAGAGAAAGAGAGAGACAAACAGACAGACATTTATGCAGACATTGCAGTTAAGCATTGTTGTTATGGTGTTAGATTCTAGTAGGACAGACTAGTGACAGAAGAGGGGCAAGGACTGAAAGGACAGAGGGACAGGACCTCTATAAAGGTATAGACAGAATAGAGACAGCACCCAAGCTAGGACTTAAGAACAGTTATAAGACCAGACTCGGGTGGGGACACTAACGTGTCATATTTAGGACAACATAGGGACCAACCCCGGGAACAGGGGATGGGTACATTAGGTCACGGAGATTACCGTGACGACGTAAACTATAATAAGACTCTAGGGGGTAACCAGTACTAAGACGACAGTACTACGTGCAAAGAGAACAGCACGCAGAGTTGCTAACCGCACGAAGGATTTTGACCACGTAGGCAAGCGACCGACTGAGCTGCTTCAGACAGGGACGACGGCTCTCCGACTGGACGTAGTGTTTTTCTGAAGCCATTATCTATTGTTGTGAACGCATGCGATCTTAAAGAGAGAGTGATCATGTTTGATGATATGTAGATATATATTGTGTGACGAGTGACGATCAGTGTATTGATTTGACAGGCAGATAACGCCTTGTAGCATATGTATGAGTGTCAGGCTTGCCTTAAATAAAATTCGTGTAAACTATCTTTACGAGCTGAAGTTATATTTGAGGTACGGATGACGTTGCCTGAATGCGAGTAACGCAGGACTGTGACAGGCAACGTGCAATGGTGTCAGAAGTTACGGACTGAACACACGTCTGAACGTTAGCAAAGCACGCCTGATTCTATTAACGTATAGTAAGGAAGGTAACGATGTTTCTGGGTGAACGAGCGTAGCATATCTGACACATTAGTATGCAATGGTGTCAGAAGTTACGGACTAAACGCATGCCTAAATGTTAGCAAAGCACGCCTGATTCTAATAATGGATAGTATGCAATGTTTGTGTTAGATTGAGATTGCCAACATAATGAAATGCTCGAATAAACGCAGTAGCGAAGTATGTGGAAACGAGTCAGCGATTGCGAACGAAAGTTTGTGAAGTGCGCTGGTTGACCTTTGAATGAACTGATTACCGTCGCAAGTGTGTAAGCGTGTGATTATTGATCGAAGGAATTTAGAGCAGAGTGAAACGTAATGTAATATTGTGATTATAACATGTGTTGTTAAAGACGTTTCAGCTGAAGATAAAGCCAGTGAAGACATGACGACAAACATAGACATTATGACAACTACAATTACGCAAATATAAACATAATAAACCACTCTTCAGCTTTCTGTCCAGGCAACTTATAGGACATTTTTTACGTAGCTGTGTGATTTATTTATGTCAGATATTAATTGTTTGCGCTCTGTATACCAGATTGTGCATGAAAGTGTTTGTACCATCCAGCCGAGGGTAACTATAGAAGAATAGAAGCCACTTCCCCGAACGAGAAAAGATCCTGATCAGTGTCAACGATCAGATAAGTACACATAATTTTGACCTGCATGATAAAGTGGCATCTTTATTTTTGATTTTCTCGCTATAAATTGACCATTATACAATTGATTATCATTGTATGTATTAGAGTGCTTGTTATTGTTGTCTTCGTTGTAACAGAATCCAGAAATACCAGTCTGAGTATTCATTAACGATAGTTTTAGTCAAAAAGAAGGATTCCACCTTAAGACTCTGCGTAGATTATAGGAAATTAAACACAGTCACAAAAGTTGATGCAGAGCCTATTCCTTCCTGTGACGACCTTATCTTGAACATGTCATCATCTATTATCTTTTCAAAACTTGACCTAACTAAAGGTTATTGGCAAATTCCAATGCATAGAGTTCCATTCATCTTACTGCCTTTGCACCACCTCTAGGTCTCTACGAGTAGCGTTTTCTTCCGTTTGGCTTGCGCAACGCACCTGCCACCTTTGTCCGCCTTACTAGGGAACTTCTGCATGGAGTCACAAATACTCAGACATATATGGATGATATATGCATCCATACATCAGACTGGACAACACATCTACAAACTTTGAGACTCGTCTTTCGAGAGAATAAAATTGTTTGGACTAACAGTCAAACCAACGAAAGTCGAGTTGGCGTTGGATGAGATAGATTTCCTAGGCCATACGATATCCAAGGGCCAGTTAAAAACAGACAACAAAATTATAACCAAAATCTTGAATATCACTATTCCGACAACAACAAAAAACAAGTGAGGAGCTTGCTTGGGTTGGTAAATTATTACAACAAATTTATCCCCAATTTGGCACAAATAACATGTGTATTTTCGGACTTGTTGAAATCTTCTGCAAAGATAAATGTGCAAGATGCTACTTTACAAAATGCAATGTCAAAATTAAAGTACCTTTTTAGTAATGTTCCTATCCTCCGCTTACCTAACCCGAAATTACAATATATCCTTAGATGTGACGCCAGTGCGACTACAATCTCGGGCGTACTGCTTCAGGAACATGAAGAGATCCTCCATCCAATCGTGTATGTCAGTCGCAAACTTACCACAGCTGAATCACATTATGATGTCTCTCAACTTGAGGCTCTCGCAATCGTATATTGTGTTACTAAACTTCATAGATATTTGGCTGGAACTCACTTTGTCGTCGAGACCGACAACTCTCCGCTGTTAGTTATGGAGAAAGGCCTGCCTAAGAATAACAGGATTTATCGCTGAGCCTTAATACTCCAAAACTATTCATTCTCCATAAGGCATATTAAAGGGAGTAGCAATACCCTTGCAGACCTGCTCACAAGACCTTCAGACATTGAAGTGATGCAGAAAGGAGATGAAAAACTGCCACAGTTACCTTTAGTTACTACCAATTCGTTCATATAGAAACTGTGTTAGTAATAGTAAGACAGAGGACATAACATAGGTATCATTACATGAACTTACCAAGAACTCTAGTAGTGCCAGAACGCATGAACAATGTATTTATAGAGTCATCTGGTGCATATAAACTGTGATACTACTATGAACAGAGTGTGACACGTTACATCGTCACGTTAGTTACAGTGAAAAGTGTATATAAACTATCGTAAGGAATGACCCAGAGGAAGGACGCGTCGTGATCACCGTCACCTGCACCTACGATTAGTTAGTTAGTTATTTGTATGTAACATGTTTCTATGTATATAACATGTGTGTATTAATATTGTATGACACGATTTTAATGAAGTTACACTAAGCAATTTAGTGGTTCATTACAGTAGTGATAGTAGTAATAGAAGAACCACTAATACACCAACGAACCGATAGCTTATTTCAAATTGTTAGCTGTAGTAATAACCATGATTTAATTAGTGTAGAAACACTTACAATTAGTGCTTAGACGTAAATTTAGATAGTATTTATATTTAGACTATAGCAAACAGCTCTCTAGCGAGACTGCTACCGATGAAGCCAATTAAAACGGCGAGGTAATAGACCTAAATTTAATTAGAAATAGAATATATTAATTGTCAAATAAATTTAAGAATTTAGTAATTTATAACTTTAGTAGACTTAAGGGAACAAACACATTTCGCTTACAGAATGTTTAGTTTAATTAATTACTTTCCCTTAGAAACACCCATAAATTGATAGTTAGTTAATTATATACCTATATTTAACAACAGTTACTATTTAGTTTAGTTAATTAAATCACCTTCTTTATTGCATCAATCATTTAGTTAAATAGGTTAAGTACATTATTTACTTTAGTAACATCCTTTATTTATTATAGAACTTGTTTCTTTTACCTAATTTCATTTAGTAACAAATTAGTTAACTTACTTTCCCTTAGTAGTTATTTACTTTAGTTTAGATTAAATACCTTAGTTAGTATAATTAGACATCACTCCGTACTATGATAGTGATACTAGAAATCATCAGTCTAGTGACTGATCAAACCAATTATCCATTAGAATAGCTAGATATAGTTAGACTTAGTTAGTTTCTTTTGTATTGCCGTAAGCAATACATTTAAACCTGTAAATAACAACGTGATATATAAAACTACTTTATTTCGGCTCAATATTGTTTAACACGAGCCCAATTTTATGTCAATGACAAAACATTTTTAAAATTGACAATGTATGAATGAGTGAATGCAAGATGAGTATACGGACGAATGAAAGAAGTAAAAATATGAGTGTGAACAGTGGTGCATTTTTTTTCTCGCACACACGAGTTTTTCTGACTTGTCCGCGTCTTCTGTGTAAACCATGTGAAGTGTGTACTTTTATGTGTGTTGTAGCCACTAATGCATTACAGTAATGGTTGTTTTCCAGGATCCCAGATCGGCGAAGTACGTCATAAATTAAGCAGAGGCATTACTTTGTGACGTGCATTAACCTACCTGTGATGCTTGAAGACCTAAATACATCGATTATAGACATATAGTTATGTTTCTAATTGCAACACATATAAAATAAATATTTACACGCATACAAACAGGAATACAAACAGATAAAAATACAAACAGCAGTTGTTTGCAAAGGGAGAGAACACTTGAGTCAGGGGACACTACAGACTTAGAATAAGTGAAAGGGCGAGTTGAATGTTTAGCCACAAGCGGAAGCGAGATAGGCGAATATCAGCATACACACAACTAAGAAGAGAAGTGAAAGTACATTTCACGGGAGCCATGAATTATATATTCATGTATTGCATCCGTAATAGGAGCAATTTGTCTTGGGATATCGGTGAATCGGTATTTTGAGGGGTATAAGTTTGTTAAACGCGCCCTGGTTCAACACAGCTCCCAAGAGTGTAATGTAATGACTCTTGCTTAGAGTGGAGGTGTGTCAAGCTGATCTAAAACCAGTGGTTAGATACAGCAACTTGTTACCAGACTTATTTGAGGCAGAAGTGGTACCTTATGACAGAACAGTGAACCCCTTGACAAAATTAGATCAGACTAATTTTATATGCTACAACGACATTGCGTCACACCTACTACATTAATCTGGTGACGCAATACGGAGGACGACGAGTGCATGTCAAGGTGTTAGATTCTAGTAGGACAGACTAGTGACAGAAGAGGGGCAAGGACTGAAAGGACAGAGGGACAGGACCTCTATAAAGGTATAGACAGAATAGAGACAGCACCCAAGCTAGGACTTAAGAACAGTTATAAGACCAGACTCGGGTGGGGACACTAACGTGTCATATTTAGGACAACAGAGGGACCAACCCCGAGAACAGGGGATGGGTACATTAGGTCACGGGAGAATACCGTGACGACGTAAACTATAATAAGACTTTAGGGGGTAACCAGTACTAAGACGACAGTACTACGTGCAAAGAGAACAGCACGCAGAGTTGCTGACCGCACGAAGGGATTTTGACCACGTAGGCAAGCGACCGACTGAGCTGCTTCAGACAGGGACGAGACGGCTCTCCGACTGGACGTAGTGTTTTTCTCAAGCCATTATCTATTGTTGTGAACGCATGCGATCTTAAAGAGAGAGTGATCATGTTTGATGATATGTAGATATATATTGTGTGACGAGTGACGATCAGTGTATTGATTTGACAGGCAGATAACGCCTTGTAGCATATGTATGAGTGTCAGGCTTGCCTTAAATAAAATCCGTGTAAAACATCTGTACGAGCTGAAGTTATATTTGAGGTACGGATGACGTTGCCTGAATGCGAGTAACGCAGGACTGTGACAATTGTTGTACAGAACTAAAGAAGACAAACAGGTAGATAGACAGGCATATAGCCAGAAGTGAAGTATATATGAATAACCACAAAACCCGGTAGTGGCAGCACCGCGCTGTTACTGCACCCGCGGGCCAGGGTGCTAGCTATGAACTTAGACCTCCAGTGCCGCCAGTGGTGAAGAGGCTCCGTCAAGAAGGTCAGGTACCATCAACTAGGTGAACTTGGTGGCGTCCGATGGCACCTGGCCGTCTTGACTGACGATTGTTTGTAAAAATGGAGGTATGCCACTACGGAACACATAGCCTGGGCTAAATTTGGAGACCATGCGTTGCCCATGCAGCATGATAAATCTCTCGGGATGTCTAGTTTACTCCAGAGGAAAGGTGACACCAATATGTCTGGGACAAGGCAAGCTGCAGAAGCTGCCGGATCAGCAAAGCAATGCTCTAACTGCCCGCCTATCTTAGCTTCTAGGAAAGGTGCCGACCAAGGCTTAAGGCCGTGGTCTGCCCTGCAATGACATTTAATCTTGAGGCTGCATTTCCTCGCACTAGGGTGAGGCTTGCAACCTCCCAAATGCACTCCTCCACCCCAAGCCGTTGGCACAATGTAGGGTGTCGGGTTTGGTGAGCGCCGCCCAACAGTCGGCGCTAATATAAAGCAGTTAGTACCGTCTACTGTCATATGTTAGCTCAGTCATATCTGACTAAGACCTGACACTAGGATGGCGTACGGTTCAATACTAAACACAGGAACAACCCTCCCCCTCCCCCCACCCCCCTCGCGTGCGTTGGGTCGCGGAAAATGTGACATCGTATTGTAATATGATTTAAACAGGTTTTATGAACACACTTCTGAGGAAGAATTACGTCTACTATCTGCATTCTCCAATGCTTGTTCTGAATTTGGTTTAACAATTAGCAAAAAGAAGACAGATTATGTGACAAGGTGCACAAGGAGTACCATAAATCTCTATTGATAACGCTGAACTAGAGATAGTAGACCATTTTACATATCTAGGATCAGAGGTAAATAGCACAATGTAACAAACTATCGTCTGTCAAGACTGCAAGGTGCCAATGAACGAATGAACACACTACTTCCTGGACACTGCCTGTGAAGACCCTTCAGCATGAAAGTTAATCGGCTACCCAACTTTATTAGCCGTGGTCTAGAATATGTGAAGGCCTGCAACATTACGTTTCAATGCCAGTATTTATGCATGGCGTTAAGTGTACCTTATCCTGCTTGTTATATCTCATCTCATCTCATCATGTTCCTCTTGTACCTTGCATGTCGAGGTTGCCCTGTACCAACACAGAGTTTATGGTAAAAGCTACTGTCGACAAGAACAGGCTAGATTAGAGTTAACAATAGAAGAGTTACCACCGAAGCGTGGTATAGGTGAGAACACGAAGAATAATGATGGCAACTCAGCACTAAAACTAGGAACATAAGAAAGGAAGAGCACTCAAGATGCTATCAAAACACCACGTGACGAGACGGAGGTGATGTCATGACCAAGAAACGTCTAGACTTCAATCTGGCCTAATGTGTTCGTCTGAAAGGTTGTAGAAATATATTCAGGTGTTTGAAACCTCAAATAAGTCATAGACAGAATACCAGCAAGTTTGCTGCGATGTATTGCGACAGGCTAGCTCAGCTAATCAAGTGTTTGTGAAGAATGCAGAGCAAATTGAGCGTCGCTTCGTCTATCGAGGTCAGTTGTGCAGAGTGCCGGAAAAATGGCCAGCCGACAATGTAAGCTGGTCACTTAGAAAACTAACTGTGTGATTTTGTGAAGAAGTAGCAGCTTCGAAACGATAGCGAAACGATAGCGGTAGACACATAGAATTACTAATATTAACAGCAGTCGGTGCACGATTAAATTATGAAGTCCTTCTACCCTCCGAAATACAGGAGCATGGTGTGACTGTGGCCGACTGTACATTGTCATGAATAAAACAAAGGGGATCTGTTCCTAGGACGTCAAGTTGTACTTTTGTAGAGTGATTACTTGTTGTGTTTTCGTGAAGAGTGTCAGTGCATCTTAACCAGCCTGAGCAGATCTTTGGCAGAGGTGAAGTATAAACAGCGAGAGAGTGCCCGCTTATGGGTTTCATATATCGATATTCTCATGGACTCTGTTATTCCCTGCGTCCATTGTTTACATGGTCGGCCCCTTCCTCTGCTTCCATCTGGTCTGTACATCATTGTTTGTTGTGGTATACTGTTAGTTGGTAGCCTACTCGCATGGCCAAACAATTTGACTTGCTGCCTTCTAATAAAATCTAGCACAGCTATGTGGTATATTAAAACGTCTCTACCAACCTCCTAATATTGACGCTTTAAAAATATAATCCCTAATAGTTACCTTTTAAGGACCATACGTTATGGGAGAAAAACGGGGCAAAATTGACCTGTGAGCCAAATTTATGTGGCCCTAGTTTAAATCTTAGCATCAAGATTGGGCAAAGGTGACACCAATATGTCTGGGACAAGGCAAGCTGCAGAAGCTGCCGGATCAGCAATCTAGCCCCAAGACCGGGGCTAGATTTTAAACAAAGGGATTACTAGCTATTCAGTGAAGAACAAAGGCCGAACACATGTTCAAAATATTTCACTCTCTGGAGCACTAGGTACGTTAAATATAAACTACTTTTGAATATGTAACTATGCATTTTAATAAAGTACATATATCATTGTTTTTAATTAAGAATTGGTTAAAATGATAAATCAGCAATTCTTGTAAACTAGAGCCTGATCGATTTTTACTACTGAGCAGCCATATTTTTGCCACGCTGTAAAATTTCTATCCTATACAGTTTCAAATTCCTATGTTTAAATTATTCTATGCATTGTGAAAATATCTCACGATCTGCAAATAATCTATGTGCTGTGGAAACTCTTAAGTACATTTCATGAAACTTTCTCTCCATTCGGAAGCATGATAATGATAACGCATCTTATGAATAGTAACCACACAATATGTGTGATGGACATGTAATCATTTCATAAATATTGCTAGGGAAATGCCATATTTGAGAAGTAAAATCTCAAATCCAAAGAAAGAAAACGCATGATATATATTCGAATGTTATGGCAGAATATGCGTTCAGATAGCACCGCATCATGGATCTCAGCGCATGGACGAAGATTTATGTTTAGAAATTGCCAACCACGTTCAGAAAACTGGCCATGCTGCATAGGTTATTTCTGTTAAATAAGAACATTTCTTACAATAGCAGCAATTGGTAAATTATATCACAGCGTTCACTAACCTCATGCTTCTATAGAAAGATGGGAAGAAGAAGAAGACTATATGTTCTAATCTTATGGATTGACGAATGAGGAAATCCAAAAACTTTGGCTCCTGCATTTGTATTATTATTATTATTATTATTATTATTATTATTATTATTATTATTATTATTATAAAAAACATATATTGGAAACAACAAGCTGCCATAAGAGTTGATAATGAAGTAAGCCAATATCAGCCTATTAAAAGAGGTGTGAGACAGGGATGTGTAATGTCTCCAGATCTGTTTTCCCTGTACAGTGAAAGTATTTTAAGAAATATTGAAGATATGGAAGGAATCAACATTGGGGGACGATGCATCAATAACATTAGATATGCAGATGATACAGTCTTGATTGCAGACAATGAACAGGACCTGCAAAATTTAGTAGATGCGATTGTTACACACAGTGAACAACTAGGGTTAGAATTAAATTGTAAAAAGACACAGATTATGGTCGTCACTAGGAAGGACGAAATACCACAATGTAATATACAAGTAAATGGGAATATTCTTCAACAAGTGAGCAGGTACAATTATCTCGGAACAGTAATAACATCTGATGGGAGATGCCTTGAAGAGATTAGAACAAGAATCGCCATGGCAAAAGTAGCCTTTAGCAAGATGAAAAACATATTGACCAATAAAAAGATGTCAATTGAAACGAGAAAAAGAGTGTTGAGATGCTACATTGAACCTGTACTTTTATATGGATGTGAAGCGTGGACAATGAGCAGTCAGGCTGAAAAACATCTGATGGCTGTAGAGATGTGGTTTCTGAGGAAAATGCAAAGAATACCATGGACAGCCAGAAAGACCAATGAACAAGTCCTTCAAGAAACAAATGAAGATCGTAAATTGATTAGAGAAATTAGACGTAGACAGTCACAAATTTTTGGGCATGTTATGAGAAGAAATTGATTGGAGAATTTGGTGACAACTGGTAAGATCGAGGGGAACAGACCAAGGTGAAGACCTAGAAGCAAGTACCTGGATGGCTTGACCTTGTGGCATGGTCGAGACAGAAACACGGAGCTGATCCACGACTCTGGTGATTGAGTGAGATGGCAGAACATGACCGCCCACGCTTACCGGCATGGCACATGATGGATGGATGGATTATTATTATTATTATTATTATTATTATTATTATTATTATTATTATTATTATTATTATATGAGGGATGTACATGTTTGTTTTTCTCTGTATGAGATATTTATATATATTCTGTTCATGTTTGTTACTATTACTGTGGGGAAATATACATTTTAACGTGACTTCTGTGGAGACATGATGAGATGAGGTATGAAACCTTGGGTATGTCAGTACCCAAGAAGATATTTTTGAACCTTATGGTTATTGGCCTTTGGCTAATGCTGATTATCACGAAGGAAAGAAGACTAGGAATCAGAGACAAAAGGCCTATGTCTGGGTTATTCTCTTCAAAGTATGACAGATGCAATATCAATGTGCTGGATGGAAAGGATGGATAACTGATCACAAAAGTCCCAATAACAACATAGAAAAGAATACAGAGTGAGAAAATACCTTACTCACATTTAGAGTCAGAATGGCTCTACAACAAGCAAGGAGGGACATGAAAATTGAAAATCCACTCCTTCCGCCTTCCCCTTTTGTTGTTTGTATTTGTGTTGTGAAAATATAGCAAACCAGAAGGTATTAATGCGTGGATTTGTGTTCTTTTGTCATTCATAGCTCTAGAAAGAAGCAAGTGGTGGTTTTTGGAAGTATCATTGAACTGGATCCTGGGTTAACAGCCAGTAAGAAGTGATAAATGGCAACCTGTCCTAAACATAGTCTGGATCTAGAAAAACATAAAGGTTGACTGCTGCACTTATTAGCTGCCATAGCCAGCAAAGGACATTGTCGAAGAAGCATGACAACGTTGGTGATGAAGTACTACTTCAGTAGGAATATCCAGGACGGACTTCAGTATCTAAAAATCTATCAAGATAAAGATCTACAGAGTAACCGACAACAGTGTATCGTCTGCTTTACTTCTGAGAGGTACCGCCTGAAGCATCATCAATCAGCGAAGTCAATGAAACTATGGGACATTCCCAGTTTCCTATTCAGCAATGAATAATCCTTCGACAAAAGTCAAGCAGCGGCAAGATCAACACCATGTTCTAGATTTTAACACCAATGGGAATACACTGAAATACAACATCAGGTCATAGACCTGAAGACCAACTGAATTACACCGTGATAACAGCAAGTTCAATACCTGAATACCAACGCAAGACACCGAATGAAGCTAGTGGAGTAAATATGTATACACACGCAGCAGAAAAATCATTGGATTGTTTGCGACTCTGTGTGCTGGAATTATTCATCTTCTGATCCATGTATGTGCAGATCAATTCTAGACATAGTCACAGACGCTACCAATGAATGACTCTCAGCCATATATGTTCCTACATTGGACTAGATAGTAACGACTAACTCTTTGCTGGTCCCATGTCAGCCTAAATGCCATCATCAAGTGTGGAATGGGTTACAGACTAGTGACTAGGTAGGTGTAAGCCCCTCGTGAACATAATTGGGATTCGGATATCTGAAGCCGAGCTGCTGAATAGCCGTTATCTTTTTCATCTATGAAATGATATAGGGAAGAACCTTGTGCGAAGACTCAAGTTGCATCTCCTGAAAGCTTGACCAACCAAAGCCTCAATTTCACAAGAACACCGAGCCTCCTTGCAACAGAGTATTCATGAATCTAGCCCCATGGAGGGGATTAAGTGCTTTTGTGTAAATTCTATTCTTGGATTATGGAGTATGATTTTCACCAGCCAATTACCAGTGGATATACATGTGAGGAACACAACTGAGTGCATTTATTTCGGTACCCAGATAATGGGAATATGATCTACTATACATTGGAGAGGAACACTGAACCGTATAACAGGAGAGTAAAGAACAGCAAAACACTAAATAATTAGTTTGGTATTATGTAATGAATGTAGTGTTTGATATTTTTGAACACATGCCAATGTTGTTGTTTTTTATCATTAGGTTTATCAATGATGTTGGGAACCAACTGATATGTATTGGTGATGTTTGAAGATGTTGAATTTTGGGGGTACAGGGGATAGCACTTTTTAATGTGTCTATGATATGTCATATTTCATCCCATGTCTTTTCCAGTATTTCAGTATGGTCAATATATGTATGTGAATGTAGACCTCTGTCATATTTCATGTGAATGTATACATATATAATGTGAGGCAGATTCAAGAAGCTCACAGTGGTCATTACACTTGTAGAAATGTTATCCCAGATCTTGATGTAATGCTTGAACTGTTTGTCCAAATGTAGATGTTTACGTCAATTGCTTGTTGATGTTTGTTCAACAGGGGTTGTTATATATGTTGTAAACAATCAATGTCCTCTAACACTATATACAAATTAGGGGGTGATAGTAGTGGGAATGGAAACATACACATAAATACAATTATATAAAGGAGTGAAGTATTTTCCTCTTGTGTTTACGGTAGAATCCCATGATCACCTCGAGTGGTGAAATGAGTGAGAATCAAAAATAATCCCCTAGACACAAAACAAGCAAATAATTCTCATATATCAAAATCCACATCCCACAAGCTATATCCCGCACTGTAGTCCTGTTTTCTTCATTTCTGATCTTATCTCTTCTTGATACATTGAGTATTCTTCTCAGGAATTTCATTTCTGTTGTGATTTTTCCCCCCCACTATTTCTGTCATTGTAAAGGTTTGGCATTGGTAACATACAGTTGGTAGGAAGACTGTGTTGTAAAGTGCTGCAAAAAGTGTTGTAAAAAACGCAACTCTCATACAGATATATGCACCTACCTCAACAGCAGAGGAGGGCGAAATTAAAGATTTTTACAGCACACTGCAAGACACATTAAATAAGATTGGTCATAATGCTATAGCAATAATAATGGGCCATTTTAATGCAAACGTATCTGCAGGAAGAGCTGAGAATGAGAGGACACGTTTTAGGAAAATTTGGATTGGGAAAGAGAAATGATGCGGGTTACAAATTAATTGAATTTTGCACAGATAATGAATTAACAATAGTCAACACACTTTTTAAACAACACCCTAGAAGACTCTTCACATGGAAGTCCCCGGGCAGTATTACCAAAAATCAGGTAGATTATATTTTAATACAAAGAAGAAGGAGATCAAGCATAATATCTGTAAAAGCCCTAAGAAGTGCAGACTGTGATACAGATCATTAGTTATGAGAAGTAGATCTGAAATTAAAACTCAAAAAGCTTACCCGAGGACCAAGGCCACTTCGTTTTGATCTCACAAACATACCAGAAGCATACAACGTAGAAGTGAGTAATAGCTTTGGGGTCTTGGTGTCTATACAAGAGGAAATTAAACCTGATGAACTGGCAGTACAAGCTAGAGATATCTTGATAACTGCAGCCAAAGATTTAATTCCGACCAAGAAAAAGCAACTTAAGCCATGGATTACATCAGACACGTTTGAATTAATAAAACAACGAAGGGAACTGAAACAGAAAGGAGGTGAATCCGACAACAGCAAGATGAAGTATACATTTTTACCTCGAGAAATAAGAAAGAACACAAGAAAGGACAAAAATAAATATAGGCCCTATACAAGATTTCTGTACCAGAATAGAGCAATATCATAAGACTGGAAGAGATTACGAAATTTTTAAACAAATGAAGTTATTAACAAGAAATGTTCAACATCAATTGAATGGGAAATACCTTAACAGAATCTAGACAAATTCTATAAAGATTGCAGGAGTACTGCAGCGGCATGTATGATATGAGTGACAGTGAGGATATGAATGAGATACATGAGCCAATGACAGCCGAGACAGAACCTGAACCCTCATTAGATGACATTGCATGGGCAATAAAGAATCTGAAGAATAATAAATCACCTGGATGTGATGAGATACCAGCTGAACTAATTAAAGCGGGAGGAGAAGAAAGCATACAAATCTAACACGCATTATGTAAAAAGATATGGAAATATGGTATAAGACCAAAAGATTGGAAAAGAACTATATTCATTCCAATACCAAAAAAGGGGAACCTGAAATTATGTACCAACTATAGAACTGTTGCTCTGATCAGTCTTGCAAGTAAAATTCTACTAAAAATCATAATAGGAAGACTTTGTAAGAAAATGGAAGAAGCGATTAACGTGATTCAAGCTGGATTTAGATAAGGAAGAGGAACAAGAGATCACATTCTCAACATGCGTTTAATAATAGAGAAGTGCAGAGAATTTAATGTAAACCTATTCTCATGTTTTGGGGATTATTCAAAGGCATTTGACTGTGTAAAACATCAGAAATGGGAAATAATGAGGAATATGGGCTTTCCTTCACATGTAATACAACTCATAAGAATGCTCTATCTAGACCAACAAGCAGCGGTGAGAATAGATGGCGAGACATCCGATTGGTTTGACATCAAGCAAGGAGTCCGTCAGGGATGTGTGCTGTCCCCCTATTTGTTTAATCTGTATGCCGAAAATATAATGAGAAATATAAGAGATGATATAAACAGGGAACTATATGATGCCCTAAATATCGGTGGTCATGACATACCAGAGATTCGGTATGCTGATGATACAGTATTGCTATTCACAACACAGAATGGTATAGAAAATCTAATAGGCTTAACTTAATTGAATAGTGAAAATTACAACTTAATATCTTACCATAGCAAAAACAAAGATAATGCATACAGATAAAACTACTAAGGAGAAAGAAATATATGTTAATGAGGAAAAATTGGAGGTGGTGGACAATTTTGAATATCTTGGGTCATTGATTACCAACAACGGTGACACAATGAAAGAAATTAAACGACGACTATCAATTGCTCTTCAAAGACTAAAACAACTGAATAAATTATGGAGTGGGACAGACAGAACTACAAAAATTAGATTTTTAAGAGCATGCATCTTTCCCATTGCAACATACGCCTGTGAGACCTGGACACTTACTAAACAAGCTGAACAGCGCATAAATGCCTTTGAATATAAATGTTATAGACGAGTTCTAAGAATATCTTGAGAAAAGAAAAGAACAAATGCATCCATACTTCAAGAGCTGAATATTGAAGAAGGTTGGCTATTAAAGATGATAAAACAAATAAAATTGAAATGTTTTGGTCACTTGAAACGTCACGAAAGTTTGGAAAGAACAATAATGGAGGGGTATATGCCTGGGAAGAGAGGAAGAGAAAGGCCAAAGAGGAGATGGGTGCAGGATGTGGCGGATGATCTCCAGATGGGTGTATCGGACGCGGGACATCTTGCTTATGATCGAGAGGTTTTCCGGAAGGTTGTTACAGGAGCGAGGTTCTGCAAAGGACATGCTACTGAATGAATGAATGAATGAATGAATGAATGAATGAATGAATGAATGAATGAATGAATGAATGAAACGGAGATCAATACCTAGTATATGTTATCCTTAGGCCCTGTCTGAGATGCTTCCAGTGGCTGTTAAAATTGTAGTATGTGACAAATCACATTATGTGATCTAAAATGTGTTTTAGGTCAACATAAAATAATCTTGAGAAGGCGCTTTAAGCAGGCACTGAAAGCCCACACAGAAACATAGAACATCGCCGGAGTCCTAAACCTATATAACTTATGTGGCAAATAGATTAATTAGCACATCTTATAAACATGGAAACAGTTTTTGGTAGGGTATGTCACGTATCAAGAAACAAAAGAACATATGGAAAGAGTACACGGTTGTTTATCTCGGGAATTAAGACACAAAGAACATGTTGTGGTCAGTCTGTAATAACTATCATGTCCGGCAACAGTTAGTTGATGATGTGAGTATTAACAACTGCTCTTCGTAGCAATGTAATAACTACCATATCCGGCAACAGTTAGTTGATGATGTGAGTATTGACAACTGCTCTTCGTAGCAATGTAGGCCTAATAACTACCATATCCGGCAACAGTTAGTTGATGATGTGAGTATTGACAACTGCTCTTCGTAGCAATGTAATAACTACCATATCCGGCAACAGTTAGTTGATGATGTGAGTATTGACAACTGCTCTTCGTAGCAATGTAGGCCTAATAACTACCATATCCGGCAACAGTTAGTTGATGATGTGAGTATTGACAACTGCTCTTCGTAGCAATGTAATAACTACCATGTCCGGCAACAGTTAGTTGATGATGTGAGTATTGACAACTGCTCTTCGTAGCAATGTAATAACTACCATGTCCGGCAACAGTTAGTTGATGATATGAGTATTGACAACTGCTCTTCGTAGCAATGTAATAACTACCATGTCCGGCAACAGTTAGTTGACGAGGTGAGTAGTGACAACTGCTCTTCGTAGCTTAAACCGTTCTGGCGAATCCTATCTAGAAATCCCTGGGAAAGGGAAACGTCGCCTTAAAAGGAAGAAACGTGCAAAGCGTGGATAACGACTAAGATAATTAACAATAGAAGACAGGAACATAATAACCAGCAGATTAAGATTGAGTTACCAGAGCTGCTAAAGTCAGAGTACATAGAAGTAAACAAGGAAATTAGAAAACGAATAAGGGCGGGGAAAAGATGGTCCAAAAAAAAGAGTAGTGGCAGCTAAAGTACCATAGAAACCTTCACAGCGCAAGGAAACAGGAGGGAGTATAACCAACTAAATGGACTGACAACAGGAAGGAAACATATCTTAGCCCACCAAGATAAAAGAAAACTTCTCCTAGAAGTATGACGCATGCGCAGACAGACGAATGGGGGCGGGTTCGGCAGGAGAGTCGACGCCCCACCACCATTTTTTCCTCTCGTATCCCCCCTCCCACTTTCCCGCTGCCATTACCTAGGAATACCTTCTGAAGTGGCATTTGGAATGTTAGAACTGTCTTTGAATTGGGACCAACTGCACCTGAGGTAAGGAACACAATACACACTTGGTAGGTTACAAACTGCATACTTGTTAGGGGACATACTGCACACTTGGTAGAGGACAAACTGCACAGTTGATAGGGGACAAACTACACAAGTGGTAGAGGATAAACTGCACACGTGGTAAGGGATAAATTGCTCACGTGGTAAGGGACAAACTGCACACTTGGTAGAGGAAAAACTGCACAGCTGATAGGGGACAAACTACAAAGGTGGTAGAGGACAAACTGCACAAGTGGTAGGAGACAAACTGCACACATGATAGAGGACAAACGGCACATGTGATAGGGGACAAACTGCACAAGTGTTAGGGGGCAAACTGCACAAGTGGTAGGGGACAAACTGCACAAATGGTGGGGACAAACTGCACAAGTGGTAGGGGACAAACTGCACATGTGGTAGGGGACAAACTGCACACGTGATAGGGGACAAACTGCACATGTGATAGGGGGACAAACTACACACGTGGTAGTGGGACAAACTGCACATGTAATGGATGTATTGCACACGTGGTAGGGGACAAACTGCACACGTCCTAGGAGACAAGCTGCACATGTGTTAGGGGACAAGCTGCACACGTGTTAGGGGACAAACTACACAAGTGGTAGGGGACAAAATGCACATGTGGTAGGCGACAAATTACACAAGTGGTAGGGGACAAACTGCACACGTGGTAGGGGACAAACTGCTCGCGTGGTAGAGGAAAAAATTGCACGAGTGATAGGGGACAAACTGTACATGTGGTGGGAACAAACTATACACGTGGTAGGGGACAAAATGCACACGTGGTATGGGACAAACTGTATAAATGGTAGGGTACAAACTACATACGTGGTAGGGGACAAACTACGTAAGTGGTAAGGGACACACTGCACACGTTTTAGGGGTGTCTGGTGGTGGAGAAACAAGGAGATTATGAAGTGGAAGTGGTATAAAGCAGCCCTACATGCCTCAAGTATAAAAAAACAACAGGAACTGACTGCTGGGCAAGGCCAAGCCAATCTTGTTCCCAAAATGGGTGAAAGGAAAAGATATTGGAGTAAACAATATCAAGGAGCGTTTCACATGTCATGGAGGGCAAATATCAGAAATGGAATAAAGACAAAGGAGAAAATTATTGCAGACAAGTCACACACCGAGCGTGTGAGACGTAAAATGGTTCATGATGGTGAAAATGACCATGTGTTCACATGCATCCACTGTGAACGAACATTTACAGTCCGAATTGGCCTTATTGGTCACATTCGCCACCGCCATGGGTTGTGGTTATTAAGCCTTTTTGAAGCACAGTGTAACAAATTATCGTTACCGGCAGGCCAGCGACTGTCCACTACTCTACCGCGGCTGCCCGAGATGCTGACGGCAGCGTAACGATAACTAGACAGCGATACAAGATGACCGAGATGGACGACCAGCAAGCTTAAAGTGTTCCAACAGAGCCACTACACTGTTGGAGATTCCTTGGTGGCAAGCTTAATTTCGAAAACTGCACTTGATTGATCGAAACAAGTGGGCAGTCACTGGATCATCAATATTTTCAGCTCTAATTCAGCACTAGCAAATACATTAACTGAATACTAAATGACAAAAACAGATTGCAATCCACAGCACAAGCCGGGGCTAGCTCATGCATCACAATAATCGCCTTTCCATTTGGTCAACACTTTGTTTATCAGGGAACGCTTGACTTCCGGAATGAGTGGCCACGTGCTCTCTCAAATATTCACTCAATCAATGCCGTGTTTTAGTGTCACAGGACCTACCCCACACCAATGGCAAGTTGTATTATTGAGATAAATCGACTGTGCATGCCTGTGGTTGGTTGATATCATTCTACAGCATCGGCTTAAACATCTATGTATCTATCTCATTTCTAGACAATGTGATTTGTTACTTATCAACAGACGTGTTAAAATAGCATGTATGAATATACGAGATGATGTGTTATTTATTAAAATACGTGTTAAAGTAACATTTATCAATACATGCGTAGACGTACCATTTACACTACAAATTAAAAAAACGTATATGTACATAAGCTCTTTCTCTCTCTCTCTCTCTCTCTCTCTCTCTCTCTCTCTCTCTCTCTCTCTCTCTCTCTCTCTCTCTCTCTCACACACACACACACACACACACAAGGAAAAAAATATAACTGTATATAATCGCACACACAATATAAGTATATGTATATAATCTCAGAGACAAGGTAAGTATATGTATATAGTCTCACACACAAGGTAAGTATATTTATTATAATCTCACGAACAAGGTAAGTATATGTATATAGTCTCACACACAAGGTAAGTATATGTATATAATCTCACACACAAGGTAAGTATATGTATATAATCTCGTACATAAGGTAAGTATATGTATTTAATCTCACACACAATGTAAGTATCTATATATAATCTCACACGCACAAGGTAAACATCTGTACATAATCACGCACACACACATGGTACTCGTAAGTAGTAAAGGAAGGGAAGTTGGCCCTGAAATTATGGATAGAGGGTAACGGGCGGGAAAAAGCTTGAAGTTTGGAAAAATGATTTTGGTTGGTGGAAAAAATCTGGAAGCTGGAAATTTTTTTTTTTTTTCTTTGGGTGGGTGAAAGCAAAATCTGGAAGTTGTTAAACTGTGTGAAGTGTAGGAAGTGTGGAGAATTCATAACAGAAGGGTGTGTGTATGAGGGGAAAAAGTAATGGGGGTTGTAAAAACGTAAGAGGAGTGAATATTTTGAACTGTAAAACATTGGCGGTGATATAAATGGTTGATAAACACATAGTCGTAGTAGTGTTAATAGTAGTAAATATGGTGAGTATATGGTCTGTAGAGGGTCGAATTCACTACCATCTGAAAACCATGAAAAGTAAAGATGGTTGTAATGGGTATGGCTTATTGTCATTAGTTGTTAAGAGGAGAGTAGCAGGTATTAGTGGTTAAGAGGTGGTCAAGCAGTGGTCAAGTAGTGTATAAGAAAAGGTCAAGTATTACCCAGTGTTTTTTAGGTAATGACGTGATTCTGAGATTCGAACATGTGTTACAACTACCAATACCTATGCTAATGCTACCACTACAACAACTATCCTACTATTACCCATTGCTTTGTGGATGCAGTCGGCTGAGGGTATCTATGCTACATCAAGTATACTACTGGGATGTATTTGTGTGATAGGTGGGTCGGAGAGAATTAATGTGTCTGTAGAGTATAGGACGGAGGCAAACACACACACATAGACAAACTCACACACGAACAGACACACAAAGACACAGGCATAAACAAACATGTGTACAGACACACACATGCACACAAACACAAGGTAGGTAGGTAGGTGTGTGTGTGTGTGTGTGTGTGTGTGTGTGTGTGTGTGTGTGTGTGTAAGTATGTATGTATGTATGTATGTATGTATGTATGTATGTATGTATGTATGTATGTATGTATGTATGTATGTATGTATGTATGTATGCATGCATGCATGCATGCATGCATGCATGCATGCATGCATGCATGCATGCATGCAGGCAGGCAGGCAGGCAGGCAGGTATGTATGTATGTATGTATGTATGTATGTATGTATGTATGTATGTATGTATGTATGTATGTATGTATGTATGTATGTATGTATGTATGTATGTATGTATGTATGTATGTATGTATGTATGTATGTATGTATGTATGTATGTATGTATGTATGTATGTATGTATGTATGTATGCATGCATGCATGCATGCATGCATGCATGCATGCATGCATGCATGCATGCATGCATGCATGCATGTATGTATGTATGTATGTATGTATGTATGTATGTATGTATGTATGTATGTATGTATGTATGTATGTATGTATGTATGTATAGGTAATGTAAGACAGAATCAACTTGCAGGATGTCGTACGGTTACTGTGATGTTACGGTAATAATACCACCATATTAAAGCAAGCTTAAGCAAATATCACATGAGCAAATATCACATAGACAGTGTCACATACCATGTACATGAAATATTAGCACACTCAAGATAATATCAGACACAAAATGTTGTGTGCACATCCATGGCACTCTATAGATGAGACAACACTATAGATGGGACAACAGTATAGATGAGACAACATTATAGATGAGACAACAATATAGATGAGATAGAGGCATTCATGCAGTTATTGATGAAGACACATTTGTGACAAACTATAGATAAGACACCACTATAGATGCGACAACACTATTGAAGTGACAACACCATAGATGCGACAACACTATAGATGAGACAACACTATAGACAAGACACCACTATAGAAGAGACAACACTATTAATGAGTCAACACTATAGATGAGTCAACACTATAGATTAGTCAACACTATAGATGAGACAACTCTGTAGATGAGACATCACTATAGATGAGACCCCACTATAGATGAGACAACACCATAGATGAGACAACACTCTAAGTGAGACAACGCTATAGATGAGACAACACTATAGATGAGACACCACTATGGATGAGACAAAACTATAGATGAGACAATACTATAGATGAGACACCACTAAAGATGAGATCCCCACTATGGATGAGAGAACACTATAGATAAGACAACACTATAAATTAGACAACGCTATAATGAGATGTTAGTCAGGTCTTAGTCAGATATGACTGAGCTACCGTATGACAGTAGACGGTACTACCTGTTTTCTGTCAGCGCCGAATGTTGGGCGGCGCTTACCAAACCCGACACCCCACATTGTGCCAACGGCTTCGGGCGGAAGAGCGCAATTGGGAGAGTACAAGCCTTATCCTGGTGCGAGGAAATGCAACCCAAAGACAAAATAAGTCATGGCAGGGCAGACCAGGCCCTAAGCCTTGGTTGGCAGCTGGTCTAGGATCGAAGCTCCGACAGGCGGACAGTTAGAGCATTGCTTTGCTGATCCGGCAGCTTCTGCAGCTTGTCTTGTTCCAGATGTATAGGTGTTAACTTTCCTCTCAAGTGAACTAGGCAGGCCGAGAGAGTGATCATGCTGCATGGGCAACACATGGTTTCTTTATTTTAGCCCAGGCTTTGTGCTATGGAGAGACAATAACTCCATCCCTGGTCTTAACCGGTCTCGGAATCAAAGCGAGAGGCAACTGTTACGGGTTATAAGTCCTTGTCAGTTGGCGTAGACATGGGGCGCCACGCGTTGCCTCTGACGGTGGGAGACACCTACAGGTGTCACTGATGAGCTACCGCCCGCCTCAAGCTGGGCAGCCCCCGGCCAATTGGGTGCTGATCCGCCACAGCCTGCCTGCTTCAATGGGTGCTTGGGGCTAGGACAAAATCTGAATCGCAGGCTGTAAAACCAATGAACCAGGTACAAATAAAAATAGAAACCTCAAGCTACGGCTTGCAACCTGGAACGTGAGAACCATGTGTCCAGGATTTTCCACTGACTTGACCAATATTGACGATGTGAGAAAAACGGCTGTGATTGATGCTGAACTCAATCGTCTTAACATTGATATTGCTGGCCTGCAGGAGACTCGCCTCGCTGAGGAAGGGTCACTCAGGGAAAATAATTACACCTTTTTTGGAAGGGAAGAGGGCAGGCAGAAAAAAAGGCAACATGGTGTGGGCTTTGCAGTGAAGAATTCGCTACTGGGAATGATTGATATCCCAGCTAGAGGTAATGAAAGATTATTATCACTGCGCTTGGCAAACTCTTGTGGATTTGCCACCATTCTCACTGCATATGCACCGACACTCGATTCCTCTGATGATGTGAAGGATATGTTCTATGAGCAGCTAGATTCTGTGATCAAGGCAGTTCCAAAATCCGACTACATTTATATGCTCGGTGATTTCAATGCTCGTGTGGGCAAGGACTCGAGTTCATGGCCAGTGTGCCTTGGAAAATACAACATCGGTCGCATGAATGATAATGGGCAAAGGCTGCTGGAGCATTGCACTAGAAATGACCTATGTATTACAAACTCCTTTTTTAAAACAAAAGAGCTGCATAAGGTCACATGGAAACATCCAAGATCCGGCCATTGGCATCAGCCGGACTTCATTATCACACGGAGACAACATCTGAACCATATATCATTAACTAGAAGTTACCACAGTGCTGACTGTGATACAGATCATTCTTTGGTTGTTGCAAGGGTTAGACTGAGACCAAAGAGAATCTACACAGCTAAACACAAGTCTAGCCCCAGGATTAATATTATTAACACTCACGATCCTGGAAAGTGCTTTGAATTTCAACAGCAACTTGAAGACGCTTTCAATGATACATCAGAAAATTGTATAGTAAATGATAAATGGAGTAAACTTAAGGAACCTATTTATAGAACAACGGTAGGGGTTTACGGCACTGTGGATCATAAGAGGCAGGACTGGTTTGCGGCAAACAGCCAGATACTGCAGCCCTTGATTGATAAAAAGAAGATAGCTCTCTTAAGAAACAAGGAAAGACCAACGCGTAACACTCTGAGTGAGCTGAAGCAAGCGAGGAAGGATGTACAAAAGGCTGCCAGGCAGTGTGCGAATGACTATTGGATCAAGTTATGTGAGTCCATTCAAATCGCAAGTGATAAGGGAAACATAGAAGCATGTATGAAGGGATAAAGAAAGCCTGTGGTCCAATGATCAAAAGAAGTGCACCGCTGAAAACCTTGACTGGAGAAATCATCACTGATAAGAAACAGCAGATGGATAGATGGGTCGAGCACTATTTAGAGCTTTACTCAAGTGAGACCAAGCTAGCGGATGATGCCCTCAACGCCATAGAGGCCCTGCCAACTCTTGACCACCTGGACACACTTCCCACTATAACAGAAGTTAAGTGTGCTATAAATGAGCTTGCATCTGGCAAGGCTCCAGGTAAGGATGGGATTCCAATAGAGGTGATCAGGAGTGGGCAAGACACACTCGCTCTACAGATCCACCAGCTAATAGAGCTATGCTGGCGAGAAGGACAAGTCCCACAGGATTTCAAAGATTCAAACATCATAACGCTGTACAAGAACAAGGGCGATCGGAGTGACTGTAACAACTATAGGGGTATCTCACTTCTGTGTATTGTTGGGAAAGTATTTGCCAGAATTGTCCTGCGCAGACTTCAAGTCCTGGGAGATCAAGTCTACCCCGAATCACAGTGCGGCTTCCGTCAGAACCGGTCTACCATTGATATGATATTCTCATTGCGACAGATGCAAGAAAAATGCCGGGAACAAAATCAGCCACTGTTTATTGCCTTCATCGACCTCACAAAGGCATTCGATTTGGTCAGTCGTGAGGGTCTGTTCAAAGCACTAAAGAAGATTGGCTGCCCACCAACTCTTCTGTCCATTGTGGAATCGTTCCACACAGGCATGAAGGGTATAATCAAGTTTGATGGCTCAACTTCAGAAGAGTTTGAAATAAGAGTGGAGGTAAGCAAGGTTGTGTACTATCCCCCACCCTCTTTGGGATATACTTTTCACTTCTACTGAAATATGCCTTTCGTGATCAGGATGACGGTATATACATTCACTCACGCTCAGATGGTGGCCTCTATAATGCTCAGAGATTGAAGGCCAAGACCAAAATTAGGAGGGTACTAATCAGAGAGTTGCTTTTTGCGGATGATGCTGCGATTACGACCCACTCTGAGGAAGAATTACAACATCTACTATCTGCATTCTCCAATGCTTGTTCTGAATTTGGTTTAACAATTAACAAAAAGAAGACACAGATTATGTCACAAGGTGCACATGGTGTACCATCAATCTTTATTGACGACGCCGAACTGGAGATAGTAGACCATTTTACATATCTAGGATCAGAGGTAAATAGCAAATTATCCCTCGATCAGGAAATCAACATCAGGATTGGCAAGGCAGCAACAACAATGAACATGTTAGCAAAAAGAGTCTGGGAGAACAGGAAGCATACTGCCAAAACAAAAGTCCTCGTCTACCAAGCCTGTGTCCTTAGTACTCTTCTATATGGCAGTGAAACCTGGACAACTTACTCACGCCAAGAGAAACGTTTAAACAGCTTTCATATGCGGTGTCTGCGAAGAATACTTGGTATTAAGTGGCAAGACAAAATCACAAATACTGAAGTATTGGAAAGATCAGGTTGTGTGACGGTGTATTCCATGCTCAGTCTTCGTAGACTTAGATGGATAGGACATGTTAGGAGGATGGATGATGGTAGAATACCAAAGGACATCTTTTTTGGTGAATTACAGACGGGTAGGAGATCTCAGGGTCGGCCTCTTCTACGATACAAAGATGTGTGTATGCGGGACATGATTGATACAGGCATAGATAATGCACATTGGGATCAAGTCGCCGCTGAACGTGTTGCATGGAGGGCAAACATCAGAAATGGAATAAAGACAAAAGAGAAAATGATTGCAGATAAAGCACACACAGAGCGTGAGAGACGTAAGATGGTGCACAATGGTGGAAATGACCATGTTTTCACATGCATCTACTGTGGGCAAACATTTGCAGCAAGACTTGGCCTTACCAGCCACACTCGCCACCGCCATGGGTCGTAGTTATTAAGCCTTTTTGAAGCACAATGTACCAAACTATCGTCTGTCAAGACGGAAAGGTGCCAACGTCATGTCATAATGAGATAAAACTATAGATGAGATCAGATGTGACAGGAGCTGTCGGGCTGTCATAACATTAGATGAGTTAATGTCTAGTGTGGATAAGTAATATATGTATCGATTAAAACACCTAGATGAAGCGAACTTGTAACAAATTAAAGGTATATTGAAAATCAAACCAAGATATAATTAAAGAACAATGAGAAAACTAAACCAGCAGGATGAAACGAACAGTGATAAACTAAACTAGCTAGAATAAAAGAACAATGAAACAAACTAAACTAGCTAGAACAAAGAACGATGAGAAAACTAAATTAGGTGGAAGAAAAGAACTGAATAAGAAAACTAAACTAGCTAGAAGAAAAGAACGAAGAGAAAACTAATCAAAGAACAATGATGAAAGTAAACTAGCTAGAAGAAAAGAACAATAAGAAAACACAACTAGCTAGAACAAAGAACAGTGAGAAAACTAAACTAGCTAAACAAAGAACAATGACAAAACTAAACTAGCTAGAAGAAAAGAACAATGAGAAAACTATACTAGCTAGAAGAAAAGAACAATGAAAAAACTAAACTAGCTAGAATAAAGAACGATGAGAAAACTAAACTAGCTAGAAGAAAAGATCTGAACAAGAAAACTAAACTAGCTAGAAGAAAATAACGATGAGAAAACCAATCTAGCTAGAACAAAGAACAATGATAACACTAAACTAGCTAGAAGAAAAGAACAATGAGAAAACAAAACAAGCTAGAACAAAGGACTATGAGAAAACTAAACTAGCTAGAACAAAAAACAATGAGAAAACAAAACTAGCTAGAAGAAAAGAAGTGAATAAGAAAACTAAACTAGCTAGAACAAAGAACAGTGAGAAAACTAAACTAGCTAGAACAAAGGGCAATGAAAAAAAAAGCTAATCTAGCTAGAAAAAGAACAATGGTAACACTAAACTAGCTAGAAGAAAAGAACAATAAGAACAGTAAACTAGCTAGAAGAAAAGAACAATAAGAAAACTAAACTAGCTAAAAAAAAATTGTTTGTATACACAGGACATTGCTGTCAACATCAGCATCTTTCAGCTGATTGTTGATTTCTTGGCAAGATTACGCTCAGTAGTTTGCCATTGCTTTCTGAGGCGGCCGGCTCACGTACCCCGTAAGTTACCGACGCGATTCAAACCACTGCTGATTCTCACCGTCGTCACGTTACCTGCGAGAGTATACGATATTACGGAGAAAAGTCGCTAACCTCTAGGCCAGGAAGCCGGCAAACTAGCTAGAAAGGAACAAAAACAAAGGAGTAAAAAAAATAAACTAGAAAGAATAAAAGAACACTGAAAAAAACTAAACTAGCTAGAACAAAGAACGATGAGAAAACTAAACTAGCTAGAAGAAAGAAAAAACTGAATAAGAAACCTGAACTACGCGGGTAAGTTAATACGTAAGTCACAAATGGCTGTAGAAAAATAACTAACTATGGTAACAACTTGAAACCAGTTTATTTCTATACATACATTGTCCCTTTATTTCTCAACATAATTTCCATCAACATGTATGCACTTATCACATCGTTTTATCAGTCCTCCCAAACCGGCAGATTAGAACTGCCTGCTCTGTTTTCCAAACCACATTTTCACTTCACATTCAACTTTGGCGCCATTCGCGAAATGTCTCCCGCCAAGGTGGGATTTCAGTGGACTTAGCCCCTAGCGATTTCCCGTAAAGCGTTGCATAGTTGGGTATAAAAATGTACGCGGGCGAGTCAATAAGTAAGGCACACAGTTCTGTGGGGTGGCAGGTTAATTATAACAAGGCACGCAATTCTATGTAGCAGGTTTGGGTGGACTGATAAAACGATGGGATAAATGCACCAACGTTGGTGGAAATTATATTGACTAAATAAACGGACAATGTATGTATAAAAATAAACTGGTTTCAAGTTGTTATAATGGTTAGTTATTTTTCTACAGCCATTTGGGACTTACTTATTAACTTACCTTCTTAGCTAGAAGAAAAGAACATTGAGAAAATTACACTAGCTAGAAAAAGATGGGGGGGGGGGGGGCGGGCGGGAGGAACAATGGAATAATAAAACAACTAAACCATCGAGAAGAAAAGAACTTAATGAGATAACCAAACTAGCTAGAACAAACAAAATTGTATCTGCAAGTTTGTATGTGTAGTCTGGAAAAAAAATCTGGTACCACTTTGAGAATGTTTATGACAACACGCGACATAGGCTAAAAAAACAACAACACACACACACACACAACCATGCGCGCGCGCGCGTGCACACACACACACACACACACACACACACACACAACGGAAACACCGTTACCAGTGATGTCTTATAGCTGCTGCGTACCCAAAGACACACTATACTCACATCAAATATCACATGTTATCGCTCACAAGAGAATTTTTAAGACTGACTTTAATAATGTCCCTGGCGAACAAACAAAAAAATATCTGCCTCTAAGAGCTGGCCATCTCCGGGCAAACACGGAGTTGTTTATGTGGTAATATTCGCCACCTCACTCTGCCGGATTGGAATTAGAGAGATGGACAAAACAGACTTTTTTTTCTGTTCTGTGGCTCTGTTATTTTTAAAGCATTATTTTTTTTCTGTCCATTTGACCAGGATGTCGATAATGATTGAGCCGGTGTGCCAGCTGGCAAACTGTGAGCCACGCACGGTGACATTATGCCACAGCGCAATTAGTCTGGCAAGATGAGAGGACAAGCGAGGGATTTTTCTCTGGCTTTAAATGTGAGCTGGCCTCTGGCATATACGAAGGGCAGACTAGGAGCGCAAACAATACGTGGCTGTTTGTGGACACATTGGGGTAACATCTTGGTGACGTAGGCTGTTGGTGGTTCAGGAGGGCTCCACTTCTTGGGCTTCTTAGTATTGTATCTCCTGGATAATATACGCATAAGTCTCAATATATGGGAGACCCGTGAGACCATTACAATCACAGGAAGCCAAAACAGCAGCAGAATGCCACAAGCACTTATAGAAAAGAAACACCGTACGGGCCCCGAGTGTTGCTTTCGAATAGAACGAGAGTTGAACGGAGCGGGAACATTTTCTTCTAGAATAAGATAGGACAGGAAAAGGTGGGATAGAATAGGATAGGATATGATATGATGGGATTGGATTGTATGGAATAGGACGGCATGGGATAAGAAGGGATAAGATGGAATAGGATGGGGCAGGACGGGATGGGACAGAATAGGATAGGGTATGGTGAACAGGGTAGGATAGAATTGGATCCGTAACCCCGGGAAGGTTAACCCGGTCAACAAATGCCCGCAGAAGTCGGATGTGTCGGCCTAACGGCGCAAGAACGCAGCTCTGCTGTAAACAGGCACAACGCAATCACATCCGAGAAAAAAACTCCGGATGAACGAAGAAGAAGAATAGGATGGGATATGGTGGAATAGGACGGGATGGGATAGGATGCAATAGGATGGGACAGAATAGGATAGGATATGATGGAACAGGGTAGGATATAATAAGATGGGACAAGATGGGATAGGATGGAACAGGACGGGATGTGGTAGAATACGATAGGATATGATGGAACAGGTAGGATAGAATAGGATGAGATAGGATGGAATAAGACGGAATGGGATAGGATGCAACAGGATGGGACAGGATGGAATAGGATGGGACAGGACGGGATGGAATAGGATGGAATAGGATGGGATAGGACGGGATGTGGTAGGATGGAATAGAAAAAGATAAGACAGAATGGATTACAATAGGATAGGATAGATTAGGATGGGATGGGATAGGATGGGACAGGACGGGATGGGATAGGATGGAATAGAATGGGATAGGACGGGAAGTGATAGGATGGAATAGAATAGGATAGGATGGAATAGGATGGTATAGGACATAATGGAATACAATAGGATAGGATATATTAGGACGGGATGGGATAGGATGGGACATGACGGGATGGGAAAAGACGGGATAGGATCAGACGGGATATGATAGGTAGACTAAGATAGGATAGAATAAACCGTTACAATATCGTGATAAATAGTCCTAGATGCTGAGTAGCATTCACAGAAGACAAGTGCAGCGTTATACAATGATAGATATACTGACAGGTACTAGCACATCGCGATTATACATCTGAATAATTGTACACAATAACAACACCGTGGCTGTGGCCCTGGGGAAGTGGACGCAGTTTCGTAATACCGCATACCGGGTTGGAAATAAGTCGCAGAAAGTGTGGTTCAAGAGTGAGGGATTTTGATTCAGCCTTTCCCTATCAAACAAAATGACACTTTTGTATTGCATTGAGGCTTTTCAGATATGGCCACTGTCAGAGTCCTAGTAGCTAGACAAACAGGACAGATCCTGTGAGACAGGACAGTGGCAGCACACGACATGACAAGTACGCTCAAGGACAGACAGTTAACATGAGTTAACTGAAAGACAGCAATCATCGACGGACTGACTAACCCCGGGTTAAGGACAAGCGAAGGTCAAGACGGAGTACCTGCAACGGAGAACAGGAGGAAACGTGAAAACACGGGGCGACTGCACACATGACACAAAACGCTGAGGACAGGAGGACTGATTGGACTAAGCGTTGGGTGTGGACGGATGTGTCTGTGACTGTAGAGCGATTGTACAGCTGAATTGAACGATTGATAGTTTGCGCTGTGAGACGAATAACTGAAACAGTTTGTGTGAGCCAGCTTGGAGTGAGACCATAACGATAATATGTATGAACGGCTGAATTGCCGCGTGCGACTGTTGTAGATATGTTGATATGTTAAAACTCATCGATGTATATAAACATATTAATGTATTAAATCTGTTCGGTGATCTTTAAGAAACCGCTATATGTACTGGCTGATTTGTATGTGCCGTCAGGTCTCAGTGGATAGAATTAAGTAGATACGAGCCAAATTAAATCCCAAGACTGACAGCCACCCCTCTGGTTACAATTTATCGCGCCATATTTATCATTGTCTCGTAGGGTTGCGTAGAGTTGAGTTGAGTTGAGTTGAATCAAGAACCGACATCATTGCTCTCGGATCATTCCCATAAGCGCTCAGTCCAGATCTTCAATAGCCAGCGTAGAGTTGTAACACTAATGGTGCCTTTTGCAATCTGCTTTACTTCTGAGTGACGACTGTCTACCAGATCATCTAACCACCCCTTCCTGCTGCATTCTCTCTAGACCATGATAGTCTATATGTTCCTCGGCATTATTCACGTGGTCTCAGAGAGCCTTCACAACTTCTGCCTTATCGTGCATCGAATCACGCCTTAATGATGTCTGCTTGTTCATTCACCAGAGTGTCCTGGAGAAAAGATCCAGAGAATGCTCACAACTCGCGACCTCTGAATCGACGCATGCCATTCTGCACGAAGCATACCAGTCTACACCTTTGTCAGCGTGCTTTGTGAATCAGTTACAATCACAACATGCGTTTACAGTTTGTTCTCCAACCAGTGGAACGCTGCAGTAACCGTCTCCACCTTGCATTCTCAGACTTGAGGTTGTGGTGTCATATGTCAAACTCTCCTTTATTATATTGGTCATTTGCTTTTGCTATGAAGCCCCAGGAACTATTGTGTCAATCTTAACACAGAGCCTCGGTATAGATAATCACGTCGCCAGGACGAGGGTGGTCATTAATTAATTGCTGAATGTCTACTTCCGTAGCCAAATGGCAAACCAACGATTCGCTAAATAAGGCGGTCAGCAGAGACGAATCAATAAGAGCGCTAGTTTTTAAACTTCCGATGTGCTGATGCCGAGGTAGGGGATTCAACCCCTGCACCCGTCAGATGGACTAATATGCTGACTTCTCGTCCTTGATTTAGGGACGTACATTACAAGTACCTCAGAAGTCAGAGTGGGATCGCCTGATAGAGGGGGACACTGATAATATGGAAAACTAAATCCACACACAAACATAATTCCAATGCACCTGTATGGACCACGCTTAAGTTCAAAGCGAGTGAATAAAACAGAAAAATATAACGGTATATGTAAAATATAACGGTGTATGTAAAATATAACGGTGTATGTAAAATATAACGGTGTATGTAAAATATAACGGTGTATGTAAAATATAACGGTGTATGTAAAATATAACGGTGTATGTAAATATAACGGTGTATGTAAAATATAACGGTGTATGTAAAATATAACGGTGTATGTAAAATATAACGGTGTATGTAAAATATAACGGTGTATGTAAAATATAACGGTGTATGTAAAATATAACGGTGTATGTAAAATATAACGGTGTATGTAAAATATAACGGTGTATGTAAAATATAACGGGGTATGTAAAATATAACGGTGTATGTAAAATATAACGGTGTATGTAAAATATAACGGTGTATGTAAAATATAACGGTGTATGTAAAATATAACGGTGTATGTAAAATATAACGGTGTATGTAAAATATAACGGTGTATGTAAAATATAACGGTGTATGTAAAATATAACGGGGTATGTAAAATATAACGGGGTATGTAAAATATAACGGGGTATGTAAAATATAACGGTGTATGTAAAATATAACGGTGTATGTAAGATTTCTGACATTCACATCATTCAGCCTGACCAGGCTCATATCAACCGCTTAACTGTCTTAAACCTGTACAATGATACACGGCAAAGGTTTATATATGATATACGTTTTATTTTCAGTTGCCTGCATTCTGTTATATCTTTTCACTGGTGCAATATTTCTAAGTAAATCTGCCGTTTTGCATTAGTATGAATGGAATTTTTATTTTAGAGTAATTTACAAATAATAGGAAATTATTCAAGGAACTTGTGGTGTTGAATTCTCTGCTCACCGGGAACATACTGAATTGAAAATATGGAATGAACAAGTCGAATTGCACAAACAAAATGCCAAGGACTCAGAAAGTCTGCCAATACTCCTCGATAGTTGTGTTGTTTATAACCGGAAAAGAGAGAGAGAGAGAGAGAGAGAGCGAGAGAGAGAGAGAGAGAGAGAGAGAGAGAGAGAGAGAGAGAGAGAGAGAGAGAGAGAGAGAGAGAGAGAGAGAGAGAGAGAGAGAGAGAGAGAGAGAGGGTGGAGTTTGGGGTGAGGGCGGAGGGCAAATGTGAGCACTATTTCCGAATATGTTGAGAACTTTCGTGTGTGCGAAAACAAATAGCACTCGATGGCTGAGAAACTAGAGACAGTGGAGCTGTGGCTGTTGAGGGGAATTGTGAGTATGTTAAAGGCTGGGAAGACAACGCAGGTTGGGGAGGATGAGATCTGTGGGTGTTTCAGGTTCAGTCACCACAGCATGGGATCTGTAGATATTACAGGTTGAGTCACCAAAGGATGGGATCTGTAAATGTTACAGATTAGGTCACCAAAGGATGGGATCTGTATATGTTATAGGTTGAGTCACCAACTGATGCGATCTGTAAATGTTACAAGTTGAGTCACCAACTGATGAGATCTGTAGCAGTCTAGTCACCAACTTATGAGATCTGTAGCAGTCTAGTCGCCAACTGATCATCATCATCATCCAGGGGCTTTTCCCACGTGCCCACAGCTGCATCTCGATATTTATGTCTATCAAGAGGCTCTCATGCCTCTGTTGTCGTCATGCGTGAATTATCTTTCACACTCTCAATCCATCCATGATCTGGCCTTGCTCTCCTCCACTGACCCTGATACGCTTCACTCTGTTCCAGATATTCGTGTTTTTAACGTGCCGTACATATTGCTCATAAATATCATCAGTAACATGCACATTTTCGTTCATTAAATAAAGTCAACTTTGCGCAAACAAAACGAGATGATAGTCTGTTTAAAATGGCCGGGGTAGACCACTCAAATTCTAATTGTGGAAGGTTTAGCGGGAGAGCTGCGTCTGGAAGATTGGCTAGAGACTCGAGTTCGAATCCTCAGTAAGGTGATAAATTGTTTTTCATCGGGAGTACAAAGACAACCCTAACCTGCACAGTTCGCGGCGACAGCGTTAGCCAGGTGGCTTTAATTTCTCAGGCTCAAGACCGCAAGGCACAGTAGGCAGTAATGACAGTTCTTTTTAGCAGGGTGGTTGAACGTAAGGCCTACTCTTGATGTTACTGAGATTGAACAAATACGTTAACACCACGACTAATTCCACAGAGACGTGTAGGATTGCGGCATCTGTTGCAGGTGACCCAAGCGGACGAAGACCACGTAATTTCTTCTCAACCCTGCCAGTGCCAGTAGCTGAGTTTGCACTCTTAAGCGTGATAGCCATGTCCCTGAACTGCCATGGGTAAACGCATGATTGATTGATGTCAATGTAGACATTGTGTTTATGAAATAATATAGATTGCTATTGATTTTTATTCTCTCGGATTTCGGTGATATTTGCCACGCGCATACATGTGCTTGTCTCATCCGCTACAGCCGCAATTATGTTATTAATGGAAATTGTCTTCACATTTATGTTGCATTAGGGCCGTTGGACACACATGCCGGGCGGGGGAGATGTGTCCACACAACTGCAGGTCGCTACAGACTACCATATGAAGCTAACTATATAAAAGGTCTTGTCTCAGGATTCAAGCGCTCTGACAGGGAGAGTGGTGCAGTAGGGGTGAGTGAGGAATAAATTAGGTGGATAGAGAGTAAAGCGGAGACATGGATATAGTAAGAGTGATAGTATGAAATAGAGATATGGATAGATTAGTAGGAACGGGGGAATAGAGAATGTGAGAGAGAGTGAGACGAATAGAGTGAGAGAGAGAGAGAGAGAGAGAGAGAGAGAGAGAGAGAGAGAGAGAGAGCGAGAGAGAGAGAGAGAGATTATTTTGAGGCAACTAATGGCCTTATGCTTTAATTTTGGTTGGTTGGTTGTAAGCCCTATGACAGACCGAGTTTTAACTCTTTCACCTGAAACGCTGCCGTAGAGTCCGGTATTAAAATGCCATCTTCACAATGACTATGCTGCAGATTCCCTTTCTGTCTCTTCAACTTCAGAAATGGACAGGGTAATCACACATACAACTGCATCCTGTCACCAACCACAGCCAGTCTGTTGTTTCCTGTCACCAACCACAGTCAGTCTGTTGTTTCCTGTCACCTACTACAGCCAGTCTGTTGTTTCCTGTCACCAACCACAGCCAGTCTGTTGTTTCCTGTCACCAACCAAAGCCAGTCTGTTGTTTCCTGTCACCAACCACAGCCAGTCTGTTGTTTCCTGACTACCAACCACAGCCAGTCTGTTGTTTCCTGTCACCAACCACAGTCAGTCTGTTGTTTCCTGTCACCAACCACAGCCAGTCAGTTGTTTCCTGACTACCAACCACAGCCAGTCTGTTGTTTCCTGTCACCAACCACAGCCAGTCTGTTGTTTCCTGTTGTTTCCTGACTACCAACCATAGCCAGTCTGTTGTTTCCTGACTACCAACCACAGCCAGTCTGTTGTTTCCTGTCACCAACCACAGTCAGTCTGTTGTTTCCTGTCACCAACCACAGCCAGTCTGTTGTTTCCTGACTACCAACCACAGCCAGTCTGTTGTTTCCTGTCACCAACCACAGCCAGTCTGTTGTTTCCTGACTACCAACCACAGCCAGTCTGTTGTTTCCTGTCGCCAACCACAACCAGTCTGTTGTTTCCTGTCACCAACCACAGCCAGTCTGTTATTTCCTGACTACCAACCACAGCCAGTCTGTTGTTTCCTGTCACCAACCACAGTCAGTCTGTTGTTTCCTGTCACCAACCACAGCCAGTCTGTTGTTTCCTGACTACCAACCACAGCCAGTCTGTTGTTTCCTGTCACCAACCACAGCCAGTCTGTTGTTTCCTGTCACCAACCACAGCCAGTCTGTTGTTTCCTGACTACCAACCACAGCCAGTCTGTTGTTTCCTGTCACCAATCACAGTCAGTCTGTTGTTTCCTGACTACCAACCACAGCCAGTCTGTTGTTTCCTGTAAGCAACCACAGTCAGTCTGTTGTTTCCTGTCACCAACCACAGTCAGTCTGTTGTTTCCTGTCACCAACCACAGCCAGTCTGTTGTTTCCTGACTACCAACCACAGCCAGTCTGTTGTTTCCTGTCACCAACCACAGTCAGTCTGTTGTTTCCTGTCACCAACCACAGCCAGTCTGTTGTTTCCTGACTACCAACCACAGCCAGTCTGTTGTTTCCTGTCACCAACCACAGCCAGTCTGTTGTTTCCTGACTACCAACCACAGCCAGTCTGTTGTTTCCTGTCGCCAACCACAGCCAGTCTGTTGTTTCCTGTCACCAACCACAGCCAGTCTGTTGTTTCCTGACTACCAACCACAGCCAGTCTGTTGTTTCCTGTCACCAACCACAGTCAGTCTGTTGTTTCCTGTCACCAACCACAGCCAGTCTGTTGTTTCCTGACTACCAACCACAGCCAGTCTGTTGTTTCCTGTCACCAACCACAGCCAGTCTGTTATTTCCTGTCACCAACCACAGCCAGTCTGTTGTTTCCTGACTACCAACCACAGCCAGTCTGTTGTTTCCTGTCACCAACCACAGTCAGTCTGTTGTTTCCTGACTACCAACCACAGCCAGTCTGTTGTTTCCTGTCACCAACCACAGTCAGTCTGTTGTTTCCTGTCACCAACCACAGTCAGTCTGTTGTTTCCTGTCACCAACCACAGCCAGTCTGTTGTTTCCTGACTACCAACCACAGCCAGTCTGTTGTTTCCTGTCACCAACCACAGCCAGTCTGTTGTTTCCTGACTACCAACCACAGCCAGTCTGTTGTTTCCTGTCACCAACCACAGTCATTCTGTTGTTTCCTGTCTTACCGAGGGATCGAACCCGGGTCTGATGATGCAATTTAGAGCACTGACCAGATAACTCTGAACACTGACCAGATAACTTAGAGCACTGATTAGGTAAACAGAGCACTGATCAGGTAACTCTCAACCTTGGCCAGCTTCTTCTTCTTCTTCTTCTTCTTCTTCTTCTTCTTCTTCTTCTTCTTCGTCTTCTTCTTCTTCTTCTTCTTCTTCTTCTTCTTCTTCTTCTTCTTCTTCTTCTTCTTCTTCTTCTTCTTCTTCTTCTTCTTCTTCTTCTTCTTCTTTTTCTTCTTCTTTCGTTCGCCTGAAATATGTTTATAACTGCAATGTTGTCTCTTGTATGAATCTAACATTCTTTTTTAGTTCACTCAGCGGTCCTTAGAGTTTATCTTCCACTGTTGTCTCTCAAGGCCAGAAGGTTCGCCTGAATGTGTTGTAGTTTGGGCAATCCTGGAGTATGTGCTCTGCTGTCTGATCAGGTAACTCTCAACACTGACCAGATAGCTTAGAGTACTGATTAGGTAAACAGAGCACTAACCAGGTAACTCTCAACATTGACCAGGTAACTTAGAGCACTGATTAGGTAAAGAGAGCACTGACAAGGTAACATAGAGCACTGGTTAGGTAAAGAGAGCAATGACAAGGTAACTTAGAGCACTGATTAGGTAAAGAGAGCAATGACAAGGTAACTTAGAGCACTGACCAGGTAACTTAGAGCACTGATTAGGTAAAGAGAGCACTGACCAGGTAACTTAGAGCACTGATTAGGTAAAGAGAGCACTGACAAGGTAACTTAGAGCACTGATTAGGTAAAGAGAGCACTGACCAGGTAACTTAGAGCACTGATTAGGTAAAGAGAGCAATGACCAGGTAACTTAGAGCACTGATTAGGTAAAGAGAGCACTGACAAGGTAACTTAGAGCACTGATTAGGTAAAGAGAGCAATGACCAGGTAACTTAGAGCACTGATTAGGTAAAGAGAGTACTGACCAGGTAACTTAGAGCACTGATTAGGTAAAGAGAGCACTGACCAGGTAACTTAGAACACTGATTAGGTAAAAAGAGCAATGACAAGGTAACTTAGAGCACTGACCAGGTAACATAGAGCACTGATTAGGTAAAGAGAGCACTGACCAGGTAACTTAGAGCACTGATTAGGTAAAGAGAGCACTGACAAGGTAACTTAGAGCACTCATTAGGTAAAGAGAGCACTGACCAGGTACCTTAGAGCACTGATTAGGTAAAGAGAGCACTGACCAGGTAACTTAGAGCACTGATTAGGTAAAGAGAGCAATGACCAGGTAACTTAGAGCACTGATTAGGTAAAGAGAGCACTGACCAGGTAACTTAGAGCACTGATTAGGTAAAGAGAGCAATGACCAGGTAACTTAGAGCACTGATTAGGTAAAGAGAGCACTGACCAGGTAACTTAGAGGACTGATTAGGTAAAGAGAGCACTGACCAGGTAACTTAGAACACTGATTAGGTAAAGAGAGCAATGACAAGGTAACTTAGAGCACTGACCAGGTAACTTAGAGCACTGATTAGGTAAAGAGAGCACTGACCAGGTAACTTAGAGCACTGATTAGGTAAAGAGAGCACTGACAAGGTAACTTAGAGCACTGATTATGTAAAGAGAGCACTGACCAGGTAACTTAGAGCACTGATTAGGTAAAGAGAGCAATGACAAGGTAACTTAGAGCACTGATTAGGTAAAGAGAGCACTGACCAGGTAACTTAGAGCACTGATTAGGTAAAGAGAGCACTGACCAGGTAACTTAGAGCACTGATTAGGTAAAGAGAGCACTGACCAGGTAACGTAGAGCACTGATTATAATAATAATAATAATAATAATAATAAGTCTTTATTTTCAAAGGGTTAAGAATTGGGCACGCAGGCCCGTCTGACATTCTGCCCTTCTTCTCTATTTCCTCTCATACATTCTTTCATTCAACATCACTTATGAAGCAACTTTTGACAACAAAAGAACATTAAAACGCATGAAAAATAATCAATAACAAATGACTCACTGAGGCAGTGTTTAACATGGGCATTATAAATACCTAAGGAGGGTGTAACGTGCCATACATAAGGGAATGTTTTTTGGCTAGTTGTCGTTTGAGATAAGTCACCATTATTGTCTTTTTTGTGTTGTTTGTTATGGGGGCATGTAGTCTGTACTAAGGTAGTGTTCAAACAGGTTGCGAATGTATGTATCATGATTGGTGGTGTCTTTGATTTCTTGTGGAAGATTGTTCCACAACTGAGCGGCAGAGTATGCTAAGCTTGTTTTATATAAGTCTATCCTAGGTTTAGGGACATGAAGTATATTTAGTCGTTCGCTATGTCTAGCGTTATATTTAAACAATGGCCAAAGGTAGCTTGGAGCATTTTGAAATAGGATTTTGTGAATTAGTTTGGTCTTATTAAAAAGCAGGCGCTTGTGGAGTGGCAGTAACCGGAGACGTTTATATAGGTTAGAATTGTCGGTAAGCTTTTCACCATTAATTAAACGCACTGCCCTTTTCTGGAGTGAATATAGGCGTTTTGTTATTGATTTGGAGCATCCATCCCAGACTGTGGAGCAGTAATCAATATGTGTTTGTATATGAGAAGTATAGAATATCTTTCTTGTGTTTTCGTCAAGGAAATTTTTAATTTTGGCAAGTTGGTATACTTTTTTGGCTATTTGTTTAACTAGAGCATGAACATGTGAGTTAAAAGTTAGATTTTGATCTATGATAACACCCAGTGTCTTGTGCTCGGTGACACTTTCTACAGGCGTGCTGCCAATGTGCAGCTGAAGAGTTCTCTGCAAGTTTAGAGTGTGAAGTCTTTGCCTGGTTCCTATTAACATAGACTTTGTTTTAGTAATGTTAATTTGCATGCGGTTTGCATGACTCCAGTTAACTACACTATTTATTTCCTGTTGCAAGGATAATTCTAGCACATTACGATCAACAGCGTTTGTATATACTGTGCAGTCATCAGCAAATAGATCGCAGGACGACGACAGATTTAATGGAAGATCATTTATATAAATTGTAAATAATAGAGGGCCAAGAATAGACCCCTGAGGTACTCCAATATTAGTGGTAATGGCTTGAGATAAAACTTTATTGTGTGATACTACTTGCTTTCTGTCTAATAAGAATGATTTTATTAATGTCACTATATTAAAACTTACTTTCATTGTTTCTAGTTTTTTAATTAGAATAGTATGATCTATCATATCGAATGCTTTCCTAAAGTCTATAAACACCGCTCCACATAGAGTATTGTTGTTAATATTTTGATGCCAGTTTTCTATCATGTTTGTTAGTGCCGTATGGCAAGAATATTTTGGCCGAAATCCTGACTGACTGTCAACTATCAGTTTATGGCGAACTAAGTGATCTAGTGTTGTTTTGTGGATGTGCTTTTCTAGCGGTTTGGATAATGAGGATAATATGGAAATTGGTCTATAATTACTCATGAGACGATCGTCTAGAGGACCAGCTTTTAAATGAGGATACACTTTAGCGATTTTAAAGGCTGATGGGAAGTGACCTCTGGTTAGACATTGATTATATATAAAAGTTAGTGACTCGCAGATCGCCGGTGCAGCATGGCGAAGGATCCGACTACTAATTCCATCTAGTCCTGATGAGTTATTGTTTTTTAGATTACGGAGATGAGTAAATACTTCAGTTGTCGTCATTAGCGGTATGTTGGAGGAAATGTGTCCATAGCATTTGTTCTCACAGAATGATGATAATAAAGATATGTCATGAGGCGCATCTGGTATTGCAGCCTTCAGTTGGTTTATGTCGGACTGAAAGTATCTACTGAATTGATCACATGTAACCTGATTTGATGGTAATGATTGTGATGATTTGTGTTTGTTTGTCAAGGTATTAATTGCTTTCCATATATCTTTAGTGTTGGTTTTATCTATTACTATGTTCTTAAAATAGTTTTTCTTTTCCTTCCGAATAACATATTGAACTTTGTTTCTCAGACTACGGTACATAGTTAGATCTCTATTTTTGTGAGCCCTGTCGCGATCTCTCATAAGTTCAACTACCTCCTGTGTGATCCACGGGGGCTTTGTGTGATGTTTAACACGAACTTCCTTAAATGGAACATGTTTATCAAATATACTTAGAAAGGTCTTTAGCCAGTGGTCCAGAGCATCGTCTGGGTCAGGAAGCTGGTAAACATAATCTAGAGATGAGTTGACCAAATCTTGTAAGAAGACGTCTCGATTGAAATTTTTGTAATTTCTATATTTTATGCTTATATGTTTGTGTTTGGGAGTTTTGGTGCCCCTTTTCGACCACGTGCAACATACTGGATAGTGATCGCTCATTGCATTGATAGGTACACTACATTCTGTGATGTTATCAGCACACGTAGTATAAATATGATCTATAAGTGTTGCAGATGATTTAGTGATTCTAGTGGCTTGTTTGACTAACTGTTGGAAATTATATGACTCTATTATGTTTTCCCATGTTTTGTTTGATTTGTTAGCGTCTATGTTGAAGTCACCTAGCAATATTATTTCCCTAGCATTACTAAAGACTACATCCATCATAGTGGTGAATTTTTCATACCAGATATTTCCTGCACTGGGGTTTCGATAAAGATAGCCAACTACTAGCGGTATGCAATTTTGAAGTTTAACCTCTATCCATACACACTCAATCTCACAGGTTTCAAAGTCTAGCCTGCGGTGGGCGTTAAGCGAGTTGGAAATATAAACTGCAATACCCGTCTCTTGTTTCTGATAGGGATCTCTTCTAATGGTTTTAAAACCTCTGATAGCGATGTCATCATCTGAGATGTTGCCATTTAATCGACTTTCGCTAACGCCAAACATGTGAAAATTTTGATTAAGTATAAGTGATAGTTCGGGCAGCTTCCCTAATAGATGGCATATGTTTACATGCCCGATTCTGAGCCCATTATTCCTGAGCCAGTGTTCGTACTTATTAGACATTTCAACAATGCGTAATCACAAGTTTAAAAGCAAAACACACACACACAAAGTGAATACAACTTACGTCCCTTATTACAAAAACACACTCTAAAGTACAGAGAAACAGTAATATCTCTGTAAATATATAAAAATACGTACACAGATCCGTAAGGAAGAGCAGTGAAGACCCCCTCACTCACCGTGAAAACACAATTAGAATTATTATAAAAGCTATACAGCTAAGTACTATCAATTAATATAAAGTCAAAACCAGTCAATGTTTGTAATAACTTATAACCTAATACGTTACTAGATCAAGTTATAACCAAATATGCAGATAAACGTTTAAGGAGAGGCTCTTTCTTGTACCGAGATCTGGTGTAGCTTTGTCCTAAGTTGCTAGTAAATACCAGGTTGTGTTGGTTGTTGGTATAGCGACATTATAAGTGCTTGACGAAGTGTAGCTGGGCTATACCGTGTGAGGTGCAACCATTCTGGATTACAATTAAATGGGTACTGATGATGTCTCATGGGTATGTAATGACTACCAACTAGAGCCTCTGGTTGGTGGCTAACAGGAGGTTGTGCTGGCACGTCGTTGTTGCTGAGAGTCGGATCCTTTCTGGGGAGAATAGGAATCATATCTTCGTAATTATTACCCTCCTGTGTGAAAGACGACGTATTTAACGGACTTGGTGTTGTGGTAGTGTCCCGTCTGGCTTGGATTTCAGGTGCAGTGGTTATGAGTGGTCTGCAAACTTCTGTCCTATTGGTACTTGATGTGACGGGAGTATGTCGTCTGGCTTGAGTTTCAGGAGTAGCTAAAAGTGTCCGGCGCGATCCCGTATTGGATGTATGGTATGTCCGTTCTGGATATTTTAAATTCTTGGCGAGAAAACTGGTGCCCAATGTAGATAAATGTATTTGATCCTTGTAAAGACTCTTTTTTGGTGCACCAGCCTGTGAAGTGAATGATGCTGTATTGTTGATGAATTGTATCTTGTTTTGAGAACAGAACTTCTGCAACATGTTGTTATTTATATCAGCTAGACGGCGCTGGTGTCCATAACTCGGTGATATGATGGAGGAGAAGAAAATGGATGAGTTAGGAAAAGTGTGACGTAATCCGTTCAAGAGTGCCAGCAGTTGAGACCCTGTGATTTGTTGGTTGTTCATGGTGTCGGTGATGCCAATATGTACACTTGCCCTTCTGACGCTATGATTTACAGCCAACCTGCTAATCTTGTCTGTTAGCCGGTCTACACCAGCCCCAGGCAGTGGGATTATTGAAACAATGTCTTTGTCTGATGTGGCCATCCTGTCGCTGTATAAACCTTTCATTAAGGAATCGCCTAGTATAATATGTGTACAGTCAGGTCGTGCTGTCTGTACATGTTGGTTGTCAGCACGTCTCGACCGTTGTTTCATCCATTTCCGATTATCAGCAGTCTTTATGTCTCCATGTGGTTCTCCCGATGTATCTTGTTGGCTTGTCTTGCCCGTTTGCAGCATGTTAAAGCACTGTAATTTTTCTGGTGACTTTTCTTGAAGTACTTCAAACCTATTGCTTATTTTGACGTCAATGGGGTAGACTGCTTGTTGTTGTTTATCTTCGTCTGCACATTGAGGTGTTTGTTGTTTTTTATCTTCCTCTGCGCGTTGAGTTGTTTTCATAGTGATTATCTGTTCTGGGTGGGATTGAGCTTCCCCAAGATTTCCCAAGGATGAAGCGGTTGCTTGAGAATTACATGCTTCTTCGGTTTGGTTTGTAGAGGACGCATTCTGTAAGATTTGAACTGTATTTCTCAGCAGCAAATTTTCGTCTCGCAGGAGTGCGACTTCTGTCTTGAGAGCATTGTAATCACTGCTTATCTTGTTGTTTGCTTCAATGTTGGTTGAAACAGTGACAATGAGCGCCTTTAGTGATTGTTCTAGTTCCTCAATGCGCTGTTTACAGTCGCACGAATGTCCATTGATAGTTAAGATGCTATTGTTATCTGAGGCAGGTACTTCTTCAACAATGTCAACATTGGGTTCTATGTTGTTTTGGATACGCTCCATTGGGTATTCAATAGCCAAGAGCGCTGGTGGGTTGGCAGGCCTCGTGTTGATGTTGTCATGTACACTCATCGTATGAGTAGATTCGGTGAATGTCTGTGTCGAGTTTTCAAGTTCAACAAAATCTACTTTTAGCCAGGAATTAATGTTTTCATTACTGCCCTGTGTCATGAGTTTATTTTTGCTGCGGTACAAATGTATCGTAATCACTGGCGTCGTAATCAGATCCTCAACGTGGGCCCCGTGCTTATCTTGCCTGTGTTCAATTAGTTCAAGCCTGTAGTAGTTGAGTAGGCAAGTTCGGAATGCCTCATAATAGAGTGTGTTGTTGAAGGAAATAGTAACACACTGTCCTGAGTTGGTGTGTTTGACGACTAGGCCGTTGGGATTTATGCACTTGGATAGCTTATTCTTCACGGCCCTCTCTTTGTTTAGTGTGTAAGTTTTATTGACAGCCGATCGTAAACCTGAGCGAGTCCTTTCACCATTCACTTCCAATACGGAGCACTCTCCTTCCCCTGAGAGATTAGGTAAAGAGAGCAATGACAAGGTAACTTAGAGCACTGATTAGGTAAAGGGAGCAATGACCAGGTAACTTAGAGCACTGATTAGGTAAAGAGAGCACTGACCAGGTAACTTAGAGCTCTGATTAGGTAAAGAGAGCACTGACCAGGTTACTTAGAGCACTGATTAGGTAAAGAGAGCACTGACCAGGTTACTTAGAGCAGTGACCATTTAACTCTCAACACTGATCATACAACTTAGAGCACTGACCAGATAACTCTCAACACTGACCAGGTAACCTAGAGCACTGACCAGGTAACTCTCAACACTGACCAGGTAACCTAGAGCACTGACCAGGTAACTCTCAACACTGAATAGGTAACTCATGATGACCCGATATGATATGATTCCACAAGCCCAGAGAGCCGGCGCTGCTAATATCAAATGTCGACTGTGTTCTCCTACAGAAAATAACACAAGACGACGGGGACGAGACAAGTGCCGCTGGACGGCCGTGTGATGGCGACTGTCTCTGATCAATACAAGACACGTGAGCGCGGTCAGCAGTAACTTTGTTAGTCTAGGCTTGAGTGCTCCATCGGGACCACAGAGAAGTGCTCCAGCGGGACCACGAAGAAGTGCTAGCTACCTGTCTCATCACGTGACTCAATTCTGGGATGTTAGCGTCTAGGTACACCAGGGGACACGTGGGGAATGAGTTCAACATAAAGGAGTGGATGTGATTGTGTGTGTGTTTAATATTCGTAGTGAGTTGAGCTGAGTTGAGTTGAGCTAAGAACCGACATCACTGCCCTCAGGAGATTACCATAAAGAGAGCACTGACCAGATAACTTACAGTGGTAAGGACTGCCACTTACGAGTCCTCTGGAAGACTGAGGTATTCCTCTGAAGTCTGAAACTCAGGTGGTATGAACACTATGACATGCCTGCATCTGTCGTCGTTAGATTGGCGTGCAGGCTTTACTCCATACATCGCCATCTCCACAAGACTGTAACCCGAACTCTCCTTTCCCACTCAAATGTCGGAAACCAGCGGGGTGTACAAATATGGTACTGAGATAGTGCATCTGTCGAGAGGCGTTTTATGATTTAACCAAGTTATGAATCGGCACAGCCGGCAGCTCATTGTCGAGAGCTACCGGAAATAAATCAGGCTAGGATCGAGCCTAAAGGCAGGCTTGCATTAGGAGTCCGGTTAAATATATAACCATTTGGCAGCAATTAAAGAAGACATACTGGACTTTTGACATACATGCTAATGAAATGTTCTTAGAACTGCTTGTACCACGGAGAATACAAATTGTGACCTTCTGCATGATCTGAATATGTGATAAACCTGGCGAGGAAAGAATAATGATGGAAGGCTGGATTCCTAGGCATGGGTCTCATAATCATCATGTGTCATGCCGATAAGCGTGGCGGTTATGTTTCGCCATCTTACACGTTATCTAGAGTCGTGAATCAGCTCCATGTTCTTGTCTCGACCATAACTCGTGGCTAAGCTATCCAGATATTTATTTCTCTGGCTTACCTTTGTTCTTTTCCATTCAATCTTGCCAGTTTTCACCAAGTTCTCCAAATTACGGCACACATGCCCAGACAGATTAATTGTCTAATTTGTCTAATCTGGAAACGGTTTCCATTTGCTTCTTCCAAGATTGCTCAATGGTTTTTCTGTCTGTCTATGGTATTGTTTGCATGTTCATCAGAAATCATATTCCCACTGCGATTAGTTGTTTTTCAGCTTGTTTGCTGATCTTCCACCTTCACATTCATACAAAAGTACAGGTTCTATGTAGCACTACAAAACTCTTTTTCTCGTTGTTGGTCTGCCGTAATGGCTAGATGCTGGCCTGCCGTAATGGCTAGACGCTGGCCTGCCGTAATAGCTAGACGCTGGCCTGCCGTAATGGCTAGATGCTGGCCTGCCGTAATGGCTAGATGCTGGTCTGCCGTAATGGCTAGATGCTGGCCTGCCGTAATGGCTAGACGCTGGTCTGCCGTAATGACTAGATGCTGGTCTGCCGTAATGGCTAGATGCTGGTCTGCCGTAATGGCTAGACGCTGGGTTGCCGTAATGACTAGATGCTGGTCTGCCGTAATGACTAGATGCTGGTCTGCCGAAGTGTCTAGACGCTGGTCTGCCGTAATGGCTAGACGCTGGTCTGCCGTAATGACTAGATGCTGGTCTGCCGTAATGGCTAGATGCTGGTCTGCCGTAATGGCTAGACGCTGGCCTGCCGTAATGATTAGATGCTGGTCTGCCGTAATGACTAGATGCTGGTCTGCCGTAATGACTAGACGCTGGCCTGCCGTAATGGCTAGACGCTGGTCTGCCGTAATGACTAGATGCTGGTCTGCCGTAATGACTAGATGCTGGTCTGCCGTAATGACTAGATGCTGGTCTGCCGTAATGACTAGATGCTGGTCTGCCGTAATAGCTAGATGCTGACCTGCCGTAATGGCTAGACGCTGGCCTGCCGTAATGGCTAGACGCTGGCCTGCCGTAATAGCTAGACGCTGGCCTGCCGTAATGGCTAGATGCTGGCCTGCCGTAATGGCTAGATGCTGGTCTGCCGTAATGGCTAGATGCTGGCCTGCCGTAATGGCTAGACGCTGGTCTGCCGTAATGACTAGATGCTGGTCTGCCGTAATGGCTAGATGCTGGTCTGCCGTAATGGCTAGACGCTGGGTTGCCGTAATGACTAGATGCTGGTCTGCTGTAATGACTAGATGCTGGTCTGCCGAAGTGTCTAGACGCTGGTCTGCCGTAATGGCTAGACGCTGGTCTGCCGTAATGACTAGATGCTGGTCTGCCGTAATGGCTAGACGCTGGCCTGCCGTAATGACTAGATGCTGGTCTGCCGTAATGACTAGATGCTGGTCTGCCGTAATGACTAGACGCTGGCCTGCCGTAATGGCTAGACGCTGGCCTGCCGTAATGACTAGATGCTGGTCTGCCGTAATGACTAGATGCTGGTCTGCCGTAATGACTAGATGCTGGTCTGCCGTAATGACTAGATGCTGGTCTGCCGTAATAGCTAGATGCTGGTCTGCCGTAATGGCTAGATGCTGGTCTGCCGTAATGGCTAGATGCTGGTCTGCCGTAATGACTAGATGCTGGTCTGCCGTAATGACTAGATGCTGGTCTGCTGTAATGACTAGATGCTGGTCTGCCGTAATAGCTAGATGCTGACCTGCCGTAATGGCTAGATGCTGGTCTGCCGTAATGGCTAGATGCTGGTCTGCCATAATGGCTAGATGCTGGTCTGCCGAAGTGTCTAGACGCTGGCCTGCCGAAGTGTCTAAGCGCTGTTCTGCCGAAGTGTCTAGACGCTGGTCTGCCGAAGTGTTTAGACGCTGGCTTGCCGTAATGGCTAGATGCTGGCTTGCCGTAATGGCTAGATGCTGGCCTGCCGTAATGACTAGATGCTGGTCTGCCGTAATGACTAGATGCTGGTCTGCCGTAATGACTAGACGCTGGCCTGCCGTAATGGCTAGACGCTGGTCTGCCGTAATGGCTAGATGCTGGTCTGCCGTAATGACTAGATGCTGGTCTGCCGTAATGACTAGATGCTGGTCTGCCGTAATGGCTAGATGCTGGTCTGCCGTAATGGCTAGATGCTGACCTGCCGTAATGGCTAGATGCTGGTCTGCCGTAATGGCTAGATGCTGGTCTGCCGTAATGGCTAGATGCTGGTCTGCCGTAATGGCCAGATGCTGGTCTGCCGTAATGACTAGATGCTGGTCTGCCGTAATAGCTAGATGCTGACCTGCCGTAATGGCTAGATGCTGGTCTGCCGTAATGGCTAGATGCTGGTCTGCCGTAATGACTAGATGCTGGTCTGCCGTAATGACTAGATGCTGGTCTGCTGTAATGACTAGATGCTGGTCTGCCGTAATAGCTAGATGCTGACCTGCCGTAATGGCTAGATGCTGGTCTGCCATAATGGCTAGATGCTGGTCTGCCGAAGTGTCTAGACGCTGGCCTGCCGAAGTGTCTAAGCGCTGTTCTGCCGAAGTGTCTAGACGCTGGTCTGCCGAAGTGTTTAGACGCTGGCTTGCCGTAATGGCTAGATGCTGGCTTGCCGTAATGGCTAGATGCTGGCCTGCCGTAATGACTAGATGCTGGTCTGCCGTAATGACTAGATGCTGGTCTGCCGTAATGACTAGACGCTGGCCTGCCGTAATGGCTAGACGCTGGTCTGCCGTAATGGCTAGATGCTGGTCTGCCGTAATGACTAGATGCTGGTCTGCCGTAATGACTAGACGCTGGCCTGCCGTAATGACTAGATGCTGGTCTGCCGTAATGACTAGATGCTGGTCTGCCGTAATGAATAGATGCTGGTCTGCCGTAATGGCTAGATGCTGACCTGCCGTAATGGCTAGATGCTGGTCTGCCGTAATGGCTAGATGCTGGTCTGCCGTAATGGCTAGATGCTGGTCTGCCGTAATGGCCAGATGCTGGTCTGCCGTAATGGCTAGATGCTGGTCTGCCGTAATGGCTAGATGCTGGTCTGCCGTAATGGCCAGATGCTGGTCTGCCGTAATGACTAGATGCTGGTCTGCCGTAATGGCTAGATGCTGGTCTGCCGTAATGGCTAGATGCTGGTCTGCCGTAATGGCTAGATGCTGGTCTGCCGTAATGGCTAGATGCTGGTCTGCCGTAATGGCTAGATGCTGGTCTGCCGTAATGGCTAGATGCTGGTCTGCCGTAATGGCTAGATGCTGGTCTGCCGTAATGGCTAGATGCTGGTCTGCCGTAATGGCTAGATGCTGGTCTGCCGTAATGGCTAGATGCTGGTCTGCCGTAATGGCTACACGCTGGCCTGCCGTAATGGCTAGACGCTGGTCTGCCGAAGTGTCTAGACGCTGGCCTGCCGAAGTGTCTAGACGCTGGCCTGCCGAAGTGTCCAGAAGCTGGCCTGCCGTAATGGCCAGAAGCTGGCCTGCCCTTATGACTAGACGCTAGCCTGTCGACCTCATCGTTATGGGTTCGAATACGAATCGGAACGTATTTTTAAAATTGACTTGGGTTCTTGGTCAACCCTGCCTAGAATGGGTACCAGGAAATGTCATGGGAAGTAAAGGCGGCCGTCCTGAAACTAATCAGATTGTCTACGGAGTTTAAACTGTTCCATAAAGTTATCATTCTAGCACCACATAGCCGACGTGTCTATGGCGGTGACAGGGTCCTCTACAGACGTCACGTGTGTACACCAGACCATGCTTGTATCATCTCTGTAACATGGTGAATATCATCAACGGGTATTGATGGACACGTGTTCATTGTGACAAGACAGACTCTGGTAGATGTTGCCACTTCTGGTGTGGCTTGCTGCTGCCATAGGCATTAAATAAAACATAACCTGGTATAACATCCGGCTCCGTGGCCGAGGGGTTAGCAGCTTTCTCCGCTAACCCCGAATACTCTCGTCACGTGATGCGAAGAGAATTAGCAGTGGTTCGAATCGCAAAAGTGACTTATGAGAGTATGGAGCCGGTCGCTCAGAAAGTCGTGGCGTGCTGATGAGCGTAATCTAGCCTAGGAATCAACATACAGCTGAAAGATGCTGGTGTTGACCGCAATATCCTGAAAACAGGATGGAAACGCGGAAAAAAAAAAAAAAAACCTGGTATAACAAGGACACCTCAAGCTTTGGCGGCTCAGCCAGACACTCGTATCTGTTACCGACTTGGACGATTGCAGTCTCCCCAGGTTATGGCACGTTAACATCATACTGTTGATTCAAGTGCACTACTTGTGCCAGGCCAACATCATATACGACTGCACATATAGAACAATATTATGCTTCCATCTCTCTCTCTCTCCTCTCTATCTACCTATCTACTGATCTACCGGTCTACCGGTCTGTCTGTCTGTCTGTCTGTCTGTCTGTCTGTCTGTCTGTCTGTCTGTCTGTCTGTCTGTCTGTCTGTCTGTCTGTCTGTCTTGATAACTGGCATATTTACATGCTATCTTTTAATATCGCATTAAAATGATACGTAACGTAATACATATTTCAGATGAAGCAGATAATACAACTGTTGACAAGTAGTTACAGTTGTCACACCTAGCTAGAACGGGTGAGGTTACAGTGACAGTTGCACACCGGTGGGTTACTACAACAGCTAGTTAGGACAGGTGGGGTTACAGTGACAGTTGCACACCGGTGGGTTCATACAACAGTTAGTTAGGACAGGTGGGGTTACAGTGACAGTTGCACACCGGTGGGTTACTACAACAGCTAGTTAGGACAGGTGGGGTTACAGTGACAGTTGCACACCGGTGGGTTCATACAACAGTTAGTTAGGACAGGTGGGGTTACAGTGACAGTTGCACACCGGTGGGTTCATACAACAGTTAGTTAGGACAGGTGGGGTTACAGTGACAGTTGCACACCGGTGGGTTCATACAACAGCTAGTTAGGACAGGTGGGGTTACAGTGACAGTTGCACACCGGTGGGTTCATACAACAGCTAGTTAGAGCAGGTGGGGTTACAGTGACAGTTGCACACCGGTGGGTTCATACAACAGCTAGTTAGAGCAGGTGGGGTTACAGTGACAGTTGCACACCGGTGGGTTCATACAACAGCTAGTTAGGACAGGTGGGGTTACAGTGACAGTTGCACACCGGTGGGTTACTACAACAGCTAGTTAGAGCAGGTGGGGTTACAGTGACAGTTGCACACCGGTGGGTTCATACAACAGTTAGTTAGAGCAGGTGGGGTGATAGTTGCGCGGGAAAGAGCTCAGGTAACAACTATCAAAGCTACATCAAAGCCGCATGTGGTAAAAAATATATAACAATGCTACATATTATTATCAAATCTATATCAGCGCCACACATGATTACCAAATCTATACAACATTAAATCTATGTGAACGCTACACATCGTTTCCAAACCTATACCAAGGTTTCACATGACTAATCTAAATCGTCCAAGCCATTTTATCTGGCGTACATCTCTGTATATCACCTATACACAAGATTGCCAAATATATGTCATGGCATGTTGGGCATGTCGAACTAGGCTTTTTTATTTTTTTTTTTTTATTTTATTATTACGATTAAAGTCACTCCAGCCGCCCGGACTTATAAATAAAGTACTGATTACCCAGGGATCGTGGGTCGACAGACCAATATACTAGCCGTTCGTCAGTGCGGTTCTTTGAACATAGTTACTAGAAGGAATATGTGTCAATATTATTAGGACAAAACAAAATTACAGTTTCTTGAGCGGACCACGACCACCGATTTCCTGTAATGAAAATTTCGAAACATCGGTCAGAAATACTGGATTCCAGTATGGAAATCCTGGAAAAATTGGACATAAATACTTGCCTGACCTAAAGTTAGAAAATCTTTGAAATAGGGGTCATAAATACTGGAATGTCGCTAGGACATTTTTGATATAACGATCATAAATATGACTGTAAGGTGTGGAATGCGCCTGGCCTTGCAGCCAGCAGGGTTAGGATCGGCTAGCCTCTCCCAGGAGGGGTGAAGAGCGAAAATTAGTAGCCTGCCGATGACCCGCAGACTACACAAGTCAACCCCCACCTCCACGTGGTGCAGACCGGGCAACCATGACCGCGAGGTCATGGGCTAACGGGGCTATGGCTCGCCATAGGGGATGGACTCCCTGTGGTCAGATTAGTGTCCTAAACCTGCGACTGGCCTAGCAAGCCGGCAGGGGATCTTCATACTGCTCGTAGAAAAACTAAGAAGTATAAACGGACTGACCCAAACGGCTATCGACTAAAGTGGGGGTTAAAGCTGCTCTAGATTTTATTAGAAAGCAGCAAGTCAAATGGTTTGGCCATGCAAGTAGGTTACCAGTCAACAGCATGCCACAACAAGCAATGATGTACAGACCAGATGGAAACAGAGGAAGAGGCCGACCACGTAAACGTTGGACGGAGGGAATAACAGAATCCATGGGAATGTCGATATACGAAGCCCATAACCGGGCACTCTCACGAAGTTTATACTTCACCTCGACACCGCAAGGTACAAGAGGAACATGATGAGATGAGATGAGATGAGATCATAAATATTGACCTGCCGTTCGGAAATCTTGGAAACAACGACCATAAATACTGGCCTGTCGTTAGGAAATCTTTGAAATAGCAATAATAAACATTGGCCGACAGTTAAGACATCTTAGAAAAGACAATCATAAATACAGTCCTGTAGTTAGGAAATCTTGGAAACAGCGATCATAAATACTGGCCTGTCGTTAGGAAATCTTGGAAACAGCGATCATAAATACTGGCCTGTCGTTAGGAAATCTTGGAAACAGCGATCATAAATACTGGCTGACAGTTAGGGAATCTTGGAAACAGCGATCACAAATACTGGCTGACAGTTAGAAAATCTTGGAAACAGCGATCACAAATACTGGCTGACAGTTAGGAAATCTTGGAAACAGCGATCACAAATACTGGCTGACAGTTAGGAAATCTTGGAAACAGCGATCACAAATACTGGCTGACAGTTAGGAAATCTTGGAAATAGAGAGCATCAATACTAGCATACCGTTTGGAAACCTTTGAAATCCCGATAATAAATACTGGCCTTCAGTTAGGATGTCTTGATAATATCGGCTAGAAATAACGGGATCCCTTTTGTTTACGAGTTAAGCAATGAAGCGCATTAAGCAGCCTAATAAAAGGCTATAAACATAGACATAACTGGCTAATAATTAATGAAATCTTAGCGTTTATCTTATCATAGTCCGCTTAGCATTATGTCTGCATCATTGTTCATTACGGGAAATTCCACCACATGTGAACACACATAACAAAGGTGGCTTGTGGAAATACTAAAATGAAATACGAGGTGTATATTTCACGTAATCCATACGTGTGGAGTCTCAATTGTAGCGTCACAGTAAGTGGAGATTGATAAATATGAACCTTTGCCCAAGCCACTTAATCTGGCGTACATTTCACTAAGAGTTACGCACAACAACTCAGATTGTAAATGCCACTCATTGTTGTACATTCAACAAATATTATGTTTACAACATAAAAAATTAATGCAGATTTGTTTTTTACATTTCTAATGTAGAAAGCTGAACATACTTTATGCTGCTTTCTTGTATATGTTCATATTGATGTCTGAGTGTGAAGGAAGATGAGGAAGTGGAGGAGGACGGTAAGAAGAAGAAGAAGAAGAAGAAGAAGAAGAAGAAGAAGAAGAAGAAGAAGAAGAAGAAGAAGAAGAAGAAGAAGAAGAAGAGGAAGAAGAAGAAGAAGAAGAAAAAGAAGAAGAAGAAGAAGGAGGAGGAGGAGGAGGAGGAGGAAGAAGAAGAAGAAGAAGAAGAAGAAGAAGAAGAAGAAGAAGAAGAAGAAGAAGAAGAAGAAGAAGAAGAAGAAGGAGGAGGAGGAGGAGGAGGAGGAGGAGGAGGAGGAGGAAGAAGAAGAAGAAGAAGAAGAAGAAGAAGAAGAAGAAGAAGAAGAAGAAGAAGAAGAAGAAGACGACGACGACGAAGCAGCAGCTAATACAAGACAAGCAGTGTCTAAACAGGGCCATCAAAGCACAAAACACGACACCCAGTCTGCTAACCTAATATGTCATAGACTCCCCAACGACACGGCAGTCAAAGATTCATACCCTGTCTCAACGTACTTGATATCCGAATGACCCAGCACTGCTAGACGTCTGCTCATCACAGAGGTGTCCTTCTCTGGTCATGACCGTCAGTGATATGCTGGCCGAATTTCTTCCCCTTGGTTTTTCTTTCAATGAAAATATTAGTCTAAGACAATTCCCCCATGCGTCGTCACAGCCCGTCCTATAATGCTAGGTTATGGACTCTCAGGACAGGTACGCTTTGCCATTTCAGGCAATGTAGTTCTGAGACAGGTATTTCACGTAATGTTATGTAATCCTGAGACAGATATGTCACTTAATGTTATGTAGTCCTGAGACAGATATGTCACTTAATGTTATATTGTCCTGAGACAGGAATGTCACGTAATGTTATGTAATCATGAGACAGGTAAGTCACGTAATGTTGTTTAGTCCTGCGACAGGAATGTCAGGTAATGTTGTGTAGTCCTGACACATGAATGTCAGGTAATGTTATGTAGTCCTGACACAGGAATGTCACGTAATGTTATGTAGTCCTGAGACAGGAATGTCACGTAATGTTATGTAGTCCTGAGACAGGAATGTCACGTAATGTTATGTAGTCCTGAGACAGGAATGTCACGTAATGTTATGTAGTCCTGAGACAGGAATGTCACGTAATGTTATGTTGTCCTGAGACAGGAATGTCACGTAATGTTATGTAGTCCTGAGTATGGAATGTCACGTAATGTTATGAAGTCCTGACACATGAATGTCACGTAATGTTATGTAGTCCTGAGACAAGAATGTCACGTAATTTTATGTAGTCCTGAGACAGGTAAATCATGTCGTGTCATGTTGTGTAGTCCTGAGACAGGTAAATCGTGTCGTGTCATATTGTATATTCCTGAGACAGGTAAGTCATGCAATGTCATGTTGTGCCGTCTCCGTCCTGCAAGTATGTACCAATGATATTTATGCGCAGCTAGTTCCTTAAATAGTGTTATTCTTCCCGCTTCTTGTTTGTTACAAACTACAGTAAAGGACCCCTGTCAAGGATGTGGTTAATACCACGCCTGCTGCCTTTATTTCCAAAGACATGTCTGAGTACCCAGTAGTAGTAATGTGTGTGGTTTACTGGTAGAAAATATGGGTCCTGTTGTGGGTCGTGTGGGTCATTGTGGGAACGCCAGGACCGGAGCATATATTTGAATTATTTTAAATGACCCCGGGGTTACTCTAAAATAACTTGTAACTTGAGCTGTAACATTGTGCCACGTGCGAGGACTTGGACACGTTGATAGGATACACTGTGGCGGCTGCAGCTAGAGCAGGAATTGTGTAATCAGATGTTTCTCTGGAGAACCTTTGGTCTGACCCATGGTTATTAGTTTACCGCCTGGCATGGGGTGAGCACTGCACATTTTATAGTGTGGTTCAACAGAACCCACAAGGACCCAGAGGTCCCACAAGACCCACAGGACCCACAACAGGACTCACATTTCCTACCCGTAAACCACAGACTTTTCTACCCCCAGTTTAGGCTGTGTCGAATTAAGTGAGTTAATATTAAAATAGTAACATAATATTATCCGTGGCGAAGGATTTACGGACACAGTTCGTAATCCCGTATACCTGAGTTCGAAACACAGCTACGGGAAATTTTGCAGCAGACCGCATTGCGTTGGTTTTTGTACGAAATGGTGTGGATACCGGTCGTTCAGAAAGCAATGGCAAATTACTGAACGTAAACTTGCCAAGTGATCACAACAGCAAAATAAATGATGGTGTTGACTGCGGCGTCCTGTAAAGGATATGCAAATAACTAATAATAACATAATGTTAAGAGTTATAAGTTGCTAACTAGGAACTGATTTAAACACTTACCTTCCTGATCGCCATACTCTGGTAGTTAAACTTCATGGGCTCCGATGCAGAAATATCCCCTGGAATATTGCCCAAGCTGACAGAAGCTTGCACCCGGAGAGCAGACCGGCGTGGCTCCTGATGACCGCTGACACGCTCATTCAGTGCCTGCAGGTCACCGCTGGGGGTGATCTCCGAGCACATGGAGGTGTTGTCCAATGCATAGCAGTAATTTTCCAGCGAGGAGAAGGACACTTCCTTGTTGCCGGCTGACTTCATTGTCACTGGTGTTGAGTGGGAAGGTGACAGCGACGAAGTACCCCTGGTCATCCCAGGTTTTAGTAACGAACTGCTGCCAGCTGCAATAGCTCCTCCTCCACCACATGCAGCTGCGCTTCCACCTGCTTGGCCACCTCCAACTCCTCCTCCTCTGGCACCTCTCCCCCTCCTCATACTAGCCCTGTTTTTGCGCGATATGGTGCCTTTCCGTGACAGCATCTTGGCACCAAACTTAACAAGAATGACCACGCCTGAAACACTGAGCTACACCCTATCAGGTGCAGAAAATTCAACGGACTAAACTATCACATGGCAACAGTGAACGATGTCCCCCTTCCGCGCCGCGGCTGATGTCATCAAACCGAATGAATATAAGATCGGCCTGTCTATCGTCATTAAAGTCTAAATATAGTTCATAGCGTTAATGTGTTCTCACCCTGTTCTTGTCTTCTGTTCTGTTGTCTGGCACTGTCCTGGAGAAAACTATATTGCCAGCACTACCAGGCCGACAGGCTGAATCGTTCTGGCTAAACAAGACCATCGAGTTGCTTCGTATTAAAACAACTTTAACTCATCGTGCCCCAGGCAGTTGTCATTGTAAAATGTAAACACTAGTATAGAAAGAAGGGAGGATTAATGCACGTAGGACATAATATCACAACTTGGACAGACAGCTCAAGTAAACACGCGGACACAGAACCTGCACAATAGTCACCTCTTTGTCTCCCTTTCCGTCTGCTCCCATTCAACTTTCAGGTTGTGACGACATAATCCAGCTTTACTCTCTCAGGAAACGCCCAAAGAATGTGTCCAGACAAGGCATTCACGCTTAGAGTAATGTAACCATAACATTCCTAAATGCAGGGATATCAGTTGCAACAATAAACGCTCGATGTGAATTAAGTATCGTAGTATGTCATGAAGATATACCATCCATGTGCCGAATGTGCATTAAACCATGTAATAGCAACCTGTACTGACTTTGTGCCATGATGGAAGCAACAACATTCAGTGTCAACAAGTCATTATAGTATTAATGCGGGGATTCCAGGACTGCAGCATTATCACTTAGTGTCAACAAGTCATTATGGTATTAATGCGGGGATTCCACGACTGCAGCATTATCACTTAGTGTCAACAAGTCATTATAGCATTAATGCGGGGATTCCACGACTGCAGCATTGTCACTTAGTGTCAACAAGTCATTATAGTATTAATGCGGGGATTCCAGGGACTGCAGCATATCACTTAGTGTTCAACAAGTCATTATGGTATTAATGCGGGGATCCACGACTGCAGCAGTATCACTAGTGTCAAAACAAGTCATTATAGTATTAATGCGGGATTCCACGGACTGGCAGCATTATCACTTAGTGTCAAAAGCATTATAGTATTATTGCGGGGATCCAGACTGCAGCATTATACTTAGTGTCAACAAGTCATTATGGTATTAATGCGGGGATTCCACGACTGCAGCATTATCACTTAGTGTCAACAAGTCATTATGGTATTAATGCGGGGATTCCACGACTGCAGCATTAACACTTAGTGTCAACAAGTCATTATAGCATTAATGCGGGGATTCCACGACTGCAGCATTATCACTTAGTGTCAACAAGTCATTATAGTATTAATGCGGGGATTCCACGACTGCAGCATTATCACTTAGTGTCAACAAGTCATTATAGTATTAATGCGGGATTCCACGACCGCAGCATTATCACTTAGTGTCACAAGTCATTATAGTATTAATGCGGGGATTCCACGACTGCAGCATTAACACTCAGTAACAGCTACGCTCATTATGGTATTAATGTGGGGGATTCCACGACTGAAGCATCAATTGTCAAGTGTCAGTCGTCATTATAGTATCAAAGCGGGGATTCACGACGGAAGCATCAAAACTCAGTGTCAACTAGTCATTATAGTATTAATGTGGGGATTCCAACGATGGAAGCAACAAGTTATGCAAGTTCTGTGTCAAACTATCCAAGACTATTAGTTATACAAGATGTTGTGTCAACTACCAAGGGCACTATGTCAGTTACCCAAGACTCACAGCATTTCCAGATATATCTGTTATTGCAGTGTACATATCCCCCACGTGTACTGTAGATAGTATGTTGTCAGTCGAAGATTACTACGAGTGAAGCAAATATAAAACAATGACACCATCCCATACACAATACAGTACGGTACAACCTATATACAACTTGTCAGGACTGCTTGTTAAAGAATGTGTTGGAGGGGCAATGGAAAAGGGAACGAGTGCAAGGGGAGCCATGATAGATGTGGGTAGGCAACAGGTGGACTGGACACCGCCTAAATGAAGCATAATGTAGACGATGCACACAGTGAATTGGTGACTCATCACAACCCTATCTTCAAAACAGATATAGTTTAAGATATTAATACTAGATGATGCAATTTAATACATAGTAAATATCAATATAAATGGCGGGAGAACCGTGTAAATTAGCAAGAGCAATGGATTCATAGTCACGATTGGCACTGAAAGCTGAGAACGTGAAGGAGGTCGATGTTAGGGGCCACTCACTTTGAGGTGTGTACAACCAAGCGGACTAAGCTGTCTATTCGGACGATGTCCACGTGTTATGGTATGTTTCAACTTGTACAGCATAATCACGTGACCTTCTGTTTGCTCGTCCTTATCGGACCAGACTAAAACTTAGGATACACTACATGTGGATTTCAAGGCGTTGAGTAAAAAACACTTAGAATGAAACAATGTTGCTGGGGATGTACCAGGTTGTCTTGGATACAGAGGCCGATGCTCTACCTGTTAGACCGCACTCCAGATTATATTACGTGTTCTAAGTTGCCCTACAATGTTGCCAGAATATATCAAATCTGTCCCCAGTGTCGTCCTTCATTTCATTCTCCATAATCACAACGTTGTGACAATAATCCTGTTGTTTTTCATTCTCTCAACAGCGTCAACGGCGGTGCTTTCCGACGTCTGTGTTGATTTCCGGGAAAGCCATGGAAGTCATTACTCATTGTGTCCTGTGGTGGCATTAACAACTGTGTTGGCTTCAATGGATCTTTCGTTGTCTTGTGTACAAATAGTCCACCATTCACAACCGAATATTAAAACGGGTTTTGAATTCTTGCTTCTGAATTCTAATGGTGAAGCTGTCTTACGTGACGTGAGTTTTGATGATAATGTAAACTCATTATGTACCGGAGGACTCACCAAAACCTGAATATTGTTCCACTGATGATAGACTGGCTAAATAATTGCGTTAGCTGTTCATTACATCGCTCCTCTATTTATTGTTACAATAATCAAGATTTTAGCAGTGTAAATTTTACACGTCTCCATTGTCAAAACACGTATAAATGTAAATTATCGGGTAGATAAAGTAGCACTGAGAACTGTATGGGATTAAAGAGAGTAGAACTGCCCAACTGTCTGTGAATAGGCGGGGAGTAGAATCTAGTGCTATCTGGGGAGGAAGAAGAGGAGGAGGAGGAGGAGGGGAGAGGAGGAGGAGAGAGAGAGAGGTGGGGGAGGAAGTGATGTACAAAATATCGCTATAAGAGTATAATAAGGGCTGTGTGGATAGAGAGTAGAGCACTGTCTGGGATAGAGAGATTAGAAGTATTGTCTGGGATAGATAGAGAAGTGAGAAACTGTAGGGGATAGAGAGATTAGAAGTATTGTCTGGGATAGATAGAGAAGTGAGAACTGTCTGGGATAGAGGGAGTAAAAAATATCGGATAGAGAGAGAGTAGAATTGAGAACTGTCTGGGACAGTGAGACGTAAAACTACTGGGATAAAGAGAGTAGAAAGTGACCACTGTCTGAAATAGACAGAACGAACGAACGAACGAACGAACAAACTTTATTTTAAAAGGGTAACAAATTGGGCATGCAGGCCCGTCTTACATTCGGCCCTTTCGATCACTCATCGTTCATTCATCAAATGTGCATGTTACATTTACATAGGGAAAAAAAAAACATTGTCAAATGGATTTTGTAAGCATAAACAATGCATATTACGCATGATACATTCACATGGGGAAAAAAACATTGTCAAATGAAAGTTGTAAACATAAACAGTGCATATTGCAGAACAGAAGTTAGAGCTGTCTAGGATAGAAAGAGCAGAAGTTAGTGCTGTCTAGGATAGAAAGAGCAGAGTTAGTGCTGTCTAGGATAGAAAGAGCAGAGTTAGTGCTTGTCTAGGATAGAAAGAGCAGAAGTTAGTGCTGTCTAGGATAGAAAGAGCAGAAGTTAGTGCTTGTCTAGGATAGAAGAGCAGAGTTAGTGCTGTCTAGGATAGAAAGAGCAGAGTTAGTGCTGTCTAGGATAGAAAGAGCAGAAGTTAGTGCTGTCTAGGATAGAAAGAGCAGAGTTAGTGCTGTCTAGAATAGAAAGAGCAGAAGTTCTAGTTGCTGTCTAGGATAGACGAGAGCAGAAGTTAGTGCTGTCTAGGATAGAGAGAGAGCAGAAGTTAGTGCTGGTCTAGGATAGAGAGAGCAGAAGTTAGTGCTGTCTAGGATAGAGAGAGCAGAAGTTAGTGCTGTCTAGGATACAAAGAGCAGAGTTAGTGCTGTCTGGATAGAAAGAGCAGAAGTTAGTGCTGTCTAGGATAGAAGAGCAGAAGTTAGTGCTGTCTAGGATAGAAAGAGCAGAAGTAGTGCTGTCTAGGATAGAAGAGCAGAAGTTAGTGCTGTCTAGGATAGAAAGAGCAGAAGTTAGTGCTGTCTAGGATAGAAAGAGCAGAAGTTAGAGCTGTCTAGGATAGAAAGAGCAGAAGTTAGTGCTGTCTAGGATAGAAAGAGCAGAAGTTAGTGCTGTCTAGGATAGGAGAGAGCAGAAGTTACAGCTAAGATAAAGGAGTAACAATACTGGGATAAAGAATAGTAGGACTGTCTGGGACAGAGGACAGTAAAATATACTGGGATATATAGAGCAGACGTGAGCACTGTCTAGGATAGAGAGAGAGTAAAATTATAGGGTGTATATATATATATATATATATATATATATATATATATATATATATATATATATATATATATATATATATATATATATACTAGCTGACCCGGCCCGGCTTCGCCCAGACCCTGGTGGGGAGCATCTCATTTAATTCATATAAGTAGTCATATAAGTTCTCGTTCCCGTTACCGACTATCTGTCTGTCTGTCTGTCTGTCTGTCTATCTGTCTGTCTGTCTGTTGACCCGGCCCGTCTTCGCCCAGACCCTGATGGGGAGCATCTCATTTAATTTCATATAAGTAGTCATATAAGTTCCCGTTCCGACTATCTATCTGTCTGTCTGTCTGACCCGGCCCGGCATCGCCCAACTCCTGGTGGGGAGCATCTCATTTAATTCATATAAGTAGTCATATAAGTTCCCGTTCCCGACTGTCTGTCTGTCTGTCTGTCTGTCTGTCTGTCTGTCTGTCTGTCTGTCTGTCTGTCTGTCTGTCTGTCTGTCTGTCTGTCTGTCTATTATCTATCTGTCTGTCTGTCTGACCCGGCCCAGCCCATGGTGGAGAGCATCTCATTTAAATTATATAAGTAGTCATATAAGATCCCGTTCCCGACTATCTGTCTGACTGTCTGTCTGTCTTGGGTAAATGGAGGAGGGAGGAGGAAGAGGGAGGTGGAGGAGGGAAGAGGAGGGAGGAGGAGGGAGGAGACAGGAGGAGTAGGGAGGAATAGGAGGGAGGAGGAGGGATTAGGAGGAGGAGGAGGAGTAGGGTGGAGGAGGAGGCGAGGAGGAGGGAGGAGGAAGAGGGAGGAGGAGGGAGAAGGAGGGAGGAGGAGAACGCAGGAGGAGAAGGGAGCAGGAGGAGGAGCGGGAGGAGGAGGAGAGGGAGGAGAAGGGAGGAGGAGGAGAGAGTAGGAGGAGGGAGGAGGCGGAGGGAGAAGGAAGAGGGAGGAGAAGGGAGAATGAGGAGGAGTAGAAGGAGGAGAAGGAGGGGGAGGAGGAGGAGGAGGAGGGAGGAGAGGAATGTGAAGGTGAGGATGTGTGAAGGAGGAGAGGGAGGAGGTAGAGGGAGGAGGAGGAGGGAGGCGGACGAGGAGGAGGAGGGAGGGAGGAGAAGAGGGAGGAGGAGGAATGTGAAGGGAGGAGGAGGGAGGAGGTTAGAGGGAGGAGGAGGAGGAGGAGGAGGCTCAGAGGAGGGAGGAGGAGGAGGGAGGAGGCGGAGAGGAGGAGGAGCGAAGGAGGAGGGGAGGAGGGGGAGGAGGGAGGAAGAAGGAGGAGGAGTGATGAGGAGGAGGAAGGAGGAGGGAGGAAGAGAGGAGGAGGAGGAGGAGGAGGGTGAGGGGAGGAGGAGGAGGGAGGAGGAGAGAGGAGGAGGAGGGAGGAGGTGGAGGATGAGGAGGAGGAGGGAGGAGGAGGAAGAGGAGGAGGAATGTGAAGGAGGAGGAGGGAGGAGATAGAGGGAGGAGGAGGAGTGAGGAGGAGGAGAGGAGAGTGAGGAGGAAGGAGGAGGGGGGAGGGATGAGGAGGAGAAGGGAGGAGGAGGAAGAGGGAGGAGGAGGAAGTGAAGGGAGGAGGAGGTAGAGGGAGGAGGAGGAGGGAGGAGGAGAAGGGAGGAGGAGGAAGAGGAGGAGGTAGAATGTGAAGAGGAGGAGGAGGAAGAGGAGAAGGAGGGGGAGGAGGAGGAGGAAGAGGAGGAGGAGGGGAGGAGGCGGAGGAATGTGAAGGGAGGAGGAGGGAGGAGGGAGGAGGTAGAGGGAGGAGTAGGAGGAGGGAGGCGGAGAGAGGAGGAGGATTGAGGTGTAGGAAGAGGGAGGAGGGAGGAATGTGAAGGAGGAGGAGGTAGGAGGAGTAGAGGAGGAGGAGGGAGGAGGAGGAGGTAGGTAGAGGGAGGAGGCAGGGAGGGCGGAGAGGGAGGAGGAGGAAGGAGGAGGGGGAGGAAGGGAGGAGGAGGATGGGAAGAAGAAGGAGGAGGAGGGAGGAGGAGTGATGAGGATGAGGAGGGGAGGAGGGAGGAGGGAGAGGAGAGGAAGGAGGGGAGGAGGGAGGAGGGCTGAGGAGGAGGAGGATGGAGGAAGAGGGAGGAGGAGGAATGTGAAAGGAGGGAGTGGAGGACGGTTGTAGAGAGAGGAGGAGAGTGATGAGGGAGGAGGAGAGGGAGGGAGTGAGGAAGGAGGAGGGGGAAGAGGTATGAGGAGGAGGAGGGAGGAGGCGGAAGAAGAGGGAGAAGGAGGATATGAAGGGAGGGAGGAGGTTAGAGGGAGGAGGAGGAGGGAGAGGAGAAGGGTGGAGCGAGGGAGGAGGAGGAGGGAGGAGGAGGAAGAGGGGGGGAGGAGGAAGGAATGTGAAGGATGAGGAGGAGGAGGTTAGGTTCGAGGGAGGAGGTAGAGGGAGGGGAGGAGGAGGACGTGAGGAGGGAGGAGAGGGAGGAGGAGGAAGGGAGGAGGGGGGAGGGGAGGAGGGAGGAGGAGGGGAGGAGAAGGAGGAGGAGGATGAGGATGAGGCGGGAGGGAGGAGGGAAGAGCGAGGAGAAGGAATGTGAAGGAGGAGGAGGGATTAGGGAGGGGGGGGAGGGGAAGAGAAGAGGTAGGAGGAAGAGGGAGAGGGAGAGGGAGGAAAAGGGAGGAGGGGGGAGTGAGAGAGGAGGAGGAGGTAGGAGGAGGAGGAAGAGGGAGAGGAGGAGGGAGGAGAAGGAAGGAGGAGGAAGAGGAGGGAGGAAAGAGGAGGAGGAGGAGGATGGAGGAAGGGAGAGGGAGGAAGTGTTGGGAGGAGGAGGAAGGACGGAGGAAGAGGGTAGGAGGGAGGAAGAGGGAGGAGGAGGATGGAGGATGGGGAGAGGGAGGAGGGGAAGACGGTAGGAGGAGGAGGGGAGAGGAGAGAAGAAGGGAGAAGGAGGGAGGAGGAGCAAGGAGGAGGAGGAGTTGAGAGGAGGAGGGAGGAGCAGAGGGAGAAGAAAGAAGGAAGGAGTAGGAGGATGGAGGGAGAGGAAGGAGGAGAATTGAGAGAGGGGAGGAAGGAAAGAGAGGTGGAAGAAAGAGGAGGAGGAGGGCGGAGGAAAGAGGCAGGGGGGAGACGGAGGTAGAGGAGGAGGAGGAGGAAGGAAAGGGAGGAGGAAAGAGGAGGAGAAGGGGGAGGAGGAGGGGGTTAGATGGGAGGAGGAGATAGGAGGATGAGGGAAGAGGGAAGAGGGAGAAAGAGGGGAAGGAGGAGGGAGGATGATGAGGGAGAAGGAAGGAGGAGGAGGAGGAGGGAGGCAGGAGGAGGAGGATGGAGGCAGCGGAGGAGACGGGAATGAGGCGGGGAGGGGAGAGAGGGAAGATGAGGGAGGAGGGGGAGGATGTGGAGGGGAGAAAGGGAGGAGGATGGAGGAGGAGGGGAGAGAAGAGTGAGAAGGATGAGGGAGGAGGGAGAGGCTGATGAGGGAGGAGGAAAAAAGGAGGAGGGTGGGCGGGAGGAGGAGAGGGAGGAGGAGGGAGGAGGAGAAGAGGGAGGAGAGAGTTCGCCATTCCGATCATACTCGTATAGTGCTTCCCTTCTAAACGATGTAGATAACTCCTACACAATAAAAAGCGAATTGTTTATGATATTGCCGTTGGCATGGAGGATTTGATCAGAAGCAGAGTATTTGATCCAAAAAAAACCAAAGATGAGATCTACCGGACCCCGAGCATGAACGCCTACGCCAGCCGGCACGGCCACTTGATGATGAATGATTGCCGTGTGACGATCTGTGTAGTCACGTCATTTTCTTCCTTTCCCTCGCGTTTTGGTTCGGGGGAATTTTTTTTCTTCATCATATCATCATATAGTTACGTACGTATATTTGGGAGGGGTGAGAGAGGAAGAAGAAAAAAAACTATGGACAGTTGACAGCTCTGGAATGAATGGAAGGCGGTAGAAAATCTCATCTCAATCGGATGGGCCGTTCGCGAACAAAATAAAAGGACATACATAGATACCATACATAAATACAGACAGCCAGACGATCATAATTTATATATATACTAGCTGACCCTGCCCGGCTTCGCCCAGTCACTGGTGGGGAGCATCTCATTTTATTCATATAAGTAGTCATATAAGTTCTCGTTCCCGTTACCGACTGTCTGACTGTCTGTCTGTCTGTCTGTCTGTCTGTCTGTCTGTCTGTCTGACCCGGCCGGCATTGCCCCAGCTCCTGGTGTGGAGCATCTCATTTAATTCATATAAGTAGTCATATAAGTTCCCTTTCCCGTTACCGACTATCTGTCTGTTTGTCTGTCTGTCTGTCTGTCTGTCTGTCTGTCTGTCTGTCTATCTGTCTGCCTGACCCTGTCCGGCTTCGCCCAGTCCCTGGTGGGGAGCATCTCATTTAATTCATATAAGTAGTCATATAAGTTCTCATTAAATTCATACAACAAAAAAAGTAACTAAAAGAATGTCCTTCCACACACCATCCATTACTTTTTAATGAAAACGCTTGCTAATCACCTGCATGACTACAGTAACTTCTTAAGCAAATAAAGATGAGTTACAATGTTATGCATTGTGCATTATTTTATGAAAACTTTGAAAATGCCTTACAGTTTGTATCATTATTTTATTATAACTCATATGCCGGTACATAACTATGGACACAGAGTTTATAAAATCTTGAAAACGATGCAAAAAAGACTCTAAGTTAATACAGAAAGTTATGCCTTGAAATAACTTTACGGAGTTAGGTCCCCTGAAATATATGAAACTATAATGAAAAATGAAATAAAAATGAAATATTACGAGTAAGCAGGCGATTTCACTAAAAAAATATCACAGATGACAGCTCTGGAATGAAAGAAGGGTGTAGGAAAAATGCCATTCAATCGGATGGGCCGTTCGCGACACACTAAAGGTACCTCAGACAGACAGGAAATACAGACAGACATTCCGATCCTTATTTATATATAAGATATCTATATATATATATATGATATAGAGATATATATATATAGATATATAGATATATCTATAAGATATATATATATATATCATATCAGATCATATATAGATGATATATATATATTTATTTTAGTTATTATTTATTTATTTAGTTTTTTTTCCCCCGCGTTTCATCCTGTATCGGATTATGCCGGTCAACAACAAAATCTTTCAGCTGTTATGGTGATTCCTAGCTAGATTACGCTCATACGCACGCCACACTTTCTGAAGCGAAGGCCTGCTACCTATAAGTAACTAGCGTGACT
>JACEFZ010010447.1:32500-41408 GCA_014155875.1 Cepaea nemoralis | reverse complement strand
CCCCAAACCTTTAAACTTGGTCATCTACACCACAACACAGTCTCTCAAACAGACTAATTGACCATCTATAACGCTATAAAGTCTCTTACATAAACTACTTGGTGATCTACGTGATTGCGTTGAGCCTGTTTACAGCAGAGCTGCGTTCTTGCGCCGTTAGGCCGACACATCCGACTTCTGCAGGCATTTGTTGACTGGGTTAACCTTCCCGTGGGAAAACGTATTGACCATCTATGACACTATAAAGTCTCTCACGTAAACTACTTGGTCATCTACACTACCACACAGTCTTCCAACCAGACTATTGACAATCTATGAGACTATAAAGTTTCACAAAAACTATATGGTCATCAGCACCACAACACAGTCTCTAAAACAGACTAATCTATGACACTATAAAGTCTCTCACATAAACTACTTGGTCATCTACGCCACAACAGTCTCTCAGACAGACTAATTGACCAGCCATGACACTATAAAGTCTCTCACATAAACTACATGGCTATCTTTACCGCTACCAAATCTCACACACAGACGAATATCCGCGTGAAAATCGAGAAACCAGGGTACAAATCCTCAAGGACTAAAGAACTTAAGAGAACTATGTTGTCAGGTGTTGTCAGAGAGGAATGAACGGAAACAGAAAATATAGGGTTCAAACATTGAACTGGATTCTTTAATTGGATTTTACCTGTGCAGAATGGTAGAACTAAAATGGCATTCACAGAAATTGTGCGCTTCAAAAAAAAGCTCCTGGAGATTAATCGATTGATTGATTGATTGATTGATTAATTGATTTAGGAACCGACATCACAGCATTCGGGGCATTCCTATAAGCGCTCCGTCCCCATCCTTAGCAGCCAGTGAAGAGTTCCGACACCAATAGTTCCAGTAGCAATCTGATTATATGTCCGTCTCGCCTTTCCTCTGAGCGTCGAGCGTTGGCCATACCCCCTCGTCACTCCTCGCTGCCTCATTCTTGCCAAACTGTGGTGAACCATTTGTTCCTCCGGAGTGTACATGTGCTCCCACAAGGTCGCAACCTCTTGGAGAGAGCTGAACAATTCAAGTTATCCAGATGGAGGAAAAAGACGTTGGCGCGGGATAGGACACATTTAGAAAACCTGAGGAGAGTATAATTAGAGACTTCTTTTTCTAATATAGAGAGTATAACTAGACACTTTTTCCTTTAAAAAAAAGGTGGTGGTGGGAGGGGGGGGGTGGCTGAGTGGTCTCGAGGTATGGTGTCCGCTTCGAGTACTAGAGGTCCCGGGTTCAAGCCCCGGTGAGGGCCAGGAATTTTTCACGTGGACTTCTAGTAACAAAATTTCCCCTGGTCTCTGGGTAGTGAGATCGGACGCCTGAGTGTATTGTTGCGCACGTAAAAACTGCCTTGGCAATTAGAAATCTAAAAAGAGTAGCCTAACGGCGCTTCCCGGGCAAAATTTCGAGATAAAAATCTACCCACAGTATTTCAGGATCCTCGTCGCTGCTACGGAGTTCGTGTACTGAGCTGAGATTCTCCGGACTCAGGCTTGAATTAGGAGTAGAACGGAGCACTTATGAGTTATACCCGTGTGTCGGAATGTTGATCCGTCGACTAAACTAAACTTTTTTTTCTAATAATGGTATGTGGAGAAGTGGACCGAGCTATAGAGGCAGTAGAAGATATGACCGCTTGGCGTAAGTGGATGAAATTCTATGCCCCAGTGAGGAATAAAGAGCAAACTAAGAAGACACTGAACTGGTGAAAACTTTTCACTTTATGATTACAACAGGACTACATATACAGCATGATAAATTACCTGAATGCTAAGTAGAACAAAATCATACAAACTAGCAGACGCCGAACTCCCTCACAAAGAAAGTAATAGTCACGGAGACAACAGGCTCAGGTACCCTGTGGTCTATACCCACCAGTCATTCGTGTGTCTTTCTTTGGATTGATTTTGTTCTCTTAGATATCCTGGATGTTTCTTTTCTTTCGAAGTGTGCAATTTTAAAGTCTATTTACACACCTTCCATGTTTGCGATGCATTTGTTTGTATTTTTTTTATTTCGTCCCGTTAGGTCGGTACCTAACAATTGCTAACTACTGAACACAAACAATTACCCAGTAAATCACAAATAGCACCCCCCCCCCCCGCCCCCCACCCCCCACCCCCACCCCCATGCTGAGGTTTATAGCGACGTCCTGTAAAGAACATACACCTGACTTGAAAGACGGCACCTACTGAAGTAATGTGATCTTTCTGACAGTTAGTTTCTGACTTCATTTCTGGATTGTACGGCGCCTTAGAGAGCTTTAAGCACAGACAATGCAGACCTGGTGTGTCTACTGTCTTATATATCATATTTCTTACCTCTATAATACAGGAGAGTATGGGGAAAGTACACATTTCTTACCTCTACAATACTGGAGAGTATGGGGGATCAGTGTTAGCTTGGTGACTAAACAGCTTGTCTGCTGGCCCGGTGATCACGTGTTTGAATCCTTCTCGACGAGGCAGGGGTTTCAATGGACGTGGCTCCCAGACTGACCCAGCCAAAAATGGATACCAACAAATGCGTTCACCAGCATTCGATGCCAGCTCTCGTTGTTTGCTACGAGAAGGAAAATACTAGCTATATCTTTCTACGAGCACCAAGACCCACACGATCGTGATGATGCTAACACTTAAGACTCATGGCAGGCGCTTGCTACGGGATTATTTACAGCATACAAATAATTATTATGGTATATACACATCTGCTTCCTGACCGGTGTCAAGGAGCTCATGCATTGTGTTCAGACTGTCTCTGTGGACTGTTGAAACATGAGGGTATCCAGGCGCAGTAAAAGTGACCCGCTGCAAGCCAGACAAACCAGGTTAGTGTACACCTGTTGCATACTGTATTCTAAACACTGAGGCAGACAGCACATACTCACTCGATGCCTGCATATAGACTGTTCGGTGCTTTTATGTATGTATTTATTTGTTGTCATTTCAATGTGTAGTGGCTGGGCAAGTATTAAATGATGTTGGCTGGATTAACCATTAAACATAATCAGCACGTGCTGGTGACATAAAGGTACAGGGGAGGCTACATAAATGTTCTATCACGGGATTTACCATAAATATATGATTGAAAAATGGAACTGCTGTAGCGTAGTGGCTAGACGCTAGCTTTCTGATATGGTGGTTGTGGGTTCGAGCTGAGCGAATTCGATTTTTTTTTTAAATTGACCTTTGCTCCCAACTCGTTCCCGTCTAACATGGATACCAAGAATTTCTTGGGAAGTAAATTCAGTCAGTGGGATACTGACCACATCACCCACACATGGGGACGGAGCGCTTATGGGAATGTCCCGAATGCTGTGATGTCGGTTCCTAGATCAATCAATCAATCAATCAATCACCCACACAGCGCCGACTGGGCTTTAAAAATACGGGTCGAGCACATTATACCCCTTACACCTTAAGGAGTGTAAGAGGGCTATTTACTTGAAATATTTAAAATGCAGCTGAACCAGATTAGACACACAAGAACACCTGCTATAAATGTGAGCTGTAAGAAAACTACACCGATTTAATAATGTAAGTTTCTAGGTAAAGCACGAATTTAAACAATTTTTAAAAATCATTATTTAACAAAACATCTTATTGTAAGTTTTGTTTCATTTAAAAAAACAATGTTTGCCTTTTACTGGAAAATAAATGTTTCTACCATCTACTGGAGTAGAAGTTTTTCTGTCATATGTTGGAGTAGAAGTTTATCTGTCGTATGTTGGAGTAGGAGTTTATCTGTCGTATGTTGGAGTAGGAGTTTATCTGTCGTATGTTGGAGTAGAAGTTTATCTGACATATATTGGAGTATAACTAGTATGATGATCGTTTGGCAGTATATCTGGAATGACAAATGTGTGGGAGTATAAAGAGAAGTTGTTGCATATTCTTTACAGGACGTATTAGTCAACCTCAGGATTTCTGGCTACTCCTGATTCCTGGGCAAGTTTACGTTCAGTAGTTTGCCATTGCTTTCTGAATGACCAGCACCCATACCAACTGTCGGATGTATGGTTGATGGCTCAATCCCATAGAGAGAAAGGATGCTAAGTTCTTCTTTCCCAATGTGATCCTGTCCGTTTAATTATGTTAACCTTTAATGACTCAGTTGCTTGAGTCCATAAATAGAGTATCAGAAAACCAAGGAATACCTCTAGGAAAACATTTACAAGCTTTCCCCTTAATACCAAAATCTCCTTTTGGTGGTTCCTTGTCTCTCCTCTCTCAGTTAAACTAATTTTATCTACGGTTGTTTTGATTAAACTAATTGAATATGACAAGTAAATAATACACTCACGAGAGGAAATGACCTCCTTTTCCCCATCATTTATTAACTATAGAGTTAGTAATGAACCGTAATGTTTTTGAAACAATCAATTCAAATACATCAAATACATACATGAAAAAAACAAAACAGAAGTTCATTTACATCAAGATCTTTACACTTAAATATATTTTCAGCAGTGACTCCCCTCCTCACATAGGATTAAGACTACAGGTAATTTTGCAGGTAATTTCCTGCAGATCCTCTGTGGTAGTAAATCTGAAACAGAAAAATTGGTCTGCCCTCCCTTGTCTTGACTGGTGGGTTATTGATTCCTGCTCCAAGCAGTCACTGTGATATCTAAGTTTTAAGCTTCAGTGTGTTGTTCTTTCCCGGTTTGTAGAATATTTTAGTTGGCTCTAGATTTTTCCTTTTCTGGCAGGTAAATTATGCTAAATAACTGTTACCTCTCCTATAAGGAAAATGGAACTTTTGCAGGTGGATAGGTTTCTGCCCCACTCTCTCACAGAGCATTTAGCAAAGTTGCTTCTGTCACCAAAGTCAGGTCTTTATCTATATGGTTATAGCCACTACCTGGAATTTCAGCATCAATCATAAATCTAATGATATCATCAATATGAACATCAGAAATGAAATGCTGTAAACTCCCAAGAACACAACAAGGGAAATCAATAAAATGAATCTTGTTCCTAGAGAAAAATAAACATAAGAGAAAGATAATCTTGGTGTTTTCAATTAGTTATCACCAACGTAATTATTTGCTCTCCATCCAATCTTCCATTATAAGGTGTTCAAGGTTTAGACTAGCAGATGTGCAGTTTCATCTTCACCTGTGTCTGTCCTCAGGGTCTCCAGGTTGAGTACTACCTTGATTTATTTTGTATTTGACAACTATGTTCCCCATCCTCTTCTGTACCTAGTTATTTTCTCTACATCTACTTCCATTAAAGAAAAAGGGTCTCATACATTATAAGGGGTTTTTTAATAATTCCCCATTGCAATGAGTAGTTGCTTATAAATAATATAAGTACATCATGGTATCTGTCACACGTCGTTCTTGATGATAAGTTCAATGTTCTTGAGGATCTTTGCGTGATATTGTCGTGTGATGGTCGTTGTCTAGGTAACGATGTTCATGGTGTGTCAATTGAGCTATCTAACTGTCTCTTAATCCAACTCACCCCAGAAGTGCACCTTCACCAGTCATGAAACAAGATTGAGTTGGCGCACATAATCATTTATTCCAGAAATAAGACGGACAGACGGAACATGTTTATACATCCAGAAATAATGTAATCCATAGAATATACATATCCTCCTCACAATTTAACCAGCACACATCACTGGCTTCTCACGGCCTGCTGAATCTCAAATTCACAAGACATTTAGTCCAGCTACTATCCACGGCTGGATCTCCCACAATACGACCCACCCACTGGGTCGGAGCCTCTGCTCTCTATGTAACCCACTCTGGGTTTTAGGACTACCTTCACAGCTCGGAGAATCACACAACACCGTTCTCCGTGGACTACCGACTCCTTCGGTATCTCAAACTCAACTCCCTGAAGTCCCTAGACTTCAACACACAAATACACTATCTCTCGCCCCATACACCCTAGGGGTTTTTCCTCTACCCTCACTATTTTATTTCTTAGGACTGGCTGTATTTTACATAGCCAGGTCAGTCACTTTACTGTCTCCCACTTTCACTCATTCTTTCTCATGCCCGGTCACTCAACTCATTGTCAATGACCCAGGCTTATGTCATCACCCCCCTCTTAAAAGAAAACTTCGTTTTCAAATATTGGGAGACTAAAACTTACTAAACATGTGACCCAGACATATTGCCTGGGTAGCCCTACGTATGGCTCCACCTTACTCTAGCTACAACCCTAAATAACACATCAAATGCTCATAGTACACTCCCATATTCCCCACACATATATACAACCATCTTTCTATCTTGTGTACCAATGCATGAACTAATACATCACATAATAATAATACATCATAGGAAAGCATTATACTTATGTACCCACAGGTCTCTTACTACTTCACGACCCCACAATACTATTTGTGTACCGACCCTATATCAGGTGGTTCTGTTCTTGCATTAACCCTCCTCTGATTCCTGTCGATGCTGTGTCTACCTTTCATGTACCCATGACTCATGGTACCTCTACAGTTATAACATCTGTTTGCTATCCCTAGCCCTGGGTCAGTAATGTCGCGAAAACTCTTTTGACCTGACTCAACTTTCCTATCTGCATATTGCATCGTTACACTTGAGTCTCTGTTTAGTCTGAACTCTTTATTCAATCTTGGCCCATATACCTGGCACCTTGCTTTCTGCTGCATACGCCTTATGCCTATGTACCCTGCACATGCACTATCCTGAGCTGTTCTAGTATATCGGTCTCTATGTGCTAAAGGTACTGCTCCTTGCCCACGTGCAGTTCCACTATCTGAGAAGCGGCGAATGAGAACATTGTTCTTCCTCTCGAAACACCATCTACCCTTCCCTGACTGACTATTTTCTACTCTACTACACCCTTGGAAACATTTGTTCAGAGTAGTATCTTGTCTCTGGGAGCCACTAGCACTATATTTGGGATCCATTCTCATCTGCTCAGCTGTACTATCCTTGTCCTGAGTTCCTGTGTCTACTTCAAGTGCCTCTTCTACCTCAGCTATACTGTCTAATTTAGGTTCTCTTGTGGTAACTACCTCATTACTGCTTACACTATATTTTTGGTCCCAATAAACTATTTCCTCTTCTGTACAATCTTTACCTCCTATAACATTTCCTATGATCAAATCAGCCACTGGTGAGTCCAAAACACACGCTGTCACTCTTCTAGTGATATATGGTGTTTTTACTGTTATTATGGCTAATGGGTAGAACTCTACTGTGCCGTTGAATGTTATGCATCTAATCTTTTTCCCTGTATAATCCGAGGGATCTATTAAACTTTTCCTCACTCCGATAGACGTACATCCGGAATCCCTAATTGTTAACGCTGGTCTATCATTGACGAATCCCTGATGCAGCTTCAGACTTCCTCCTTCATGCACTGCTGATCCTGCTTTCACTGTATGACCACATATTAGGACTGGCTGACTGTCTTTTTCAAAAAGAGGTTTGCAGCTACTACAATCTTCATTGTTCAGCGTCTCAATTACTTGTGCTGCATTTGAGTGCTCTGTTTCTCTCATCCTACATTGATGGCTGACATGCCCCTTCCTTCCACATTTGAAACAAGTAATCTCCCTTTTACTGTTGTTCGTTGGTCCATCTGATGGTTGTGCATCACACTGTGCTGCCTTGTGTCTCCAGCTCCCACAATTCCAACATCCGCCATAATTTGGACGTCTCTGGAAATTCCCTCTTCTATATGGGTACCGTCCTACTCTACCAACATTGTTTCCTCGGAAACCATTATCTTGAAGTTCTTGCTGCTCACCTTTCTGTGCTGAATCCACACTTTTCGCCCTTGGTCTGATGAATGGATTCTGGTCCTGTTTTGTGTACGCTGCAAGACTATTTCCTCACTCATTTCTCTACCAATAGAACTGTTTGGATGTGCCGTCATGTAATTTTGCCCTAACTGTGACATTGTGTCTATGTCCTTTGGCTTACGTTCCTCAAAGAAAGCTACTAAGTTGGTATTACATGAAGCTAATACTTTGTCTCTTAACACTAAATCTACTAATTTATTAAAATCTTTCCCTACTTCTGCGAGCTCCATCCATTTGTTAAATGTGTTCTTTACTGTGTTAACAAAGTCTGTGAAATCTTGATTTGTCTCTGGCACTAACTGTCTAAATTTTGTTCTATATCCATGTTCAGTTAGTTGAAACTTTGTCAGCAAACGTTGATGTAAGATAGTGTAGCTGTTCTTTTCTTCTACAGGTAAATTGAACATGGTGTCTAGTGCCTTACCCGTTAAATATTCGCCCAGCCGCATCGCATATTCTGCTTCCGGGATGCCTAGAGTTTTCACAGATGATTCGAATCTCGAAAGATAGGATTCAAGGCAATCCCGGTCCATAAAATATGGCAGTTTTAGTCTCTGTGACGACTGCGAAGGTCTTCTGCTTTCCTCACTTTGACGTTTCGAAGATAGTTCTAATTTCCTGAGTGCAATTTCAGCTTCCATCTTAATCTTCTCTTTCTCAATTTCCATTTTCATTTGTGTCTCTTTCTCTTCCTGTAGACGCTTGTTTTCTATTTCAGCTAACTTTACTTCCTGTAGACGTTTGTTTTCCATTTCAGCTAACTTTACTTCCTGTAGACGTTTGTTTTCCATTTCAGCTAGTTTTACTTGTGTCTCTTCCTGTAGACGCTTGTTTTCCATTTCAGCTAGTTTTACTTGTGTCTCTTTCTCTTCCTGTAGACGCTTTGCCTCGCGTTCATTATGCCTCTCCTCTCTTTCCGTCTGTTTTTGTTCTTTTGCTTCTGCATACTCCTGTAACTCTTTACCTTTCAGGCCTATTCGTTCACCTGCTTCAATATAGTCCATTAAAGTAGGCATCTTGTACTTGTGGACACGTTGCTGTCTGTCAGCCAACTATA